>OX104118.1:71790809-72245293 GCA_944474755.1 Limnoperna fortunei
AGCGTTTGAAATAATATATTTTTATTAATGAATTAAAAGGTAGAGTTAAGATATAAACCAAATAAATAACAGCTTCAAATTTCTTATTAGCAAAATGTGCGCACTTGCCAAACCGATATCGTTTAAGTAGAAAAACAAAAAGTTACTGGAAAATTGAATTGATAAAAAGAAAAAACGATGTTAATTTAAACTAACTCTACACGTATACGGAAAATATAGGGTATTTAACAATCGACGGTTTCTTAGAACTAGGTAATTTCTATGGGTCTATTTTATTTTTAAACTTAATAAACCTTTAAATCTCTTGAACGCTTCAGGGGAAAATTTTTGTCTGCAGTTTGCTGCATGTTGATGACCTTCAGCAAAATTTAAAAAAAAAACTAAATTAAATTTTTACCACCTTTTAATACTGTTTATTAATTAATAAAATAATTAATTAATGAAAAGCTACTTTAGAACTAGAAATACTAGCAGGGGGCCGTTGTCTACTATTGATCATGCGGTCTGTCAACACTGAGGTTGCGGGTTCGTGTCTCACTGCGGACAGGGTGTACTCGACTCCAATCTTAATTGACAAGGATTGCCAGTAATCCTACCGAAGGTCGGAGGTTTTTTGCGGGTACTCCGTCTTCCTCCCCCAATAAAAACTGGACGCCATGATACCGGTATAGCTGAAAAATTGCTGAAAGTGGCGTTAAAACATCATTCAAACAACAACAAAAAAACCCCAAACAAATAAAAAAGGACATGAAAACGTGCATTTACAACCGGCCAGTACCACCGGCAACACAAATAAAAAAGGACATGACACCATGTACAACCGGACAGTACCGCCGGCGGCACAAATAAAAAAGGACGCGACACCGAGTACAACCGGCCAGTACTGATCAATGACAGCTTCCAGTATAATACAGCTGATAGAATGCAGTAATGATCAATGACAGCTTTCAGTATAATACAGCTGATAGAATGCAGTAATGATCAATGACAGCTTCCAGTATAGTACAGCTGATAGAATGGAGTAATGATCAATGACAGCTTCCAGTATAGTACAGCTGATAGAATGCAGTAATGATCAATGACAGCTTCCAGTATAGTACAGCTGATAGAATGCAGTAAATTTTGACATATCAGCTAAATTAGGAAAGGTCAAATTGTAAAAAATTGTGACCTCTATGCTTTTATTATTTAAACTTAAATCTAATTAACAATAAAAAACAGAACTAAGAAGACAACAATATATATATAATATATATTTAAAGGTTAAGGTCAAATATGACTAACAGTAAAAACTTAGAGGGGTAGGTCTTTCACTCTTAAAGTGGAAAGCTTTACTTACAGAAAATTTTACACGTGTATAAAGTACATATGATGTACTAACTTGTAGCACCATGTACAACCGGACAGTACCACCGGCGGCACAAATAAAAAAGGACGCGACACCGAGTACAACCGGCCAGTACTGATCAATGACAGCTTCCAGTATAGTACAGCTGATAGAATGCAGTAATGATCAATGACAGCTTCCAGTATAGTACAGCTGATAGAATGCCGTAATGATCAATGACAGCTTCCAGTATAAAACAGCTGATAGAATGCATTAATGATCAATGACAGCTTCCAGTATAGTACAGCTGATAGAATGCAGTAATGATCAATGACAGCTTCCAGTATAGTACAGCTGATAGAATGGAGTAATGATCAATGACAGCTTCCAGTATAGTACAGCTGATAGAATGCAGTAATGATCAATGACAGCTTCCAGTATAGTACTGCTGATAGAATGCAGTAATGATCAATGACAGCTTCCAGTATAGTACAGCTGATAGAATGCAGTAATGATCAATGACAGCTTCCAGTATAGTACAGCTGATAGAATGCAGTAATGATCAATGACAGCTTCCAGTATAGTACAGCTGATAGAATGCAGTAATGATCAATGACAGCTTCAAGTATAGTACAGCTGATAGAATGCCGTAATGATCAAATACAGCTTCCAGTATAGTACAGCTGATAGAATGCAGTAATGATCAATGACAGCTTCCAGTATAGTACAGCTGATAGAATGAAGTAATGATCAATGACAGCTTCCAGTATAGTACAGCTGATAGAATGCAGTAATGATCAAGAATACAAATTATTGTGTACAATGTTTACAATTTTTACAGTTGTGATAATTTACTTATTTTATTTTGTGGGGTTAAAAAAGAAGGGGGGGGGGTGATAAAACTAAACGTCATTGTCATAGAGTACTTTTTGTAGATCAGGTCTAAATGCTGAATTTAGCCCGAGGAAAATCGTCGGCTTTTTTACCTCTACAAAGCCTGGATGCGACCAATAAATTTGACGCCTCTGATACAAATATATATTCAAATACTGACTGTTATTGCAGTGAAGACGTTTTAAATTTGATCGGTAATTCATTAAATACCTGGATATATTGGTATTTAGATAATTTGTCGTTTGAAAATTTGAGTGGAGCCAATTTACAATAAAGTTAAACCATTTTAAAATAAGTCACCTGCAGTTGACAACATGCTATTACGTAACAGAATCAAACATTAAAAGTAACTAGTATGAAAATTTCATTAAAATATAAATCTTTAGAAGAACCGAACGCTACGTGACAAAGTGCTATGGAGTAAGTTTATTACACCTTTACTATGACAACAATTGTAAAGGAATGTTATTCTACAAAACCCTTTGATACTATTACTGTGTCTTAATGCTGTGTTCAAGTTACGCATAAATAAACCAGTTGATTGATTGGTTTATCAATGTTTAATGGCTAACAAAAGAATGACACACTGGTTAGGGTAAGACAATTTGGCTTCGCAGCCGGCAAACTATGTAAAACGTAATGTTTTCTGTTTTAATCGAAATATGACTTAACGTTACATGATTCAGTAGATGCATACACTTACGCCTGACGTTACTAATCCATGCGGGATGTGTTCTCTTGTGTTTTCGTGGTTTTGTAAATTTTTCATTATAGATTGCATAATATCTGTTACTCTGAATCTTTTTACAGACAGTGGAACTCTCCTAACACAGAACCGTATGAAGGTATAACGGTAGTAAATGTGTGCTGATAACATGTTACTAGGTAATGTATACAAAAAATTAAAACAGAGTCAAACTAAACAAAAAAGAAACTTAAATAAAAATCTTTCTTGCCATACTTAGTAGCAAATCATATTGACCTACTGCAAATATAAAAATATTGCATCAAGTAAAGTATAAAAAAACAAGAATAATATCATGACAAATCTCAGCAGGAAAACAAAAAAGTTATTATTATAAAATGAAAGTTATTGCATAAATATTGGACATTTTTCCCTTGCAGTATACCATATTGCCCTCGCAAATTCGTGAGCAATAACTGCTTTTCCCCGCTCAAAACTGCACGTGGGTAAAATAACTGTCTGGGAATTTGCACGTAGACAAAATAACTAGTTATTTGTTCGACGTGCTATGGCGCGCCAAATTTGAAAGGGAAATAACAAGTTATTTGTTCGACGTGCAAAAGCGCGCCAAATGTAAAAGGGTTACAAGTTATGACTACGCAGTCCATTAATTCTTGTTTGTGTTCAGTTCAGTATAATAATACAGTTATGGCCTTTAAATCGACTTAAGGTAATATCCAAATTATTAAATCTCGAAAGAGTTATTTTTCTCGGTCCTGCGCACCTTGGAAAAATGACTCTTTCTCGATTTACTATTTATGGATATTACCTTTGTTAAAGACCATAATTGTATATTCTAATCATTACCGAATTGTGACTATTGGATTGGTAATACCTTGGGGAACTAACAGTCCACAATGCACCTATTTCCAACAAGATGCACAGGTTACAAAATGTACTATGACAATACTTAAAGGCAAATTTATTAGGATTTTAAAGATTGTTGAACAAAAATTCCAAAACGTTACACTACAATATGGTTATGGTCATCTACAAAATAGGAAATAGAAACACCTTGAATTTAAAACATTTTTGAAATGTTAGGGCTTTAAATTTTGACAATAAAAGTTTTGTTAATATCGAGCTGGTATAGTTGCATGCTTTCAGTCCAAATATCCTGTCTGCGTAAAAGGAGTTAGTTGGGTATTAAATGTGAGTAATATTTCCATACAGATACTACCATAAAGTAGCGAAATTTATACAATTATCGCAAATGGAAAGTTTCATATTTTATACAAAAATCTATTTCACTTCTAGAAACATAAATTGATTGATTGACTCATTGATTGGATTACTTTTTAAAGTCAAACTTATTATTCAACAAATGTTATATGACAGGCATTGAGAATGAAGTTTACATTGCTACAAAGAAAAACGAGAAGTACCAGAAAAAACATTAGCATTACAACCTTCTTGCGAACACTCTTAATGATAATCTTTAATATACACAAAGGTTGTGTGACTTGGATTTTTGATCAAGCGTCGGCATCCTTTGGACATTGTGTGTATATTCTGGAAAACATTGGAAATACATTTTACCAAGACGCAAGAAAATACTTAATTTTAGATGTCACAATCGAAAACCACAGACTAACACTTGTCGTAATAAATTGGCCAAATAATGATGGCCCTTCATTCCACCAAATGTTTGTAGATTTGGTAGATGATTTCGACAGATACTTCTTATATTTTTGTGGATATCTTAATCTAGTACATGTACTTACCTTGATTGTTATAACTATAGAATATCACTAACGAAAACGCAAGAGAAAAACTGATAGAGGTCATATATATTAGAAATATGATTGACCATTTCCGAGAACTGTTAAAAACTGTTCTAAGTTAAAAGATACACCTGGAGTTTTATGCACCTCTGAAACAGTTAAGTAGAATTCTTCTTATGACCGAAGACATACTACTTTCCTTTAACTTAAAGAGTTTTAGTATAGAATCATTGTTCATTCTATGCAATAATCAACCTCGAATTAGTATTCAACGATTTCAAAAGAGGTAAAGGATTAAAGAAGTTCAACAACTCCTTACTGTATAATAAATGGTATATAGATATGTAGAAAGTATATAGATATTTTTAAAAAAGTTTAGAAGTAAAAACTAATTGCATACTTATAGAGCTAATAAGGTAGAGGTTTCACAAATAAAAATTTAATCAAAATGATAAGTTGGTTCTAGAAACCTTTCTTATCGAAATAATAGGTAAACACTATTTTACAGCACTTACAAGAAGAAGGAAGAACACATAGAGAACAATATTGAAGACTTGAAATTACAAGGCAACAGGTCAAGAGTATAAAGGATAACAGAAAGAAAAACGCCAAGTAAATATTTCTGTAACTCAAGAGTCCAAAAACTCCAAACTATGGTTTTGAAAAGGTCATCTATCAGTAACACCGAAGAAAAGACGAGTATTATCAATAGTGTGCCTAAAGATAGTTAACCATTCATAAAACAACTGCAGACTTCAACTACGACGGCTTATTCGTGCCAAACAAAAAATAGACCATTTCTCGTCGCCTCTGCTACAAATCTATATTCAAGGATAATCTTTCATGGCAGTGAAGACATTTCCAAGTTGACAAACGATTCATTAAACATCCGGTCATAGTGTTATTTAGATAATCTTGCTATCGAACTTCGAGTGGAATTAATTTATCTTAAACATTACACCATTAAAATATTCCACCTGCTGTTGACAACGTGCTTTTACGTAACAGAATCGAACATTCAACCTTTGAAAGGTAACCCCCATTATTTTCTTAGAAAAACTGTACTTTACGTTACTAAGTTTTGTGGCGTGAGTTTATTCAAAGTATACTGTGACTATACATATTGTCACTGAAAACTTTTAACAATTGTATTATCATGTTTAAATTAATGCATAAATAGTTTGTTGATTGGTTAAATGCTTACGAGCGGAATTGAGGGGACTGTGTTTAGATTGCAAAAATAAAAAGATGTAACACTGATTAGGGTGCGACAACTTAGCTTCGCACTCTGCCAACTTGTTAACCATAATGTTTTGTCTGTGAAACGAGTCAGAGTATACTAGTGACTTTTCCTTGATGTACATGAAACAGTAAATGCTTACCAATTTGACGCACCTGATAGTACTATTTCATGGAATTTGTAAATTGGTTTATTTTTGCTTGTTTTCCTTCTTTTGTAAATTTGACATTATACATTTTAGAATATCGTGATGGCATTGTACTATTTATTTTGCTGCTCTTAATCATTTCGCAGAACGTGGTGGCGCTCTCCTAACACATGATATCAGATTTAAAGTCCACAACTGTCCACAACTGACAGTTAAATCAAAACTAAATATTGGAACGACCCAGGACTACACATCCGTACTAATTCTATGATGTCCCTAATGATTTTATTGATTAATTGGTTGTGTAACGTTTAGTAAACAATATTTTAGCTACATTCAACACATGGTAGCAAACAAAAAAATCTACTTAGAAAGGGGTGGACAACAGAAACAGTTTTGACTGACACTGGCAAAAATATGCAGTAATTGGTTAGGGACGGAAATTTAGCATTTTTAGCGGCTACTGTCATACTACTCTTATTTAAATCTAAAAAGGGATTTTATCTTGCAAGGAGTTGACAATCTCCAAATGTGTTACCCACTACGGTCTCAAGGGATTTTAGATTAGAAGAGTTAACAAATAGCGGATAGCGGATGCCAAGTAATGATATACTATCATTTGATAACTCTAATCATACAAATGAAATCGATGTGATATAGATTTGTTTTCGTCCCTTGACATTTGGGTGTTGTTGTTCGGTCGGTTTTTATATTTTACTCATATATATAATTAAGGCGTGATATTAAAATTTCACATGCAACAATGACTAAATGAACGTATATCCAATCTGTATTTCAAGAGACATAACTCGAGTCGATATTGTTACTAAAATGACAGTCTGACTATCACCTTTTCTACAAATAGAACTTCAATTTTTACTGTTAATAACACAAAGACAATTTTTCGTTGATATTCATGATCTCTAGTAAACAATAACCAATTATGAATATGATTCTTTATAGTTCTAATTCCCTTTACGTAATTGTCGTATTTATCTTCTAAATATTTTATTTTTCTGATTAAAAACAGTAAAATAGGCAACTATACGTATTTTACAGATTTTTCATAGTGAGTATATATATATATTGTTTTAATACAAATTTTACTGACACCAAATATTCTTTACAATATATTTAAGTTTTAAGGGGATTTTGCTACAAATTAACATTCGGCTTTTTGTTTTTTTCTTTAAAATCAAAAAGGTGGCAGGCATTTAATTATTTGAACTTAAACTATTTATGCATTTGAAATCGAAATATCATGATATAGTTTTCAAAAAGCATGAAGGTCGTAAATGGTTATTTGTCTTGAAACACTACTTCCCTACGCAGCAAATTAATCGATATATCCAGAGGTCCTGTTTAATAGCTGTTATATTATACTGAATAAATTTTGAAATAAGATAATTAAAATATTATGGTTTGTAAAAATTTGAGATAAAGTATCATAAATTGCAAAACAAAATTTTAACTGAAATATAATAATGATTTTTATCTAATGGTAACTAAAGACACGTATACCTTATTCTCTCTTTTAAGACACTTTCTGTATTGCCTACCCTGTTACTGTAGTTCAGTTTTAATTGATTTAAACAGTAAAATGTTGCATGTGTTGCTTCGGTACAATTTATAATGTGTTATACCATGATAAAACTTTTTTTTTTGTAAGTGATCAATAATCAAAATGCAAGTCAGTATTATTTCTCTTTCCAGTAAAGGGGAACTATTTGATCAACTCAACTTAAAAATCTTGAGTTATATCTCTTTAATTGTAAATTTACATCTTCTTATTAGAATTTATTAAAGTTAGGTGGATGTTATATGAAATGTTATTTATCATTAAAACATATTAATTTTTATAATATTACAGCCACGGTGCCTGAAGTCAAAGTAACGTTACAATTTAAATGACGGCAATGAAATGTTGTCTATCCATTTGCAGAACCTCTTGGTAACGTATACAAATGAATACATTAATAAAATCTAAACGCACCAGTGACATTTACTTTGATTTGTTGTGATCTTTATACCATATAGGACTATTACATAGAATGAAAATTAGAAGCTCGTTAGAATGGTTCAAAGTATTTAACAGAACGCTAACTTAACGTTTGGTAACTGACATTATATTTTCTTCTAATATGAAGTTAGGAGAGAAGTTTAATTCCTTTTCAATGGGATTCATTGTTTTGTTATATAGTCACAGCAAGTAACTTGTCTGTTATTCTGTTCTGGCCTTGTTATCTGGTCACAGCAAGTAACTTGTCTGTTATTATGTTCTGGCCTTGTTATCTAGTCACAGCCAGTAACTTGTCTGTTATTCTGTTCTGAGAGCCAAATTTAAACTAACACATTGAACATTTAATAAGAAATTAAAAAGCACATAATATTAAATAAAATTCAAGTTGAGCACGGAAATCAGAATCCTTGTAAAATTTATATGGGTTTTATTCGCCCTGCATGAAAATGCAGATTATATGCTGAGAGATTAAAACTAACTTACATTTTGTATATTCTTTGGTCTCATTAGTTTACCTGCAACACAAGTCAGAACAAATGTATGCAACTTATTATTTATATTCCGGTTTATATTTAAAAAGTAAATCATGATAAAAAAAAAGTTTCAATTGGAAATTTGTTTACATGCTCCTAATATAAAACCTAATTGCTTGTGTATGTACTTTCACAAAACTAAAAGTTTGTTATTTGTGCGATTCCCACATATGTTTTTACATGTTTGCTATTATATTTAAAGTATTATTCGTTTGAACTTGAAAACTTTTTTTTTAAATTATAACCTGTTGATATTGCATCTTATACCGATTATTGATTGTATGTCATACGTAAATTTTAGAGTGTTGTTTCGTTGTTGTATATTCGGTTACCAAAATAGATGTGTTTTCTCTATTAATGCAATATAAACAAAACATATAATAAAGTCACGATCTTCTAGATAATTTAAAACTATTTAATCCTTCTATAT
The DNA here is from genome assembly GCA_944474755.1 of Limnoperna fortunei. Lineage (NCBI taxonomy): Eukaryota > Metazoa > Mollusca > Bivalvia > Mytilida > Modiolidae > Limnoperna > Limnoperna fortunei. The sequence goes on from OX104118.1 coordinate 71,799,871, forward strand.
TCTTGACGTCCGTGTCAGAAATCTTTGATTAAAACTTGAGTCAATCATCTTGTTATATTATTCGATATTTTACTTGAAACAAATAATTATTATTACCAGTATCCAGGAAACTAAAGATCAATTTGTCTTAATTTACAGAGATGTTGCTATGTAGAAACAGCATTTCAAGAAAAAGGAAAACACTTATGTTCTAATATATGATGTTTTTTGCTTAAGAACGGAAGAGAATAGTATTGAAGGTATTATTTCTTTTAAGATTTTTCGTAAGGCTTAGATCGATTAAATAAAAAAATGAAATGAACAAAACATACAATAGGTAAATCTCGATTGTATTTGTTCTGTTTTTACTTCTTTGCATGCAATATTGTACCAACACGTAACATATGTCACCAAAATCAAAATTGAATTGTGCTGTGCTCCATGCACGAACCCCTGCAAAAGATTTCTTTACAAATTTTACAGGATATCGCATTTCAAGGCTAAATGTTCTTGCCCTTTCTGTTTTTTTCTGTCTATGAAAAAAGATAATAAATAACAGCGACTTGCAGTTTGACGAGCATTTTTTACATCCCGTTTCACACAAATAATTTATCAATGAAACAAACGTCTTCAAACGATGTATACTTTTGGAGACGGCTGGTTAGACTTGCAACTATCATGATAATATAACGTTTCTTTATTTATTACAAACCAATATAACAAAGATATACATTGTTCTGTTAATCTATATTTATTTTCTGGAGGTAGGAAAGTACGTTGATCTAATAAAATGTTTGTTACACGTTGATCAATTTAACTTTGTGATATACTGATAATTTGTATGCATTGGTATTCACGAAACGAAATATTTTTTGTAATTATTTGACAATGACGAGTTCTGAGATAAATTTCCTGTTTTTATATAAATCGAACTACTCTCCAGGTTTGTGGGTTTTTTGTATATTTTTCAATATATTATTTTTAATGTGTGTTCCACTCAGTTAAAGAACATAATTTATTTTATAGTCTAGTATGAGTCTTATAAACCGGATGTACCTGGTTTAACGAAAATGATTTGTATAGGTTCCCGTTTACCAAACATATTCTTAATATATTATGTTTATGTTTTGTTTGAAGGATGTGTTAACGCCACTTTCAGCAATTTTTCAGCTATATCATGGCGTCCAGTTTTTATTGGGGGATAAACCGGAATACCTGGAGAGAACCACTGACCTTCGGTAGGAAAACTGGCAATCCTTGACAATTAAGATTGGAGTCGAGTACACCCTGCCCGCAGTGAGACTCGAACCCGCAACCTCAGTGTTGACAGACCACGTGATCAATAGTAGACGAACTACCTTAACCACTCGGCCACAGAGACCCCCTAATATATTATGAATAATATGTATGTTCAATATCATATTGACTGGTATATCAATTCGGTACTTTCATAGCCAAATGTTTCAGCTGATTAAAAAATTAAGAGTCATTTAGTGCGTATTAAATCTTGGAATGTGATAAGTCAATAAAACTACGTTTCACACAGGAAAGGGAAATTATTCGGATGCGATGTAATCTACCCACCTATGGAATACTTGCATTTAGCTTGTTTGTTAGGATCTTTAAGTGCAGACAGTAACACTCTTCACTCCTCGGATTTAGTGTCCTCATCCGACTGTCTGCAAAATACAGTGCAACCATGGACGTTGAATGTAGAGTATGAGTAAAACTAATTTAAAAATTTAAATCTTCATCCAAAGACATGTTAGCTGGTATAGGTGATACACCTTTTCACATAGATGAGAAATTTGAAAGAATTATCAATACCAAATCGATAAAAACAAATATTATAAAGCTTTATTCTAGCTACAACTGACACTAGGTTAATTTACTTCTATTTTTACAGAATACTATATAAATACTTATTGTTTTGAATTTGGATGATGGTAACATTATCAATGTAAACAAAACTAATTGTGATGTAATTAGTATTGATACCATCTATGGACATAAGGCAACAACATTTATTACTGGCTAAGTTTTTATTTTACAATATTTTAATGTCATAAATTACATTTTAAACAGTAGATTGTTTATCAAACATACCAGAGTATAATTTTATTGTGAGACATTGATATTCGTAAGTATATACCTAAAGTGCTTTGTCGTTATTAAATATTACTGCTATGACATAAAATGTAAGTTTATGTTAGTTTCAAGCAGGTAAACACTATAAAATGAGTTAGTGATATTTATTAACGATCCTTAAAATTTGTACTTTTCAAGTTCAAGACTTGCATTTTATCACGATTACGCAGCAACTATAAAGTATGAAGATGGTAACCTCTATAAAACTAGTGAAACGCTTTAATAGTAAAAAAGGACTGTAAATGTTAAAGTGAAAGATATCATAAAATATAGAATACAAAGGAGTTATATTAGATGAAAAGAGCGACCTGGAACCCTAGTGACATTTCGTAATAAAAACTAGTTTTATTTGATCCCAAATGTTGGTGTGGTTTTCTTGGTGTAAATAAATATCACTTGTATTTTAGTGTTCTGCGATTATTATTTTTCTTTCGAGAAATTATGATTGCTGAATCGTTTACTTATTTGTCATGGAATCTCAACTAGAAATAGCATCGATATCTTTAAATATTTCACGAATTGTATTTTTTAAAACACCGAAAAGATTCATGAGTGCAGTATTTCGTAAAGTGTACATCGTAATTTTCAAAATCTTGTAAAAGAGCTGTGAACAAGATAATGGGAAAATATAGTAATAATTATGGTCCTAACAAACTTTCTAACAATCATTAATCCCTGTTTGAGCAGTAATTCCCCTACTTAAAATTCCAATTAGTTTTAAAATGCATTTAGCGTCGCATTATATAGCAGATATAAACTTAATATGCAAGTGCAGCTAGATGTTTCTACAATTGAATGGAAAGTTCACAGTTAGATAGTTGGTGTCATCTTCTCTGTTATATAATTTGGATCTGAGTTTGTTTTCATCGTCAATTTCCCGGTATTTTCAGCGTCCAAAGTTTGTTTTGATAAATGCAAACAAATTAAATAATCACAAATCCATAACAGAGCCTTGAATTAAACGATTGAGCTGACTAAGCATATCAAGTGAATTATTTTGAATACGATTAAATATATACAATTTCTGTAAGCATTTGTCAAACATATTGAAAGTAGTGTGTCATTGCACAGAGTTAGTCTTGAAAATTACATGAAAATAAAATGTGAGTTTAAACTAAACACAAGACAATACAGATCAAAAGAGCTCCAACTTGCCTTACAAACAAGGTGTGTTTCAAAAAGAACTGACTGTCGCAATACAAAGATGGAGAATGCAAAATTAGAATCCCAGAATGAAATGCTATTAAATAATTTCACAATTAACTTCAAGAAACAATAGAGTACAGTAAGGTTTTCTACATACCTTAATAATGGCTCTTTTTAAGAGGCTTTTATTATCGGCACACTCACAGCGATAAACACTGATTTCTCAAAATGGCGACAATGTAAACATACACAATTGAAGTCAATGACATTACCCAATGAAATTAACAGTACAATAGTTTATCGCAGACTGTCAAAGTAAAGCGGCCAATACAATACACTGCAATACTCTGCGGATGATACAGTTTCACTATAATGAATATCTGCAGAAAATGGTATGGAATAGAAAATAAGTGGCTTTCGAATATTAAACAGATACTTAATAATTGAGGTATGTTTTTCATTTGGAATATGCAATATGCAGATACATTTGGTTTTAAAAATATAGAACAGTGCTAAAAGATTAATTTGATCAACAAATTTGGAACAAATACGTGAATCGCCAAAAAGTTCATGTTCTAGAATTTTCAAGGCCCGGTTGACATCGGCGATGAATATCATTATGTTATGGAATGCAAGGCTCTCCAGGCGGAAAGAAAAAAAAACCACTCCAGAATATTGCCAGAAAAATGCTTTTAAGTTTAGTAATCTTTTAAATCACGTATTATTGTTGTTGTTGAAAAACTGTCGATTTTTAAAATTATCAAAATGTTAAAGTTAGTCCTCCTCTTCAACTGTACCTTTCTTATACAATCATGTTATCACTCATTCTTTTATAAATGTTTATATTGTATATTATGTTTCTCGGTAAATAGTTTTGAGAAAAAAGTTCAATACTGAAATTAACATCAGGAAGATAAAGTATACTTCTAAATAAGAAATAAACCTCGAGCAAACTGTGTAGCTTATTAAATTCTTATATGACAGCATAGATCTCCAAATATAACCTTGTGACTTACTAAGGATAACATCACGATTATGGCAGCATATACTTTCGTGATTCCAGCAATGAAATTATATTCAGGCAAAAAACAGTAAAGTGGGGTCTTTTTGTATCTTGGTTGATCGTTTTATTACCAAGACGATGAAAGGAATGTGGTTAATCGTTTTTGCCTGTTCAAAACAATTAGCCGATGTTTATTTATTTCATATTCTTTATTCTAATTATATATTACCCGGTAATGCGAGGGTGAACATAATTTTGTTTCATAAGTACAACTTTCATAAATTCATTCATAGAACACATTATTCAGTCAAACAGACCAAACATGTACTATGCGGTTGCACAAGTAAGGGTGGCATACTGTTACCTATTGGACGATAACGATTCATATTATTCAAACAAGGAATTATTTCCTTATCACATAAAATTAATAGAGTGTTATAAAAGGGAAATTCAATTTAATATTTATCAATATTGGTTTATTGCAATGAATAATTAATAAATATCTATTTTAGGTACAAGTACGGAATTTCTATGATACTGACAATATTAACACAGCTAATGTCAGTAAGGTTCATGCTGCGATATGTGTAATAACTTGTATAGCGGTGTAATAATCTCTTTACATTTGCTACATATACACCATCGTAATATTAACGAAGAATTTTTTCACGTCTTTAACTAATTGAGACAAACATCAACAATATTTATGATAGTCCTCTAAAAAATATGTTTATGCCAATCAGACAGTTAAAATGGCTACCATTACAGACTTAGCATAACAGTCTGCAGTAAGAATTTTCAAATGTCATCTTTTCTGAAACTGCAAAAGCTAAAGTATGTATGTTATTGTTATTGTTTATTGGAGGGTTCTCTAAAATATTTAAAATGTCTAAAATGGCTTCATATGTAAAATATCGAACCAGTCAAAACCAAGTAGCAATATGCATTGGATCGTTCTCAACAAATGTTATGTTGTTTATGCCAGTAAATAATTGAATACTGCTGGCATCGCTAAATGCCATCTTCATTGCCTATATAAATCATGTGAGAGATACAGGATTTTGGGAGTCTCTGGTTATCTTAAAATATTAATGTGGTAGATGACGCGTATAATGAATTCTGTATTACGTAAGTTTGTTTGATATATTCTGTCGATATCAATGAAATAATTATTTGAAAACAGTGAAAAAAGTATCTATTTATTCTTTTATGCTATTCTTTTAAAACGCCCGACAAGAGACATGATAGAATATATTGATATTATTGGCAAACAAGAATGAATAATAGATAGGAAATTACGTGTTGTTGTTTGAATTGTCATCAAGATCAAAGACGGAAAGATCTTAAAATCATCATTAAATTTAGAAATGAACTTGCAAGGAATTGTTTTTCTTTAATGTCAGATGCAATGTGAAGAACAGATGCGTACAGATGTTCGTGTAATTCTATGGGAATATTGCAACACGTTCATAAACTCACTACAAACTCTAATGACCCGAAGCCAAAGAATAATAATACGTATAAATTGCACGAACGGATACGCCTAGTAGAGAATATTAAAATTTAAATTACTTTTAAAATATATAAAAGGTGTCACATTAAGTGTGAGTGTAACTCTGTGAAAGATATTGAAGATTTAAATTAGTTTATATCTTTGTGTCCAGCATATAGAACAGATATTTAAAAAATGTTTATGCAGTAAATGAGTTTAGTATTACCTATATCTTATAAGTAAATGAACATGATGACAAAAGGTTGAACGTCATAATAATATAATTATAAATAAATTAAGATCTATTGACACAGATTTGACGCCAGATAACACAACGAAGAAATAGGCTGATCAACGTAGAAATAGTCTGATCAACGTAGAAATAGTCTGGTCAACGTAGAAATAGGCTGGTCAACGTAGAAATAGGCTGGTCAACGTAGAAATAGGCTGGTCAACGTAGAAATAGGCTGGTCAACTAAGCTATGTAGTGCAACGTTAAATGAAATACATGGGCACGTTTTAATGTAATTTGATTTTTGGGTTATCGTAAGTATGTCACAAATAACCATAATCTGTTAGGGTAATAGTCTATAGTTGTAGTTAGATCACCGGAAAGTTTCGTTTAATTCTGTTTAATTCGTTTAATACATTTTAATCCAGTACGTTGTCTTTATCTTGTCATGATTTCGTCTTTTAGCGGTTTTTGTGTTTATTTGAATGGTGTTTAAATGCACTTGCAGCAATTTTTCAGCTATATCGTGACGTCAAGTTTTTATTGAGGGAGTTACCGGAGAAAACCTTGGGCCTTTGTTAGGAAAGCTGGTAATCCTTGTCAATTAAGATTAGAGTCGAACTCACAACCGCAGTGTTGACAGTATCAAAAGTAGATGACTAGCTAATTTAACAAAACCCTGGTATAAAAACTTGGGTTTAAACACGTGGAGTAAACGTTTTACTAGCCGTTTGATATTTACTAAAAGAATAACGCTGCTATAAAAAATACACTGTTATATCAAAATAATTCGACTTGATGTCTTTTTGTAGCTTTATTTCACCGTTTTACTTATAATGTCATAGTTTGAACTAAATAATAGTTTGTGAATGAAGTGGGGCCTTCAACTACACAGATATTTATTTAAACTTTACTGTTAGATGAATAAACAGAATTTAAATGTAAACAAATGGATTGAACAATCAGAAAGCCCACTCCAATTCAAGACGGACAGAAGATTATAAATTAAATATAAGCTCACATATTCCATATAGAACATTGAACTTGTAGCTTGGTGTCAATCAGGACAGTTAGAGCTATAACAATAAAATGCCCTTTGGTTATTAAGTATAAAATGAGCGAAGCTTGGTGGCTGTTTTCAGTTCGGCAACTTTGAAGAATTTGTTCAACAACAAACACGTGGAATAGTTGTTACTAATTTACAGCAAAGCAATTGCTTCTTATCGTAACGTTATCGTTTCTAACAAGGCATGAGTTTCTTTGTATCTTTGTTTGAATGGTCTTTGTAATTTGGGAAGAAAAACCACCAAATTAAGGCAGAAAAACCTGACTAGATTTCTGACATGTTTGTATGGAAGCCTATTCTTAATAAAACATAAGTAATTATCCCTACTTAAAATTTTAAAAGCTAGATATAATAACTTTCATATTCAGAACCTACATTGAAAAGCGCAGTTCACATTTTTATGATACGAGCTATACACGTGCAACATGTTTGTCAAATAAGTCATTTTATTCAACTATAAAAGGATGCAATCTTACGACGAACTCGCAAATCCATTCATAACAGAGAACTCACTGATGTAGTGGCTTAACCATAGACTGTATATTTTTACAGTTTACCACGTAATCATTTATAAATTTATGTAAACATTATTTTTATTAATACCTAAGTTGATATAAAATAAATCTTAAATTCTGCACATAGATTAGATGCAAATCTGCTATAAATACCCTAGTTTAAAAGTTGTTTTAGTTTTGTATAAATATTTTGTTTGATTAAGTCAAACTACAACAGAAAGTCATATTGATAATGTCGGCAAGTCTGTGTTTATATAGAATGATATATTGACATATTTAAGGCATTTTAAAGAGAAAGTCTGATTTAAATAAAATTTATTTACTCACATACATCACTTATCAGCTTACTTTCACATGTTAAATGTATATACCAAACAGTTTATTTGCCAAGGAATAACATCAGATTTCGTAGCAAAGTGAACACAAAATAAAATAAAACCAATGAATGGAAAGACATTTTCTGTTACAAGTTATGAACATAAGTGCCGACTATTGCATGTCTGTATATAAATCCTGTTCCCCTTACATTGCTGTAAAATAGTATTAGCAGACATGTCTCCAAGATTCCAGAGCCGACTAGATTAATCCTGTGTTTTGTCACCAATTTCAGTTTGTAAGTTGTGGATTTAACGCCCGATCTTGGTCGGTGTCAATACTAAATGCAAACAACAATCCTTCAAATCTTGACAGACTAAAAGTGGTTGTTCAAACTGACATTTGATTGAAAGAGGAGTTGTATTGATAAAAGTCAACGTTTTGAAGACAGAAACATATTCCACTTGAAAAATTAAGTCAGGAAAAGCAAAGATAGGACCTGTAACATGAAATAACCGGTATGACACAATCAAACACTGCACCTTTACACAGTGTTTTTAAGATGTGGACATATTCCAAGAGAGACGCACCGAATGTGTATATAAAACCATATAACGACTTTATTAGTATAGGACAGTTAATACTCCCAACCCTGAGTTCCCAACGTATTACAAAAAACTACCTCCTCGCTTATTTGTGTTTGTACTCATATTTATTATTTATTCAAGAGCTGTATTAGAAATTAAAGATACCCCCCGACATGTAACTTGTTAGCTTCTTACCCTATCTTTTTTTTCAAATTTACAGAAATGAAAAGCTACAACTAAAATCTATAACAATTGGAATTATTTTAGTTTATAGCAAACTTCCTTTGCTCAACAGCAACGTTCCGAACTCGCCAGCTATCTCCGATAATAAATTACTATGTAGCTTCCTCGATGTATACCCCCAAGTAAAAGTGTTCCTCTGGAAAACTAGACCTGCTCCACCCAATACTCCAAACTTTTCCTGTGCCAATCAAAATTTCCAATCAACTCATCAATCAATTCTTTAAGTAAGTGATATTGTGTTGCCTGTCAAACAAGCTGGGCATGATTATTCTTAACTCAAGATAGACATCATAAGCTTTAATAGTTTTGTCTTTATTTTATTCAGATTATATATTTCATTCAATGTCTTTTACGATTATAAAAAAGACTGCCAGTCGTTAATTTCAGAAGTTATTTATGGAGTATGTTTGAACAATTTACGTTATGGTGAATTTTAGACTGCATTTGATATAACAGCTGTTTATTACATGGTTGTTGAGTTGTGTCTCTGTTAGCCATGGCTTTATAATTCCGGGGTTTTTTTTGCATGGTTGTTGTGTTAATTCCGTGCAGTTTTTATTAAGTTATTATCCGTGTGGAGTCAAATTTCAAGGAACTCTAACAATCGGGAGCACCTAGTTTCACTGTGAATTCGTGCATTCTTATTTTACGTTTTGTCTCTCCCATTTGTCTAATCCATGGCTTAAGTTGTGTTTTTATATTAAAACAATTTATACAATCTACAATGAGTTATAATATTAATTTGATGATCATGTCCCGTGTGAAGGAAAGCTTAAATTCTAATTGACTTTTTGAAAAAGTCAAGGCAAATAAAGCATAATTAAAAATTTGATTTTGTGTTTATCCATATATTGTATATTTGAAGTCCTTGAAATTAGAGGGGATTCAAATTTGTAGTTTGAGAAAACGTATTCATGTTTCCCTTAAATAAAATATATTTGTTATTAAGCAGTTGGAAGAAAAAAGGTCAGAAAGTGACCAATGATTGATGAATCATTGAAAATGTTTGAATCGTGTTGTGCGTTTTCGGTTTTTAGATAAAATGTTACGGTTAAAGATTTCGTACTTTCATAAGAAATTTGATGATGTAAACGTGCAGTGAGGTTTCAAAATAGTTTCTATATGTTTTAAATATGCGCATGGGCTTGCATTTACATTTTAACGTAATTAAAAATAATCTTTTGCTAGAAATAGAAATGTTTGACTGTTTGCGAGAGAAACGACACAACAATTTCAATCAAGAGAAACTCAAACGGAGTTTCCTCAAAACATATGAAGTACTACTGTACACCACAAAATTTGCACCGTTCTTGTGTCAATGCAGGAGTTCTGATTGGATGCAACTGCGAGTAGTAATGATTGTGCATTAATTTATGTCTACTCAGTAATTTTAACCCGAAATCGGGAATTATGGAGGAATAATAGATCTTACAGTGCGCGTTTGGAAAGACCGTCGACTTTCTACGAGTGATGAATTTTTTTAATATTCTATTAGATTCTCCATTGCTTAATATCCCGACATTCTATCAGAACGCCCTAAACAAAACTTTAAACAATGACGTTATTATGTTACCATAGCAACATTGTTGCTTCGGCCTTTGATTGGATGTCGCAACGAGTTATGCGCGTGCACTCATCTCAACTAAGTCATCTCAAGAAATCGGACATTTACGGAAGAACAAACTTTCCTAAACCTGTACCACACCGGTCTCCAGATCCACAACCGCGGAGGGATCCATATTCCGCGGCGCCAAAGACAAACATCAACGTAGGCGATTGAAGGGTCTAAAAATTGGACAGTTATCAAGGAGCATTCTTCTCCTATTTTTGTAAACTCACCCAACGCCTACGTTGTTGAAGTGTTTGGATCCACGGAATTTTGATACCTCCGCGGATGTTGGATCTGGATACCCTGGGTGTATACATATGGTAAATGAAATTTATTGCTAATTAACGCCATGCTATTTTCTGAAATAGTCAAACAATAAATTTAAAAACTGCAAGTATATCGAAATCTTCATGATAATTTATATAAATCCCCTATGTGCGAAATAAGATTTTTTTCAATAGCAGTAAAATTATCAATAAACGAATATGACACCGTTTAAAAACAAACAAACGGTGAACAACTAAACGCAAATGACGTCATGCAAATTGGTAAACATTTTCTGTGTGGAAAAATGACATTTATTTGTAACAAATACTTACTAAACATTGGTTTCCCATAAACAGTATGTTATGAAACCGGAAGGATATAATATTCAAAGTCAAGAATATTGAATCTAAAAATTAGGATGTATAGAACTTAATAGAAGGTATAATAACACATAAAATAAAACATTTAGCTTTTGAAACATACGATGGTATAAAGCCGAATACAAGTTTCTTACTGACAGTTGATTTATTATAGTGAAAACTAATTTATTATGCTGCCTACATTAATTGGTCTGTTTTGTAAAACACTAACACATTGGGTAGAATTAGAGTAGCGTAACTGTTTGACATACTATTCGTATCTGTTATTTTTCTACTCCTTACTTCGCAGTTCCAAAAATAGCATTTCATATAGAGAACGTTTTAAATTAAAAATGACGCATTAAGTAAACGAAAAAGATATTTTTTAAATTGATATCTTAAGTACATACAGGGTCGTATGGAGCAAACTCAAAAATTTCATGAGAAACATTGAATCGAACACTTCTCTTGTCTTTATCGTCAAAATCCAAAGTACAGTTTTTAACCGTAGCGTTTCTAGATTGTAATCCAATTTTTGAAGCTTTCACCGTTATGCACCTTGGAGTTTCCGGGCAGGTATTTTTCTTTGGAGCCTTATCTGACAATGTACGATATTTCGGTCCTTTGCTATTTACTTCCGGTTGTTTTTCGACGGAGGTTTGTTTTAAGATCGACTTAGGTGACAACTCCTCTTTTTCATTGACTATAGTAGGATGCAACACCGTTTTTACTCCAGTTGACGAATTTGGCCTCTGTGGGTCCTTTTTTGGATGACTAGATCGTCCAGGTGAATTAAGAGCAGGAAGCGGTATGGAAGAGGTAGCACCATTGTTTTTAACGTTTGTGTATAACGATTTATCGTTTTCGCCTATAAAGAGGTTTCTTTTATCACTAGGTATATTTGTATATTTCAGTTTGTCAGTACTCTGACTAGATAGGCCTAAGGACGATGCCAGATTACTAGAAAATAACGTATCTGCCAATTGTAAACAAGTCAAGTCAGTAACGACAACACTATGTGGAACTCCTTGACCAGACGACATATTACGACCAGATGGAAGTGAGAGACTGACAGAACTTTTACTTCTATTTAGACTTGCAAACTTTCCGCCTTTTTTCGTTCTTCTTGTCTGACTTTTATCTGTTTTTAATTGACTATAAATAGAAAATGGAAAATATCCATCCAAACTTACATTTGAAATTTTACTCGCAATTACATTTTTGTCCGTTTGTGTCGGTACTTTCGCCTTTAAATAATCCACACCGCTTATCTCACGTTGTCGTCGTATCGCATAAGATATTTCAGAACTAACCTTAGTCCCATAAATATTATTACCAATTCCCTTTTTATCGTCTCCAACGCCATGAAACTGAGTCTTTTGAGAAACGCTCATATCTGTTGTCCTTTCTATACATTTACTTCCTCCAAACAGTTGTTAAACCAGATTCATATTCGGATAAACAAAATCTTCTATTGTAAATGATCAATATTTATAAAAAAATCACTACACATATTAACACTAAAAATAAAATAGCTGTCTTGTCAATAAGATTTGAATCCTCGATATCGCTTCCTTTCAAGTTGAAATATTAATGAAATTTTCTATCAATATCCTTTAAATCAGTTGATTCTTTCACTATACATATAATTAATATCATAACACATGTTAGTAGGCTAAATTCTTTTTTCGTTACGGTGATGAATTAAATTTCTCTGTAACTGAATATACTGATAAAAGGCGATTCAATCCGAACAAAGCAATACTTTAACTTGTCGATGAATGAGAAAGATTTTCGATAAAAATGTCTCTTGTAAATTGAAGAAATAAAAATTGCATATTACAAACCTCACATTGTTACATCCATACACTGTTCATTGTATTTGATCAGCCTTATCATTCAATGGTTTGTTCAGATGGAAAACTTTAAATACAATCTAAACGGACAATCACTTTTGAAGTTGTATATAATCAGTCCTTTATTTATTATCGAATACATTTTTATATTCCAGATTTTGCAAAATCATTTCAAATATGTAATTGTCAAACACCTCAAAAACGCAGGTGAAACACTACTAATAAATCCATCGAAATCCATTTCAGACAGTAATGTTATAATGCTAGTTAATTTCCAAATGTAAATATTGTAAATATTATCTATGGTTAGTGACAAATTTTAAAAAGTCGTCCGTGATCGTAAACAGCAAAATAAATAATTGAAGCAATTAGTAAATGTTTATATACAATTCACTTCCTATGTTGAAACTCAAATTCCAATCAATTACTTTGCACTCCTTCGTTCATAATAAATTTTTCTTTCAGTACATATTTGTGGCGAATTTTATTTCGTACATTACTATAACATGTATTAAAACAAACAAAATAATTGTCTTTCCCAAATAAAATTGATTTTACATTTGGTAAACATTGGATGTTGTTCACATGTTGAATAGCAAAAGAAAACTGTACACCTCAGACATCGTATCGAGACTATTAAAATGATCGGACCGGTATACATTACCTGTACATGTGTGATATTCCTACGTGAAACAACAGATTTTCAGTGGAAACTGGTTTGCTATGATATAAACATGACATAAAGACCATAAAACAAGCGATAAAGTAGTTTTCTGTTGTGGTTGAGTATCATATGAACTGTTATAAGGACTAAAATGAAACTTGGTGCAATGTCATCTTTTAGTCTTCCTTTACAAAGGGTAATATTAGTGTTGAGTTATATACTTGTATATTTCTTTTTTAAGTAACCACTTAAACCCCGGTTTAGGAACATTGGCTGACAAAAAATTCTTTTTTAAGCAACTTGCTTTTGGCTGACATTTAGCTCTTTATTAAAGCAGGAACTACGTATATAATGTCCCTGATTATAGGAATATATACGCCATGTTTGTGTATTTGCCTCCCCCTTTAATAACCAATACACATTTAAGAGAAAATGTGACCTATTTAAATTTTTTACTATGACGTATCAAGTTTGTCACTTTTTAATAAGAAAGCTTTAACTTTAACATCTTAGTGTTACACATTAAGTCGTAGCTTTATGGGAATATAACTTAAATCTATAAAGATCTCCTCAAATGTGAAAAATAAATGAAATCCTCGCCTGATTTACCATTAACGGATATTAGATGTAATCAACTCTGTATAAAGGTGAATTGTTCTGTGATAAATAAACCCTGTAATGTTTAGGTCTCAACTATGGAGCAAGGAGTACAGGTTATTAGCGCTATTTAATAGTTTAAACCAAAATAACAGGCTTGGACGTTTATAATTATTATTCCGAACAAGTTGTCACGACCTCTTATCAAGTGTAAAATGTAAAATATGATTTTGCTTCAATTTAATTATCTTCGCATTATTACGAGAATGTAATCTACGTACATTTTGACAATAATTTAAACGATTTTTTTTAAATCTGGTTAAGGACAAAATACTTCTTTAAATTAAAATTATAATATGTAAATGGAATTTGCAAAATGTGTCTTACAGTTTGAAGAGGTCCTTAAACGTTTATGGATAATATGAAATCATTTTCGAGACTGAGGGGTCGTATGTTATGTAACGTCTGAATCTGGGCCTACAACTTACGATTCAGTAAATATATTTACATAGATTGGTACTTAACATATAATGAAATTGTTTCTAATGATATATTAAACATGTAACAGAAAATACACGTTCAGTTGAGATTTAAACTGTTGATGAGACAAGGTCTATGAAATAATAACCAGGAAACCGATCGAACAACAAGAGCTGAAAGTCAAGGGACAATTACAAACCCGGATATAGACAAACAACAAGAGCTGAAAGTCAAGGGACAATTACAAACCCGGATATAGACAAACAACAAGAGCTGAAAGTCAAGGGACAATTACAAACCCGGATATAGACAAACATACACCGCAACACAAAACCAAAAACACAAAAACAAAATGAGTTACCCGAACCCACTAAAAAATGGGAGCACTCAGGTTCCCCGGACGAGCAAGCAGTGGAAATAGGAAACGGAATGACTACCTATTAGTCTGCGAAAATGTCCGATCGTATTTGAGATATTGATTTCCCGTAACGATCAATTAAGTCATAGTGAATAGTGACGACTATAGAAC
Organism: Limnoperna fortunei; assembly: GCA_944474755.1. Lineage (NCBI taxonomy): Eukaryota > Metazoa > Mollusca > Bivalvia > Mytilida > Modiolidae > Limnoperna > Limnoperna fortunei. The sequence goes on from OX104118.1 coordinate 71,814,958, forward strand.
TTCTGAAATGATAACAACAAATCCTTGTTTGAGAAGTTTTAGTAGTTACATCAGTGAGCGGTCTAGAAAATCGGAATACTGATCGCAGAATCTAGAATAACGTCCAAGTTGTGAAATGTACACACCATATGCTGGAATGGTGCTATCGGTGGCAATTAAAAGGTTGAAGTAAAAGTCAAAAAGCGTTATTTAAAGTCGGTTTGAAAGCAAACGTACAAACACAAGCTCTTATGAGCTTTTATGCCGACATTACATATATAAACAAGACATACACATTATTAAGACACAATAAAACATTGATAACACAAAGTATGCATTTCATGTCATATATTCTTAATGCATGCAATGTATATATATATAGCAGACGGTAAATGCACATAAAGCATAAGCGAGGATCTAAAAATCTAGTTTGCAAAATAGCTATACTAACTCATGCAAAACTGTACATTAGAAAATAAAATTTTAAATTTTTGAATTTAAACAGATTCAGAACAGCAACTGTTTGATAAAAAGCAAGTTATGATGAGCAGGATGAACAATGGCATGATCTGCCATTCCAACAATTTATTAAGTTCTGAAAGAGGTTTCTTTCCTATAGTGGTCAGGTAGATCATTCCATGTTTTAGCTGCAAAGTATCTAAATGAATTTAAGCCATACCTTGTTGTTCCAACACTTGGAAGGGTAGCTGTATTTTGATATCTGAAAGAGTATTTATGTTGTATAATTTCATTGAGATCATGAAAGTATACTGGGCTTTGTTTATTTATTATTTTAAAAGTTTCAGTGGCTATAAGCTCGTATTCTTCTAATTTTTAATGATGGCAGTTTGGATTTCTCTAGTAGTTCTTCATATGAGCTATTTGTATTAGCGCCCTTTCTTATATTTTTTCCATCTTTTAGAGTTTGACTCACTGAAAAAGTGCCAAGTAACTGGGCAGTAATTAAAATTTGATAGGATGAAAGAGTGGTATATAGTTAATCTACCCAGCCTGTTCAGGTGTTTTCCTACTCTTTTTAGCACATTTAGTTGTCTTGAGGCTTTTTTACATAAGTTTGCTACGTGAGTATTAAATTTAAGTTGGTAATCAATAGTGATTCCTAAAAGCGTTACTTCATTTTTACATTTGATTTGGCTGTTATTTAAGTCAAAAGTTATGTTTTTATCTTTTGTTTTGTTGCCAATCGCTATCGCCTGGAACTTATTGGGGTTTGCCTTCATTTGGTTAAAAGAAAACCAGTCTATTAATTTTAAGCTATCGTTTTCCAAAGTTTCAAGATCAAATCCCTCATAAGCAAGAGTGTTGTCATCTGCATAGTTGTAGAGTGAACTGTCCTTAATAAAATAGAAGATATCGTTTAAAAAAATATTAAAAAACACAGGTCCAAGTATGGATCCTTGTGGTACCCCTTTATAAATTGTATCCCCGTTACTAAATGAAGTTCCCAATTTGACACACTGTTTCCTATGAGAAAGGTAGTCTTGGAGAAGTTTAAGAGTCATCACGTTTGTCATATAGTCTAGTTTGTAATTTTTACGAGTCTATTTCCAGAAGTAGGTCTAAGTAGGAGGCCGACCTAAGTGTATTGGTGGTGCCTTTAATTTCGCTATGGGTAGATTGAATGCAAATAGTCACCAAATTTAGTGTTGTTGAGGGACAAAACATTATCAATATCGCAGAATTTGAAATTAAAGGTCTAGTATTGGTATACTGTCATTCCGTTTTACTTGAAAAAACATCGTTTAATAAGACATTTAAGACTGGTTTTAAGCTTCATATGAGGGATAGCTGTGTAGAGCGTAGATAATCATAGGTTTTAATGGTGTTACATTTACCTCAAGATGTCTATCAGGTCTAGATAGTGGTTTGGTGCTACACTCAAACGACCCTGCTATCAAACGCTGTTTGTTTGGATTTTTGTAAAGTTTGTGTATCCAATACAAGAAGGCGAGTTCACAATCTTTGACTTTGATATGGAGACCAAAGGCTGCCAACACCGGTTTGTGATTTTCAAGAATCTTCTCCTTTGAGCTTTCTTTAGCTTGAACAAGTGGGAAATTACTTTACGTAAGTGCTGTATCAAAGTTCTAATATTTTCACCGTATGTTTTACATATTTTTACGAACTATATGATAATATAACGTATAAAAACTCAAGTAGCTTTGCCATCGTTCAGAATACGAGGAAAACATATTTTCAAAACTGCAATACTTGTAGGGCATATGTCACAATATACATGTTTACTACTGAGAAACTTGTCACTACCTCTGTATAACAAAACTCAATGTAATTTGTATACATTATATTTTTGTTTAGATGTATACGATACGCTGATTTATCGCTATGTTGCATTATGTTACTTTTGATCTTTATGTGCGATATTAGCGTATCACACTCTACTAATGGCCCTTCTTCCGCCAATGGCCAGTTTCTGGTACAGATGATCCATTACAGATGTGCGCACTCTCACTAATCTGTACTTGTTGCTCCATCAAATCACAACGCTTGAAACAAAAATGTTGTTTCGCTGCACTTAACGCGCAAAAAGACATAAAATTTTCTATCACTCGTAGAAGATCGCCCGTCTTTCACAAAAACGTATGTACGAACCTATCAATAAAAATAGCAAAGAAACCTGCCCAACAACAAGAGCCGAGTCAGGCGGCAATTTAAAAATCAGGTTGTTTGTTTGTTTTCATGATGTTTGAAGCCACTGTCAGCAATTTTTCAGCTATATTATGGCGTCCATGTTTTAATGGGAGAGGAAGCCGGATGTAGACAACAAATAGAAGCCGAAAGAAAAACCAAAAACACAAACACAGAAAGTGAGTAACCCGAACCCAATAAAAATTATTAGTGCATTCACGCTAGTAGAGTGATGTGAGATAATACAGCAGATCAACGGAAAATACTGCGAAATACCGACAATCCGATATTACCAAACTTGCACCGGTATATGATACGATATAATAAACTGTTTTTATGATACGCAATAGGTTTATAAGAAGGCTGGTGGAAACCATAACAATGACGAAAAAAATATAACTCCAATGTCTAACATTCATTTTAATGTAATACTTTAGAACCGTTCTCATGAAAATATAGAACATTAACAAATGTAAAAAAACCTATATATAGTATATAACATGTTTAATGTTTGAGAGCACCGAACTATGGTATCGGTTACCGGAATTTTATATTAATTGTTCAAATTATTGCACTTGTTTAGCAATGCCCTAGTTTGTTAATGTTTTATTTGAAAAAAACTATGTCCATGTTATGAAACTTCGACATTTTGTTTGATAAATTACGAGAACCTAGTTATCTTGTTATTAATTCTTTGTTCATCATTCGGTTGCATGTAAATTAATCACATTTCTAGTGCCCTTAGATAAATTGTTATCAACTCGAATCTGGGAATATTTCTTACCGTTAAGAATGTCTATTAACAATATACCGTAATCTTTCATTTCAATATGCAAAATAAATAATGCAGTATTGATAGATGACAGTTAAATTTATATTTGTATTGATATTCAGATATAACGACAAATATGTTGACAATAAACGAAACTCTTTGAAGTAGAAGGATGTAATTTGTGTGTAATAAAATATCACATGTATTTGATGTTAATGATGGTTTTTATTAATTTTTACTTTTTGTAGTAAAGTCTTTGAATGTGAAGTGACTTATTTAAACAAAATATTGATATTAATCAACCAAAATGAACTAGATACCCCGGTAGCATATACCAAAAATAAAACTAAAATTTAAAAAAAACATGCAAAGATTATTTGACATTTTAACACAGCTCATAATTAAGGGGAAATAAATCAAACACCGTTAAACGCAGATATAAACTATTGAATGATAATAAAACAAATCTCGAGGTTAAACCAGTTAAAGGGATCCCAACACTTCCAATTACAGTAGTGCCTTAACAACACGCCCTCTCTACAGTAGTGTCTTAACAACACCCCCCTCTACTGTAGTGCCTTAACAACACTCCCTCTCTACTGTAGTGCCTTAACAACACGCCCTCTCTAATGTAGTGCCTTAAAAACACTCCCTCTCTACTGTAGTGCCTAACAACACTCCCTCTCTACTGTAGTGCCTTAACAACACTCCCTCTCTACTGTAGTGCCTTAACAACACGCCCTCTCTAATGTAGTGCCTTAAAAACACTCCCTCTCTACTGTAGTGCCTAACAACACTCCCTCTCTACTGTAGTGCCTTAACAACAATCCCCTCTACTGTAGAGTCTTAACAACACTCCCCATCTACTGTAGTGCCTTAACAACACTCCCCTCTACTGTAGTGTCTTAACAACACTCCCCCTCTACTGTAGTGCCTTAACAACACTCCCAACTCTACTGTAGTGCCTCAACAACACTCCCAACTCTACTGTAGTGCCTCAACAACACTCCCAACTCTACTGTAGTGCCTTAACAACAATCCCTCTCTACAGTAGTGTCTTAACAACACTCCCCTCTACTGTAGTGTCTTAACAACACTCCCCCTCTACTGTAGTGCCTTAACAAAACTCCCAACTCTAGTGTAGTGCCTTAACAACACTCCCCCCTCTACTGTAGTGTCTTAACAACACTCCCAACTCTAGTGTAGTGCCTTAAAACACTCCCCCTCTACTGTAGTGCCTTAACAACAATCCCCCTCTACTGTAGTGCCTTAACAACACTCCCCTCTACTGTAGTGTCTTAACAACACTCCCCCTCTACTGTAGTGTCTTAACAACACTCCCCTCTACTGTAGTGCCTTAACAACACTCCCCTCTACTGTAGTATCTTAACAACACTCCCCATCTACTGTAGTGTCTTAACAACACTCCCCTCTACTGTAGTGTCTTAACAACACTCCCCCTCTAATGTAGTGTCTTAACAACACTCCCCTCTACTGTAGTGTCTTAACAACACCCCCCCCCTCTACTGTAGTGCCTTAACAACACTCCCCTCTACTGTAGTGCCTTAATAACACTCCCCCTCTACTGTAGTGTCTTAACAACACTCCCCTCTACTGTAGTGTCTTATCAACACTCCCAACTCTAGTGTAGTGCCATAACAACACTCCCCTCTACTGTTGTGTCTTAACAACACTCCCCCTCTACTGTAGTGCCTTAACAACACTCCCCTCTACTGTAGTGCCTTAACAACACTCCCAACTCTAGTGTAGTGCCTTAACAACACTCCCAACTCTAGTGTAGTGCCTTAACAACACTCCCCCTCTACTGTAGTGCCTTAACAACACTCCCCCCTCTACTGTAGTGCCTTAACAACATTGCCTCTCTACTGTAGTGTCTTAACAACACTCCCAACTCTACTGTAGTGCCTTAACAACACTCCCCCTCTACTGTAGTGCCTTAACAACACTCCCCCTCTACTGTAGTGCCTTAACAACACTCCCAACTCTAGTGTAGTGCCTTAACAACACTCCCCCTCTACTGTAGTGTCTTAACAACACTCCCAACTCTAGTGTAGTGCCTTAACAACACTCCCCCTCTACTGTAGTGCCTTAACAACACTCCCAACTCTAGTGTAGTGCCTTAACAACACTCCCAACTCTAGTGTAGTGCCTTAACAACACTCCCAACTCTAGTGTAGTGCCTTAACAACACTCCCCCTCTACTGTAGTGCCTCAACAACACTCCCAACTCTAGTGTAGTGCCTTAACAACACTCCCAACTCTAGTGTAGTGCCTTAACAACACTCCCAACTCTAGTGTAGTGCCTTAACAACACTCCCCCTCTACTGTAGTGCCTTAACAACACTTCCCCTCTACTATAGTGCCTTAACAACATTGCCTCTCTACTGTAGTGTCTTAACAACACTCCCAACTCTACTGTAGTGCCTTAACAACACTCCCCCTCTACTGTAGTGCCTTAACAACACTCCCAACTCTAGTGTAGTGCCTTAACAACACTCCCAACTCTACTGTAGTGCCTTAACAACAATCCCCTCTACTGTAGTGCCTTAACAACACTCCCAACTCTACTGTAGTGCCTTAACAACAATCCCCTCTACTGTAGTGCCTTAACAACACTCCCTCTCTACTGTAGTGCCTTAACAACACTCCAAACTCTAGTGTAGTGCCTTAACAACACTCCCCCCTCTACTGTAGTGCCTTAACAACATTGCCTCTCTACGGTAGTGTCTTAACAACACACCCAACTCTACTGTAGTGCCTTAACAACACTCCCCCTCTACTGTAGTGCCTTAACAACAATCCCTTCTACTGTAGTGCCTTAACAACACTCCCTCTCTACTGTAGTGCCTTAACAACACTCCCAACTCTAGTGTAGTGCCTTAACAACACTCCCAACTCTAGTGTAGTGCCTTAACAACACTCCCAACTCTAGTGTAGTGCCTTAACAACACTCCCAACTCTAGTGTAGTGCCTTAACAACACTCCCAACTCTAGTGTAGTGCCTTAACAACACTCCCAACTCTAGTGTAGTGCCTTAACAACACTCCCTCTCTACTGTAGTGCCTAAACAACACTCCCAACTCTAGTGTAGTGCCTTAACAACACTCCCAACTCTAGTGTAGTGCCTTAACAACACTCCCAACTCTAGTGTAGTGCCTTAACAACACTCCCAACTCTAGTGTAGTGCCTTAACAACACTCTAAACTCTAGTGTAGTGCCTTAACAACACTCCCAACTCTAGTGTAGTGCCTTAACAACACTCCCAACTCTAGTGTAGTGCCTTAACAACACTCCCAACTCTACTGTAGTGCCTTAACAACACTCCCCCTCTACTGTAGTGCCTTAACAACACTCCCCTCTACTGTAGTGTCTTAACAACACTCCCCCTCTACTGTAGTGCCTTAACAACACTCCCCTCTACTGTAGTGCCTTAACAACACTCCCCCCTCTACTGTAGTGCCTTAACAACATTGCCTCTGTACTGTAGTGCCTTAACAACACCCCCCTCTGCTGTAGTGCCTTAACAACACACACCCCCGTACTGTAGTGTCTTAACAACACTCCCTCTCTACTGTAGTGCCTTAACAACACTCTCCAATGTATTGTAGTGCATTAACAACACTCCCCTCTACTGTAGTGCCTTAACAACACTCCCCTCTAATTTAGTGCCTTAACAACACTCCCCCCTCTACTGTAGTGCCTTAACAACACTCCCAACTCTACTGTAGTGCCTTAAAAACACTCCCTCTCTACTTTAGTGCCTTAACAACACTCCCCCTCTAATGTAGTGCCTTAAAAACACTCCCTCTCTACTGTAGTGCCTTAACAACACTCCCCCTCTACTGTAGTGCCTTAACAACACTCCCCCTCTACTGTAGTGCCTTAACAACATTCCCCTCTACTGTAGTGTCTTAACAACACTCCCCCTCTACTGTAGTGTCTTAACAACACTGCCAACTATACTGTAGTGCCTTAACAACACTCCCCTCTACTGTAGTATCTTAACAACACTCCCCTCTACTGTAGTGTCTTAACAACACTCCCCTCTACTGTAGTGTCTTAACAACACTCCCCCTCTACTGTAGTGTCTAAACAACACTCCCCTCTACTGTAGTGTCTTAACAACACCCCCCCCTCTACTGTAGTGCCTTAACAACACTCCCCTCTACTGTAGTGCCTTAACAACACTCCCCCTCTACTGTAGTGTCTTAACAACACTCCCCTCTACTGTAGTGTCTTATCAACACTCCCAACTCTAGTGTAGTGCCTTAACAACACTCCCCTCTACTGTTGTGTCTTAACAACACTCCCCCTCTACTGTAGTGCCTTAACAACACTCCCATCTACTGTAGTGCCTTAACAACACTCCCAACTCTAGTGTAGTGCCTTAACAACACTCCCAACTCTAGTGTAGTGCCTTAACAACACTCCCCCTCTACTGTAGTGCCTTAACAACACTCCCCCCTCTACTGTAGTGCCTTAACAACATTGCCTCTCTACTGTAGTGTCTTAACAACACTCCCAACTCTACTGTAGTGCCTTAACAACACTCCCCCTCTACTGTAGTGCCTTAACAACACTCCCCCTCTACTGTAGTGCCTTAACAACACTCCCAACTCTAGTGTAGTGCCTTAACAACACTCCCCCTCTACTGTAGTGTCTTAACAACACTCCCAACTCTAGTGTAGTGCCTTAACAACACTCCCCCTCTACTGTAGTGCCTTAACAACACTCCCAACTCTAGTGTAGTGCCTTAACAACACTCCCAACTCTAGTGTAGTGCCTTAACAACACTCCCAACTCTACTGTAGTGCCTTAACAACACTCCCCCTCTACTGTAGTGCCTCAACAACACTCCCAACTCTAGTGTAGTGCCTTAACAACACTCCCAACTCTAGTGTAGTGCCTTAACAACACTCCCAACTCTAGTGTAGTGCCTTAACAACACTCCCCCTCTACTGTAGTGCCTTAACAACACTTCCCCTCTACTATAGTGCCTTAACAACATTGCCTCTCTACTGTAGTGTCTTAACAACACTCCCAACTCTACTGTAGTGCCTTAACAACACTCCCCCTCTACTGTAGTGCCTTAACAACACTCCCAACTCTAGTGTAGTGCCTTAACAACACTCCCAACTCTACTGTAGTGCCTTAACAACAATCCCCTCTACTGTAGTGCCTTAACAACACTCCCAACTCTACTGTAGTGCCTTAACAACAATCCCCTCTACTGTAGTGCCTTAACAACACTCCCTCTCTACTGTAGTGCCTTAACAACACTCCAAACTCTAGTGTAGTGCCTTAACAACACTCCCCCCTCTACTGTAGTGCCTTAACAACATTGCCTCTCTACGGTAGTGTCTTAACAACACTCCCAACTCTACTGTAGTGCCTTAACAACACTCCCCCTCTACTGTAGTGCCTTAACAACAATCCCTTCTACTGTAGTGCCTTAACAACACTCCCTCTCTACTGTAGTGCCTTAACAACACTCCCAACTCTAGTGTAGTGCCTTAACAACACTCCCAACTCTAGTGTAGTGCCTTAACAACACTCCCAACTCTAGTGTAGTGCCTTAACAACACTCCCAACTCTAGTGTAGTGCCTTAACAACACTCCCAACTCTAGTGTAGTGCCTCAACAACACTCCCAACTCTAGTGTAGTGCCTTAACAACACTCCCAACTCTAGTGTAGTGCCTTAACAACACTCCCTCTCTACTGTAGTGCCTAAACAACACTCCCAACTCTAGTGTAGTGCCTTAACAACACTCCCAACTCTAGTGTAGTGCCTTAACAACACTCCCAACTCTAGTGTAGTGCCTTAACAACACTCCCAACTCTAGTGTAGTGCCTTAACAACACTCCCAACTCTAGTGTAGTGCCTTAACAACACTCCCAACTCTAGTGTAGTGCCTTAACAACACTCCCAACTCTAGTGTAGTGCCTTAACAACACTCCCCCTCTACTGTAGTGCCTTAACAACACTCCCAACTCTAGTGTAGTGCCTTAACAACACTCCCCCTCTACTGTAGTGTCTTAACAACACTCCCAACTCTAGTGTAGTGCCTTAACAACACTCCCCCTCTACTGTAGTGCCTTAACAACACTCCCAACTCTAGTGTAGTGCCTTAACAACACTCCCAACTCTAGTGTAGTGCCTTAACAACACTCCCAACTCTAGTGTAGTGCCTTAACAACACTCCCCCTCTACTGTAGTGCCTCAACAACACTCCCAACTCTAGTGTAGTGCCTTAACAACACTCCCAACTCTAGTGTAGTGCCTTAACAACACTCCCAACTCTAGTGTAGTGCCTTAACAACACTCCCCCTCTACTGTAGTGCCTTAACAACACTTCCCCTCTACTATAGTGCCTTAACAACATTGCCTCTCTACTGTAGTGTCTTAACAACACTCCCAACTCTACTGTAGTGCCTTAACAACACTCCCCCTCTACTGTAGTGCCTTAACAACACTCCCAACTCTAGTGTAGTGCCTTAACAACACTCCCAACTCTACTGTAGTGCCTTAACAACAATCCCCTCTACTGTAGTGCCTTAACAACACTCCCAACTCTACTGTAGTGCCTTAACAACAATCCCCTCTACTGTAGTGCCTTAACAACACTCCCTCTCTACTGTAGTGCCTTAACAACACTCCAAACTCTAGTGTAGTGCCTTAACAACACTCCCCCCTCTACTGTAGTGCCTTAACAACATTGCCTCTCTACGGTAGTGTCTTAACAACACTCCCAACTCTACTGTAGTGCCTTAACAACACTCCCCCTCTACTGTAGTGCCTTAACAACAATCCCTTCTACTGTAGTGCCTTAACAACACTCCCTCTCTACTGTAGTGCCTTAACAACACTCCCAACTCTAGTGTAGTGCCTTAACAACACTCCCAACTCTACTGTAGTGCCTTAACAACACTCCCAACTCTAGTGTAGTGCCTTAACAACACTCCCAACTCTAGTGTAGTGCCTTAACAACACTCCCAACTCTAGTGTAGTGCCTCAACAACACTCCCAACTCTAGTGTAGTGCCTTAACAACACTCCCAACTCTAGTGTAGTGCCTTAACAACACTCCCTCTCTACTGTAGTGCCTAAACAACACTCCCAACTCTAGTGTAGTGCCTTAACAACACTCCCAACTCTAGTGTAGTGCCTTAACAACACTCCCAACTCTAGTGTAGTGCCTTAACAACACTCCCAACTCTAGTGTAGTGCCTTAACAACACTCCCAACTCTAGTGTAGTGCCTTAACAACACTCCCAACTCTAGTGTAGTGCCTTAACAACACTCCCAACTCTAGTGTAGTGCCTTAACAACACTCCCAACTCTACTGTAGTGCCTTAACAACACTCCCCCTCTACTGTAGTGCCTTAACAACACTCCCCTCTACTGTAGTGTCTTAACAACACTCCCCCTCTACTGTAGTGCCTTAACAACACTCCCCTCTACTGTAGTGCCTTAACAACACTCCCCCCTCTACTGTAGTGCCTTAACAACATTGCCTCTGTACTGTAGTGCCTTAACAACACCCCCCTCTACTGTAGTGCCTTAACAACACACACCCCCGTACTGTAGTGTCTTAACAACACTCCCTCTCTACTGTAGTGCCTTAACAACACTCTCCAATGTATTGTAGTGCATTAACAACACTCCCCTCTAATTTAGTGCCTTAACAACACTCCCCCCTCTACTGTAGTGCCTTAACAACACTCCCAACTCTACTGTAGTGCCTTAAAAACACTCCCTCTCTACTTTAGTGCCTTAACAACACTCCCCCTCTAATGTAGTGCCTTAAAAACACTCCCTCTCTACTGTAGTGCCTTAACAACACTCCCCCTCTACTGTAGTGCCTTAACAACACTCCCCCTCTACTGTAGTGCCTTAACAACATCCCCCTCTACTGTAGTGTCTTAACAACACTCCCCCTCTACTGTAGATCCTTAACAACACTGCCAACTATACTGTAGTGCCTTAACAACAGTCCCCTTCCACTGTAGTGCCTTAACAACACTCCCCCTCTACTGTAGTGCCTCAACAACACACCCAACTATACTGTAGTGCCTTAACAACACTCCCACTCTAATGTAGTGCCTTAACAACACTCCCAACTCTACGGTAGTGCCTTAACAACACTCCCCCTCTACTGTAGTGTCTTAACAACATTCCCCCTCTACTGTAGTGCCTTAACAACACTCCCAACTCTACTGTAGTGCCTTAACAACACTCCCCTCTACTGTAGTGCCTTAACAACACTCCCCCTCTACTGTAGTGCCTTAACAACACTCCCCCTCTACTGTAGTGCATTAACAACACTCCCCTCTACTGTAGTGCCTTAACAACATTCCCCCTCTACTGTAGTGCCTTAACAACACTCCCAACTATACTGTAGTGTCTTAACAACACTCCCCCTCTACTGTAGTGCCTTAACAACACTCCCAACTCTACTGTAGTGCCTTAACAACACTCCCCCTCTACTGTAGTGTCTTAACAACACTCCCCTCTACTGTAGTGCCTTAACAACAATCCCCACTACTGTAGTGTCTTAACAACACTCCCCCTCTACTGTAGTGCCTTAACAACACTCCCCCTCTACTGTAGTGCCTTAACAACAGTCCCCTCTACTGTAGTGCATTAACAACACTCCCCCTCTACTGTAGTGCCTTAACAACACTCCCAACTCTACTGTAGTGCCTAAACAACACTCCCCCTCTACTGTAGTGCATTAACAACACTCCCCCTCTACTGTAGTGCCTTAACAACACTCCCCCTCTACTGTAGTGCCTTTACAACAGTCCCCCTCTACTGTAGTGCATTAACAACACTCCCCCTCTACTGTAGTGCCTTTACAACAGTCCCTCTCTACTGTAGTGCCTTAACAACACTCCCCCTCTACTGTAGTGCCTTAACAACACTCCCCCTCTACTGTAGTGCATTAACAACACTCCCCCTCTACTGTAGTGCCTTAACAACAATCCCCTCTACTGTAGTGTCTTAACAACACTCCCCCTCTACTGTAGTGCCTTAACACAGTCCCTCTCTACTGTAGTGCCTTAACAACACTCCCCTCTACTGTAGTGCATTAACAACACTCCCCCTCTACTGTAGTGCATTAACAACACTCCCCCTCTACTGTAGTGCATTAACAACACTCCCCCTCAGGCCTCTACTGTAGTGCATTAACAACACTCACAACTCTACTGTAGTGCCTTAACAACAGTCCCTCTCTACTGTAGTGCCTTAACAACACTCCCCCTCTACTGTAGTGCATTAAAAACACTCCCCCTCTACTGTAGTGCCTTAACAACACTCTCCTTCTACTGTAGTGCCTTACAACACTCCCCTCTACTGTAGTGCCTTAACAACACTCTCCTTCTACTGTAGTGCCTTACAACACTCCCCTCTACTGTAGTGCCTTAACAACACTCCCTCTCTACTGTAGTGCCTTAACAACACTCCCTCTCTACTGTAGTGCCTTAACAACAGTCCCTCTCTACTGTAGTGCCTTAACAACACTCCCTCTCTACTGTAATGTCTTAACAACAGTCCCTCTCTACTGTAGTGCCTTAACAACACTCCCCCTCTACTGTAGTGCCTTTACAACAGTCCCCCTCTACTGTAGTGCATTAACAACATTCCCCCTCTACTGTAGAGCCTTAATTACACCCCCTCTACTATTGTGCCTTAACAACACTGTATATATACTGTACTACCATAGCAACAAAATAAACAAAAGTCCCTCTGTGGGTATACCTCTCTCTGTATGATTGGGTATACCTCTGTCTGTGTCAGTAGGTATTCCTCTGTATGATTGGGTATACCGCTGTCTATATCAGTGGGTATACCTTTGTATGATTGGGTACACCGCTGTCTATATCAGTGGGTATACCTCTGTATGATTGGGTATACCTCTGACTGTGTCAGTGGGTATACCTCTGTATGATTGGGTAGATCTCTGTCTGTGTCAGTGGGTATACCTCTGTATGATTGGGTATACATCTGTATGATTGGGTATACCTCTGTATCTATGATTGGGTGTACCTCTCTCGGTATCAGTGGATGTTTATCTCTTTATATGATTGGGTATACCTCTGTCTGTATGATTGAGTATACCTCTCTCTCTATCAGTGGGTATTTATCTCTTTGTATGACTGGGTCTACCTCTCTCTGTATCAGTGGGTATATATCTCTCTGTATGATTGGGTATACCTCTGTCTGTATGATTGTGTATACCTCTCTCGGTATCAGTAGGTATATATCTCTCTGCATGATTGGGTGTACCTCTCTCGGTATCAGTAGCTATATATCTCTCTGTATGATTGGGTATACCTCTATCTGTATGATTAGGTATACCTCTCTCTGTATCAGTGGGTATATACCTCTGTATGATTGGGTATACCTCTGTCTGTATGATTAGGTATACCTCTCTCGGTATCAGTGGTTATATATCTCTCTGTATGATTGGGTGTACCTCTCTCGGTATCAGTGGTTATATATCTCTCTGTATGATTGGGTATACCTCTGTCTGTATGATTAAGTATACCTCTCTCTGTATCAGTGGGTATATATCTCTCTGTATGATTGGGTATACCTCTGTCTGTATGATTGTGTATACCTCTCTCGGTATCAGTAGGTATATATCTCTCTGTATGATTGGGTGTACCTCTCTCTGTATCAGTGGGTATATACCTCTGTATGATTGGGTATACCTCTGTCTGTATGATTAAGTATACCTCTCTCTGTATCAGTGGGTATATATCTCTCTGTATGATTGGGTATACCTCTGTCTATATGATTAAGTATACCTCTCTCTGTATCAGTGGGTATATATCTCTCTGTATGATTGGGTATACCTCTGTCTGTATGATTAAGTATACCTCTCTCTGTATCAGTGGGTATATATCTCTCTGTATGATTGGGTATACCTCTGTCTGTATGATTGTGTATACCTCTCTCGGTATCAGTAGGTATATATCTCTCTGTATGATTGGGTGTACCTCTCTCGGTATCAGTAGCTATATATCTCTCTGTATGATTGGGTATACCTCTCTCTGTATCAGTGGGTATATACCTCTGTATGATTGGGTATACCTCTGTCTGTATGATTAGGTATACCTCTCTCGGTATCAGTGGTTATATATCTCTCTGTATGATTGGGTATACCTCTCTCGGTATCAGTGGTTATATATCTCTCTGTATGATTGGGTATACCTCTCTCGGTATCAGTGGTTATATATCTCTCTGTATGATTGGATATACCTCTCTGTATGATTGGATATTCCTCTCTCGGTATCAGTGGGTATATATCTCTCTGTATGATTGGATATACCTCTCTCGGTATCAGTGGTTATATATCTCTCTGTATGATTGGATATATATCTCTCTGTATGATTGGGTATATATCTCTCTGTATGATTGGGTATACATCTGTCTTTATGATTGTGTGTACCTTTCTCTGTATCAGTGGGTATACCTCTCTCTGTATGATTGGGTATACCTCTCTGTATGATTGGGTATACATTTCTCTGTATGCTTGTGTATACCCCTGTATGGTTGTGAATACCTCTCCCGGTATCAGTGGTTATATATCTCTCTGTATGATTTGGTATACCTCTCTCTGTATCAGTGGGTATACCTCTCTGTATGATTGGGTATACATCTGTCTTTATGATTGGGTGGGCCTCTCTCTGTATCAGTGGGAATATATCTCTATGTATGATTGGATATACCTCTGTATGCTTGTGTATACCCCTGTATGGTTGTGTATACCTCTCCCGGTATCAGTGGTTATATATCTCTCTGTATGATCGGGTATATCTCTCTGTATTATTGGGTATACCTCTGTCTGTATGATTAAGTATACCTCTCTCTGTATCAGTGGGTATATATCTCTCTGTATGATTGGGTATACCTCTGTCTGTATGATTAAGTATACCTCTCTCTGTATCAGTGGGTATATATCTCTCTGTATGATTGGGTATACCTCTGTCTGTATGATTGTGTATACCTCTCTCGGTATCAGTAGGTATATATCTCTCTGTATGATTGGGTGTACCTCTCTCGGTATCAGTAGCTATATATCTCTCTGTATGATTGGGTATACCTCTCTCTGTATCAGTGGGTATATACCTCTGTATGATTGGATATACCTCTCTGTATGATTGGATATTCCTCTCTCGGTATCAGTGGTTATATATCTCTCTGTATGATTGGGTATACCTCTCTCGGTATCAGTGGTTATATATCTCTCTGTATGATTGGGTATACCTCTCTCGGTATCAGTGGTTATATATCTCTCTGTATGATTGGATATACCTCTCTGTATGATTGGATATTCCTCTCTCGGTATCAGTGGGTATATATCTCTCTGTATGATTGGATATACCTCTCTCGGTATCAGTGGGTATATATCTCTCTGTATGATTGGATATATATCTCTCTGTATGATTGGGTATATATCTCTCTGTATGATTGGGTATACATCTCTCTGTATGATTGGGTATACATCTGTCTTTATGATTGTGTGTACCTTTCTCTGTATCAGTGGGTATATCTCTCTGTATGATTTGATATAACTCTCTCTGTATCAGTGGGTATACCTCTCTCTGTATGATTGGGTATACCTCTCTGTATGATTGGGTATACATTTCTCTGTTTGCTTGTGTATACCCCTGTATGGTTGTGAATACCTCTCCCGATATCAGTGGTTATATATCTCTCTGTATGATTTGGTATACCTCTCTCTGTATCAGTGGGTATACCTCTCTGTATGATTGGGTATACATCTGTCTTTATGATTGGGTGTGCCTCTCTCTGTATCAGTGGGTATACCTCTCTGTATGATTGGGTATATACCTCTGTATGATTGGGTATATACCTCTGTATGATTGGGTATACATCTGTCTTTATGATTGGGTATATCTCTCTGTATGATTGGGTATATCTCTCTGTATGATTGGGTATACCTCTCTGTATGCTTGTGTATACCCCTGTATGGTTGTGTATACCTCTCCCGGTATCAGTGGTTATATATCTCTCTGTATGATCGGGTATATATCTCTGTACGATTGGGTATACATCTGTCTGTATCAGTGGGTATACCTCTGTATGATTAGGTATATATCTCTCTGTATGATTGTGTATACCTCTGTATGATTGGGTATACATCTGTCTTGATGATTCGGTGTACTTCTCTCGGTATCAGGGGTTTTTATCTCTCTGTATGATTGGGTATACCTCTCTCTGTATCAGGGGGTATACCTCTGAATGATTAGGTATATATCTTTCTGTATGATTGGGTATACCTCTGTCTGTATGATTGGGTATATCTCTCTGTATGATTGGGTATATCTCTCTGTATGATTGGGTATACCTCTCTGTATGATTGGGTATACATTTCTCTTTATGATTGGGTATATCTCTCTGTATGCTTGTGTATACCCCTGTATGGTTGGATATACCTCTCTCGGTATCAGTGGTTATATATCTCTCTGTATGATTGGGTATACCTCTCTCTGTATCAGTGGTTATATATCTCTCTGTATGATTGGATATTCCTCTCTCGGTATCAGTGGTTATATATCTCTCTGTATGATTGGATATTCCTCTCTCGGTATCAGTGGTTATATATCTCTCTGTATGATTGGATATACCTCTCTCGGTATCAGTGGTTAAATATCTCTCTGTATGATTGGATATTCCTCTCTCGGTATCAGTGGTTATATATCTCTCTGTATGATTGGATATACCTCTCTCGGTATCAGTGGTTATATATCTCTCTGTATGATTGGATATTCCTCTCTCGGTATCAGTGGTTATATATCTCTCTGTATGATTGGATATTCCTCTCTCGGTATCAGTGGTTATATATCTCTCTGTATGGTTGGATATACCTCTCTCGGTATCAGTGGTTATATATCTCTCTGTATGATTCGATATTCCTCTCTCGGTATCAGTGGGTATATATCTCTCTGTATGATTGGATATACCTCTCTCGGTATCAGTGGTTATATATCTCTCTGTATGATTGGATATTCCTCTCTCGGTATCAGTGGTTATATATCTCTCTGTATGATTGGGTATACCTCTCTCTGTATCAGTGGTTATATATCTCTCTGTATGATTGGGTATACCTCTCTCGGTATCAGTGGTTATATATCTCTCTGTATGATTGGATATTCCTCTCTCGGTATCAGTGGTTATATATCTCTCTGTATGATTGGATATACCTCTCTCGGTATCAGTGGTTATATATCTCTCTGTATGATTGGGTATACCTCTCTCGGTATCAGTGGTTATATATCTCTCTGTATGATTGGATATTCCTCTCTCGGTATCAGTGGGTATATATCTCTCTGTATGATTGGGTATATCTCTCTGTATAATTGGGTATACCTCTCTCTGTATCAGTGGTTATATATCTCTCTGTATGATTGAGTATACCTCTCTCGGTATCAGTGGTTATATATCTCTCTATGTGATTGGGTATAACTCTCTCTGTATCAGTGGTTATATACCTCTCTGTATGATTGGGTAAATCTCTCTGTATGATTGGATATTCCTCTCTCGGTATCAGTGGTTATATATCTCTCTGAATGATTGAATATACCTCTCTCGGTATCAGTGGGTATATATCTCTCTGTATGATTGGGTATATCTCTCTGTATAATTGGGTATACCTCTCTCTGTATCAGTGGTTATATATCTCTCTGTATGATTGGGTATACCTCTGTATGATTGGGTATACATCTGTCTTTATGATTCGGTGTACCTCTCTCGGTATCAGTGGTTATATATCTCTCTGTATGATTGGGTATATATCTCTCTCTATGATTGGGTATACCTCTGTATGATTGTTTATACATCTGTCTTTATGATTGGGTGTACCTCTCTCGGTATCAGTGGGTATATATCTCTCTGTATGATTGGATATACCTCTCTGTATGATTGGGTATACATTTCTCTGTATGATTGGGTATACCTCTCTGTATGATTGGGTATACCCCTGTATGGCTGTGTATACCTCTCTCGGTGTCATGTGTGGTTATATATCTCTCTGTATGATTGGATATACCTCTCTCGGTATCAGTGGTTATATATCTCTCTGTATGATTGGGTATACATCTCTGTATGATTGGGTATACATCTCTGTATGATTGGATATACATCTCTGTATGATTGGGTATACATCTCTGTATGATTGGGTATACCTCTCTGTATGATTGGGTATACGTCTCTGTATGATTGGGTATACATCTGTCTTTATGATTGGGTATATCTCTCTGTATGATTGGGTATACCTCTGTATGATTGGGTATACATCTCTGTATGATTGGGTATACATCTCTGTATGATTGGGTATACATCTGTCTTTATGATTGGGTATACCTCTCTCTGTATGATTGGGTATATCTCTCTCTATCAATGGGTATATACCTCTCTGTATGATTGGGTATACATTTCTCTGTATGCTTGTGTATACCTCAGTATGGTTGTGTATTCCTCTCTCGGTATCAGTGGTTATATATCTCTCTGTATTTTCGGGTATATATCTCTCTGTATGATTTAGTATACCTCTCTCTGTATCATCGGGTATATATCTCTCCGTATGATTGGGTATACCTCTCTGTATCAGTGGGTATATACCTCTCTGTATGATTGGGTATACCTCTGTATGATTAGGTATACCTCTGTATGATTGGGTATACCTCTGTATGATTGGGTGTACATCTGTATGGATGGGTATAGCTCTGTATGATTGGGTGTACATCTGTATGGATGGGTATAGCTCTGTATGATTGGGTATACCTCTGTATGATTGGGTATACCTCTCACGGTATCAGTGGATATATATCTCTGTATGGATGGGTATAGCTCTGTATTATTGGGTGTACATCTGTATGGATGGGTATAGCTCTGTATGATTGGGTGTACATCTGTATGATTGGGTATACCTCTGTATGATTAGGTATACCTCTCTCGGTATCAGTAGCTATATATCTCTCTGTATGATTAAGTATACCTCTCTCTGTATCAGTGGGTATATACCTCTGTATGATTGGGTATACTTCTCTCGGTATCGGTGGGTTTTTATCTCTCTGTATGATTGGGTATACCTCTCTCTGTATCAGTGGGTATATATCTCTCTGTATGATTTGGTATATCATTCTCTGTATGACTGGGAATATCTGTCTGCATGATTGGGTATACCTGTGTCAGTCTATGATCAGGTTAAACTGATTTACTTACATTTGAATGTTTTATAGGTAAAAACATGATTGTGTGTTTTGTAGACAAGCGATCTACTGATGTGCACGTATAAAACAGAAGACCCAAGACATTAAAATTATTTCGTAAAAAGAAAAATGATAACTTGCGTCTTGATTAAGTTATATTTTCAAAACACGTTCTTTTGAAGAGAAAACTATGACATGTGCATGCCTATTCAGAATGTTCAATGCAAACATACCTTAGCAATTCAGCTCTTCGTAATAGTTTTATTTTGTTTTTGAAATTACTTGAATTCGCATATTTATTTTTCTTAAACATTTCACCGACTTAACCTATGAATAATCATGGTAATAACGAAGGGAGGAATCCTTGTCAGACACTAAGTCGTCAGTAATGATATATTGAATCTGATTCAATATCTACCTGTCAAGTGTGTTTGTTGTCTTAGTAGGTAGGTAATATTACTTCAGAAAGTCTTAGTAACCCCCATAAATTATGATCTTTAAAGCAGAATAGAGATCTAAATTACAAAGTGATTATCTGGCGATATGACCTAGGGATCACTCCTCAACTGTTATTGACAAAATCTATAATATGTGGTTTTATCTTAAATAGTATAAATACATAACATAAGTAAATATGATAAAAATCTCGACCACATATGGCACGCCGTTCTCGTCAAAAGTATGATTCAAAATATCATCACAAATTACACACTCAAAATTTTAAACTACACACTCAAAATTAAAAATATGCACTCAGAATTTTAAATTACACACTCAAAATTTAAAATATGCACTCAAAATTTTGAATTTCGCACTCAAAATTAAAATATGCACTCAAAATTTTACGAAAACACACTCAAAAGGTAAATTGAAATTACACACTCAAAATTTTAATTCATGCACTCAAAACTGAAAATTACGCACTCAAATTTGTGCGCATAGCTTTCGCGCAAAACTCATAAATATTCATTAAGATATAAATAAATAAAATTTCATCTGGGTGGTTTTTGAGTTTAAAGCGAACCGAAATGCTGAAATCCAAATGTCAATCCACGACACAGGAGATTTGCTCGAGTTTTTTCAATCCTTGTTGCACGTGTATGAAAATACAATGCAACTTTTATACCCCTTAACACGAGACAACAACGCTTTGGAAAATATTGTTCGAAAGCTTTCAAGCTGTATGGAAGTGTTGTATGTAATGGCTACAAGAGTTCCTGTTGAAATTCAATTATATCAGAAACTAGAACGAATTTATACTCTTTCATTCAATCTGCATGATATAGCTGTAAATCACCTATTTTGATAAACCCGTTGAAAAAACTATTTGTTTTACCATTAAACATAATTCAATAATGGAATAAATCATACTCCATAGTTAATATGAGTCTGAGATACAAGGTAAGAAAATTAATACAGATTGTTTCGTCTGTTTCGTTCGTTGCTTTACGGGGACCCGTTTCAAGCTTCAAAAAACCAGGATTGAAATATTCAAATCAATTTAATGAATATTTATAAGTCCTGCGTAAAAAAGGTGCGCACAATTTTGAGTGTATATGTTTTCTGTTTGAGTGCGTGATTTTCAGTTTTGAGTGCATGAATAAAAATTTTGAGTGTGTAATTTTTATTTATCTTTTGAGTGTGTTTTCGTACAATTTTGAGTGCATATTTTAATTTTGAGCGCGAAATTTAAAATTTTGAGTGCATTTTTTAAATTTTTGAGTGTGTAATTTAAAATTTTGAGTGTGTAATTAAAAATTTTGAGTGTGTAATTTGTGATATTTTGAATCATACTTTTGACGAGAACGGCGTGCCATAACCACATGTTCAATTATTGATAGTTATCTGAACTGTAAATCAACCTGACAGTATACTGTTAACAGTTACATATCACACGGTTCAAATAAAAATGTGTTTGTTAATGTTCTGGTTTATATTTGATAAAATCATTTGATTTTAAATATCCATAATATTGTTTGTCCAGAAAATTTCGACATTACGCAATGGGATTATTATGGGAGGTTCCCATCCTCGACCTACAAAGCTGCACAGCGCGTCCCCCATGGAGCTTATAATGCCTAATAATGCTACGCAAATCCTGACGTGTAAAAACTGTTCCAATTAGGTAAAGGGTTCTGTGCTTAGATCCCGAGAAATGCTAAACATTTGCTAAGTAGACTGGCACGTGCAATTCAGGAAATATATTAATGTCATGATATGGAGATTTTATTGTATCATATACTTGAGCTTGTACTGATGACGTAAATCTAAGGGTAAACTGATTTTAGTAAATCCCCATATAATAAAGGACAGACCCGAAATATCGTGATAATATACTAAACCGCATTTTATATTGTTTTTTTTATAACGAAAATTAAATAATTTTATAATTTTCTATTTTGATAATACAAGTTTGTATTGCAACACAAGATTATCATAAGTCACGTTTAAATTAAATTTTCGCTTGAATTATTGTTCACCACGTTGAAGGACGTCTGTACCTTTAGACTCTGGTGGGACACAATCGTGGTAAAAATGTTGAAAATTTAAAAATTATTTTCGTGCTTCAGTTCACATGTAGGTAACAAATTTAGTTTCATCTGTGATACAGAAACTATGCCATGTGTTAGTCTACACCGGAGAACAAACCATTGATAGACAGGGCAATCCACTAGAGTTATAGCCAACAACTGTGTGCTACCCTGACTACTGACCGTACAAGTTACTACCCCTCATCAGAACAGAGGTATTGTCCGTCATCATATGATGAATCAGCCGTTTACCGCAGCTACTAAAATTGCACCATATACTATCGTAAAAAACCAGGGACTAATCATTTCTAAAACTCTCGTCGTGGATTAGTTGCCAGGATAGTCAAATTTCGTCCCGTAAAGGACGTGTTCAACACCCAGACAACCACAGGCAAGTCTTCAATGGACTTTGCAGCGACAAAATTGGCATTAAATCAACAACAGTGTAACATCGTTTTTATGACGAAAGTCGTTACTTCATAAGAAGCAGTAAAAACAAGTTCGAAAACACAATATAACGCATAAAAAATTCATCACATAAAGACAAAGACGGCATATATATATATATGTATATAAAGTTATGACCACACACACACACACACACACACACACTCACCCTCACACACACACACACACTCTCTCCCTCACACACACACACCCTCACACACACACACACACCCTCACCCTCACACACACACCCCCCCCCCACACACACACATATATATATATAGGTATAAATATATTTATTTGAACACCAGATATCAGCCATTGTAAAGCATTTCACACCTAATACGAAGTATTAGTTACACTTTACCTTTTACTGTTAGTGTGTTAGTGGTGGAAACACCACAGGATAGTGATATGTGTCTAGTATGGCAGAGTTCGAACGTCTCTAGATCTCTGTTGTCGCTGACTAGCCTACTTGTAGGTGAAAAGGAGAGTCGAGTGCGTAAATCTTTCCCTGTCAGTACATAGCCTCTACACTTTCAAGACTCCTTCAATCGCCTCCAAGGCTGAATTGAAGGGGATCTCGGAGTAGCAAGGACCCCAGAGGTGCAGAGTGCAGGCCCACCGGTGTGTGGATACGCCCTTGTTCTCACCAACCTGCCCCAACTATGGGTTAAATAGCTGCACTGCCTTGTGGATGACCATGGCAGGTCAAAAGCTATGGGAGACAACCCAGAAAGAAAATCCGGACAGATGGAGTTCGTTAGCAATGGCATTGCAGTCGTCTCAGGGAAAGAAAACCCTAAAAGAAAACACGAACCTGGAGGTACTAGGTTGAGCGTTAGGCTAATCACCTCACCTTGGAAAAAACAAATGATTACGGAAACCATAAATAACAATTCGAAAGATGAAAGGAAGGGAAGGCCAGGTATCCAACAAGCTTCAACACCTTTGAGCGGAGATGTTACTATGACACATTAGGATGAAAGCTTAACTGAAGTCCACATGCCGAAGGATACACTTGCCAACCCTAAGATCATCAGGAGAATAGGGACATGGAACGTCCGAACCATGTATGCCACTGGCAAAACTGCACAGGTAATGAATGAAATGAGAAAGTATAGACTGGACATCTTAGGAATAAGTGAGTGTAGATGGACAAGTTCAGGGAAGATCATCATTCAAACTGGAGAAACCATCATTTATTCTGGAAGAGCAGATAACGATCATTGCAACGGAGTAGCAATAGCAATTACTAAAGAAGCAACCAAGTCATTTTATGAATGGACCCCAATCAGTGCGCGCATTGTAACAGCCAGATTCTGATCAAAGTATATTAAAACAACAGTCATACAGGTATACGCACCCACAAATGAGGCAGAGGAGGAAGACAAAGAAAGTTTTTATGAACAGCTACAAAAAGCCACTGACAAAACACCACGTCACCACATAATCCTTCTCATGGGTGACATTAATGCAAAGTTGGAAACAAACTAGAAGGTGAAGTGGGGATAGTAGGAAGGTTTGGACTTAAATGTGAAAGAAATGACAACGGTGAGAAGTTTGTATCCTTTTGTGGCCTGAACAACTTAGCCATTACAACAACCATGTTTCCATGCACACAAAGACATATTTCTCCAAACATGGACGTCACCTAACAAACCAACATAAAAACCAAATAGACCACTTGGCAATCAATAGAAAATTTAAAAGATCTGTACTCGACGTGAGAGCCATGAGAGGAGCTGATGTAGGAAGCGACCATAACCTGCTAGTGGCCAAACTAAAACTCAAGCTTCACAGAGCGCAAAAAAAGGAAGTAACATCAAAAAGATATGAATCATGTAAACTGAAAATTCCTGAAATAAAAGAAAAATTTCTTTGGAACTAAGAAATAGATTTAGTGTCCTTACTGATACAGAAGAACTAGACATAGACGGCCAATGGATGCAATTCAAAAACATATGCAACGAAACAGCTCAAAACATCATTGGTCCTAGAAAG
The DNA here is from genome assembly GCA_944474755.1 of Limnoperna fortunei. Lineage (NCBI taxonomy): Eukaryota > Metazoa > Mollusca > Bivalvia > Mytilida > Modiolidae > Limnoperna > Limnoperna fortunei. Next base: position 71,839,624 of record OX104118.1, read on the forward strand.
AAGGCTAACCAAGAATGGATAAGTGTTAACAGCTGGAAACTGGTTGAGGAAAGAAGATTAATGAAAAATAAAATGGACGGAACAAGATCTGAAAGGGTAAAAGAAAAACTTAGACAACAATATACTAATAGCAAAGAAGTGAAAAGGACCTGAAAAAGGACAAGAAAAAATTGTGTGAAGATCTCGCAACTGAAGCCGAAACAGCGGCCGGTAAGGGAAACATGAAAGCAGTGTATGACATAACAAGAACACTTTGTAAGGAAAGACCAAAACAGATAGAGCACATAAAAGATAAGAACGGTACACTACTGACAATGGAATGTGAAGTTAAAGCAAGATGGCAAGAGCATTTTAACGAGGTTCTTAACAGACCAGAACCACCTGAACCAGCAGAGATCATCACTGCTGGAATTGAAACATTGCCCATCAATGTAGAATGTCCAACATTTAACGAAATAAGAACTATAGTAAGAGAACTTAAGAATGGTAAATCACCTGGAATAGACAACAATACCAGCGAACTACTTAGAGCTGACCAAGAAACTGCCACAAAACAGATCCATAAAATCCTAACAAGAGCATAGAATGAGGAAAAGATACCATCTGCTTGGAAAAGAGGACTCATCGTCAAATTGCCTAAGAAAGGGGACCTGACATGCTGTGGAAATTGGAGGGGTATTACACTGATCCCAACTACATCCAAAATATTAGGCAAAATTATTATTAAGAGAATAGCAGATGAGGTAAATAAACATCTAAGAGAAGAATAGGCAGGATTCCGAGAAGGACGAGGTACAACAGAACAGATCTTTACTCTCAGGAACATCATTGAGAAAACTGTCGAATGGAATTCCAACCTATATCTATGTTTCATTGATTTTGAAAAAGCATTTGACAGTGTACATCAAGTGTCATTATGGAAGATAATGAAACAATATGGTATCCCTGGCAAACTGATCAACCTAGTAAGATGTATGTACCAAGATAATGAATGTGCAGTCATAAGCAGTGGAACATCAGACTGGTTTAAGATCAAATCAGGCGTGAAACAAGGCTACAACATGTCTGGTTTCCTCTTCCTCATGGTTATCGACTGGATCATGAGAAAGGCAACAACAGATAACAACACAGGAATCCGATGGAACTTTACCACCAAATTAGACGATCTAGACTACGCTGATGACATAGCTCTCCTGTCCAGCACAAAAGACCAACTACAAAGAAAATTTAACAACGTTAGCAATCTTGCCCATTCCACCGGCCTCAAGATTAATGCATCAAAAACAAAAGTTATGAGATTGAACACAAATACCAACCAACCGATCACACGGTTCAAATAAAAATGTGTTTGTTAATGTTCTGGTTTATATTTGATAAAATCATTTGATTTTAAATATCCATAATATTGTTTGTCCAGAAAATTTCGACATTACGCAATGGGATTATTATGGGAGGTTCCCATCCTCGACCTACAAAGCTGCGCAGCGCGTCCCCCATGGAGCTTATAATGCCTAATAATGCTACGCAAATCCTGACGTGTAAAAACTGTTCCAATTAGGTAAAGGGTTCTGTACTTAGATCCCGAGAAATGCTAAACATTTGCTAAGTAGACTGGCACGTGCAATTTAGGAATTATATTAATGTCATGATATGGAGATTTTATTGTATCATATACTTGAGCTTGTACTGATGACGTAAATGTAAGGGTAAACTGATTTTAGTAAATCCCCATATAATAAAGGACAGACCCGAAATATCGTGATAATATACTAAACCGCATTTTATATTGTTTTTTTTATAACGAAAATTAAATAATTTTATAATTTTCTATATTTTGATAATACAAGTTTGTATTGCAACACAAGATTATCATAAGTCACGTTTAAATTAAATTTTCGCTTGAATTATTGTTCACCACGTTGAAGGACGTCTGTACCTTTAGACTCTGGTGGGACACAATCGTCGTAAAAATGTTGAAAATTAAAAATTATTTTCGTGCTTCAGTTCACATGTAGGTAACAAATTTAGTTTCATCTGTGATACAGAAACTATGCCATGTGTTAGTCTACACCGGAGAACAAACCATTGATAGACAGGGCAATCCACTAGAGTTATAGCCAACAACTGTGTGCTACCCTGACCACTGACCGTACAAGTTACTACCCCTCATCAGAACAGAGGTATTGTCCGTCATCATATGATGAATCAACCGTTTACCGCAGCTACTAAAATTGCACCATATACTATCGTAAAACACCAGGGACTAATCATTTCTAAAACTCTCGTCGTGGATTAGTTGCCAGGATAGTCAAATTTCGTCCCGTAAAAGGACGTGTTCAACACCCAGACAACCACAGGCAAGTCTTCAATGGACTTTGCAGCGACAAAATTGGCATTAAATCAACAACAGTGTAACATCGTTTTTATGACGAAAGTCGTTACTTCATAAGAAGCAGTAAAAACAAGTTCGAAAACACAATATAACGCATAAAAAATTCATCACATAAAGACAAAGACGGCATATATATATATGTATATAAAGTTATGACCACACACACACACACACACCCTCACACACACACCCTCTCCCTCACACACACACACACCCTCACACATACACACACCCTCACCCTCACACACACACACCCCCCCCACACACACACACATATATATATAGGTATAAATATATTTATTTGAACACCAGATATCAGCCATTGTAAAGCATTTCACACCTAATACGAAGTATTAGTTACACTTTACCTTTTACTGTTAGTGTGTTAGGTTAGTGGTGGAAACACCACAGGATAGTGATATGTGTCTAGTATGGCAGAGTTCGAACGTCTCTAGATCTCTGTTGTCGCTGACTAGCCTACTTGTAGGTGAAAAGGAGAGTCGAGTGCGTAAATCTTTCCCTGTCAGTACATAGCCTCTACACTTTCAAGACTCCTTCAATCGCCTCCAAGGATGAATTGAAGGGGATCTCGGAGTAGCAAGGACCCCAGAGGTGCAGAGTGCAGGCCCACCGGTGTGTGGATACGCCCTGGTTCTCACCAACCTGCCCCAACTATGGGTTAAATAGCTGCACTGCCTTGTGGATGACCATGGCAGGTCAAAAGCTATGGGAGACAACCCAGAAAGAAAATCCGGACAGATGGAGTTCGTTAGCAATGGCATTGCAGTCGTCTCAGGGAAAGAAAACCCTAAAAGAAAACACGAACCTGGAGGTACTAGGTTGAGCGTTAGGCTAATCACCTCACCTTGGAAAAAACAAATTACGGAAACCATAAATAACAATTCGAAAGATGAAAGGAACGGAAGGCCAGGTATCCAACAAGCTTCAGCACCTTTGAGCGGAGATGTTACTATGACACATGGGGATGAAAGCTTAACTGAAGTCCACATGCCGAAGGATACACTTGCCAACCCTAAGATCATCAGGAGAATAGGGACATGGAACGTCCGAACCATGTATGCCACTGGCAAAACTGCACAGGTAATGAATGAAATGAGAAAGTATAGACTGGACATCTTAGGAATAAGTGAGTGTAGATGGACAAGTTCAGGGAAGATCATCATTCAAACTGGAGAAACCATCATTTATTCTGGAAGAGCAGATAACGATCATTGCAACGGAGTAGCAATAGCAATTACTAAAGAAGCAACCAAGTCATTTTATGAATGGACCCCAATCAGTGCGCGCATTGTAACAGCCAGATTCTGATCAAAGTATATTAAAACAACAGTCATACAGGTATACGCACCCACAAATGAGGCAGAGGAGGAAGACAAAGAAAGTTTTTATGAACAGCTACAAAAAGCCACTGACAAAACACCACGTCACCACATAATCCTTCTCATGGGTGACATTAATGCAAAGTTGGAAACAAACTAGAAGGTGAAGTGGGGATAGTAGGAAGGTTTGGACTTAAATGTGAAAGAAATGACAACGGTGAGAAGTTTGTATCCTTTTGTGGCCTGAACAACTTAGCCATTACAACAACCATGTTTCCATGCACACAAAGACATATTTCTCCAAACATGGACGTCACCTAACAAACCAACATAAAAACCAAATAGACCACTTGGCAATCAATAGAAAATTTAAAAGATCTGTACTCGACGTGAGAGCCATGAGAGGAGCTGATGTAGGAAGCGACCATAACCTGCTAGTGGCCAAACTAAAACTCAAGCTTCACAGAGCGCAAAAAAAGGAAGTAACATCAAAAAGATATGAATCATGTAAACTGAAAATTCCTGAAATAAAAGAAAAATTTCTTTGGAACTAAGAAATAGATTTAGTGTCCTTACTGATACAGAAGAACTAGACATAGACGGCCAATGGATGCAATTCAAAAACATATGCAACGAAACAGCTCAAAACATCATTGGTCCTAGAAAGAAGGCTAACCAAGAATGGATAAGTGTTAACAGCTGGAAACTGGTTGAGGAAAGAAGATTAATGAAAAATAAAATGGACGGAACAAGATCTGAAAGGGTAAAAGAAAAACTTAGACAACAATATACTAATAGCAAAGAAGTGAAAAGGACCTGAAAAAGGACAAGAAAAAATTGTGTGAAGATCTCGCAACTGAAGCCGAAACAGCGGCCGGTAAGGGAAACATGAAAGCAGTGTATGACATAACAAGAACACTTTGTAAGGAAAGACCAAAACAGATAGAGCACATAAAAGATAAGAACGGTACACTACTGACAATGGAATGTGAAGTTAAAGCAAGATGGCAAGAGCATTTTAACGAGGTTCTTAACAGACCAGAACCACCTGAACCAGCAGAGATCATCACTGCTGGAATTGAAACATTGCCCATCAATGTAGAATGTCCAACATTTAACGAAATAAGAACTATAGTAAGAGAACTTAAGAATGGTAAATCACCTGGAATAGACAACAATACCAGCGAACTACTTAGAGCTGACCAAGAAACTGCCACAAAACAGATCCATAAAATCCTAACAAGAGCATGGAATGAGGAAAAGATACCATCTGCTTGGAAAAGAGGACTCATCGTCAAATTGCCTAAGAAAGGGGACCTGACATGCTGTGGAAATTGGAGGGGTATTACACTGATCCCAACTACATCCAAAATATTAGGCAAAATTATTATTAAGAGAATAGCAGATGAGGTAAATAAACATCTAAGAGAAGAATAGGCAGGATTCCGAGAAGGACGAGGTACAACAGAACAGATCTTTACTCTCAGGAACATCATTGAGAAAACTGTCGAATGGAATTCCAACCTATATCTATGTTTCGTTGATTTTGAAAAAGCATTTGACAGTGTACATCAAGTGTCATTATGGAAGATAATGAAACAATATGGTATCCCTGGCAAACTGATCAACCTAGTAAGATGTATGTACCAAGATAATGAATGTGCAGTCATAACAAGCAGTGGAACATCAGACTGGTTTAAGATCAAATCAGGCGTGAAACAAGGCTACAACATGTCTGGTTTCCTCTTCCTCATGGTTATCGACTGGATCATGAGAAAGGCAACAACAGATAACAACACAGGAATCCGATGGAACTTTACCACCAAATTAGACGATCTAGACTACGCTGATGACACAGCTCTCCTGTCCAGCACAAAAGACCAACTACAAAGAAAATTTAACAACGTTAGCAATCTTGCCCATTCCACCGGCCTCAAGATTAATGCATCAAAAACAAAAGTTATGAGATTGAACACAAATACCAACCAACCGATCACCAGCACCAATGGAAATGAAATCGAAGACGTCAAATCCTTCATCTATCTTGGTGCTATGATAACAACCAATGGCGGAACAAATGAAGATATCAGAAGACGATTAGGCCTTGCAAATATGACGTACAACAAACTTGCCCCTATTTGGAACAACAGTCAACTATCAAAGAGAACAAAGTTCCGCCTGCTCAACTCAAATGTCATATATGTCCTTCTATACGGAAGCGAAACCTGGAAAATGACTAAAAATGATGAAAATATGCTGGACACCTTCCTACACAAGAGCTTAAGAAGAATTTAAAAAATATATTGGCCTCAAAAAGTTACAAATTAAGAAGTAAGTAAACAAGCTAGTTGTGCAAAGATCAGTGACGCTATTAGAAGAAGAAGGTGGAAATGGCTTGGACATGTGCTCATGATGGAGAACAGCAGACCCGCAAAAATAGCACTCACGTGGACTCCAGATGGTAAAAGAAAAAGAGGACGTCCAAAAGAGACCTGGATGAGGACCATAGAAAAGGAAAGGAAAGAATTGGGCTTCAAGAGCGGCATCTGATAGAGAAAAATGGAGAGGACTTGTTAACGGCCCGATTCTCCTTAAGGAGAGACGGAAATAAGTCAAGTAAGTCGTCTACTCTTAATTGAGACATAGGACAAACAGTTTACGCCCTTTAGTATTCGCTAGAACTTCAAAAAGAGATATTAAAGTAATTAAGAAATAATTCATGGAGTCTGTGGTTTATATTTGTTTTAGAACGAGCTGGCCATTTATGTCGCATTATTTTATCCCAAGAGATAGCGCCAGCTCGTAGTAAATTATTGATAAACCATTGATGTGTAATGACATACAAATAAAACGTTAAAAGGTTAGAAGTCTCAAGGAAATTCTGACGTCTAAATTCGTAGTAATATGACCCAAAAATATCCCACCGTTGGTCAACAAAGCAGATGAATATAGTTTAAGAAATATAGTGATCATAATGCATTTGCACAATGTAGATTATCAATTTACTGAAAACTTTTACTTTCATTTGGCAAATTTGAATAAACTTAATCTTTCCATTAAACGTAACGCTATAAATCTAAAAATTTTTAAAAAAAAAGATATACCAACACTAAAACACTAAATTTACAATTTAAAAATAAAAATTTGTAAAAGTATATTAAATATTATTCATACTTGTCAGCGTCATATGTAAAGTTCTCTTAATGCAAGTCTTCATCGAATTAAGGTTAGCGACCACTTCTTGTTGCAACTTTGCCCACCCAAAGTCGACGACTCATTTATTCTTTTTGACAAACAAAGAAATGTTCTGTTTCGCGAATTAAAAGGTTGTGATCTATCGATTAAACATCTACTGGCTGGTGACGTAGAAGTTTCCGTTGAACAGAATAACTACATTTTTCAATATAACAAGTTTTAACAAAATAAGAATAAAATATTGAAAATATTATTTTACCGTAAATAGTTGTAGTACGCTGGGAAGTATAATAAAAAGATTGTCTATATTACAATTATTTTATTTGTTGTTGTTTCTTTATATTATGTTGTTATTTTTATGTCTTATGTTTAAGCATATTTTTTTTACTTTTGAATATATGTTGATTGGATATCCGTGATATCGTTTACTTGACTTGGGAAGTTTTTTACGTCCTACACCGACAACTTAATGCCCTTGGTCGGACGGTTCGTTTACTTAAAGGTTTTTGGTATTTATATGACTCGTTGGAAATCTTCAAAAAAAAGTTAGATTTCTAGGAACTTCCGGTGATTTCACGTGTTGATTGAAAATTATTATTTAGTACATAAAACTTTTTCTTGGTGATATAGAAAACTATGGGGAGGTATGCTCGAAAGAAGCAACACAAGGGTGACAAGCCGCTTAAGGAAAAATATAGAACAAGGAGAAAAACCAAAGATCTAGACCAAATTCACGAGGATATGATACCTAAGAATGCAACAAAACTGCTTGATCAGGATATTGATTTGGACAAACCAGGCTCCGCACAGTTTTACTGCCTTCATTGTGCGTAAGTATGAAAAGTTATCTGCAATCGTTGTAGTGCATTTTTCTATTCTTCTGGTGATTGCATGAAAAATAGAGAATCACTTCTATAAGAAACGATAACGTATGTGTCGGGTCACGGCGGGTCATTTCGAACCGATTACCTGTTCGCCCTGGGTCGTTTCGCCCCTATAAAGTGAGTCTAAATAAAAAAATTGTATCTGTAAACAATAAAGCGTATTTATGTGTTGAAGCTTATTATCTTTAATAAAGTGCAAAAGCATATTTATGTAATATATTAGATACTATTATGAGACACACCAGTGGCAATCATTTCACATTGACCTTCATAATGTCTCTTCTTTGCATTCATTGTAATGATCCTGTACGACCAAAGCAGCATGCAATCACTTGTGACACATGGGATCGTTTGCAGCACCGTAAATGCCAGACAGGTATTACTGTAGAGCAGTACAGATTAGCCCTTAGCAGGGTTTTAGCTAGGATTTTTTATGCATTAATCACTTGTGAGTGATGATTTTAAAGATCTAAGTGTGTATACTATACTAAATGCCAACCCCCCTTGGAAAAAATTGTTTGCTAGCATTTTTTCATTATTTTATATTTTACCTTGTTATTACCAAAATTCAGTAGAAAAAATGTAGATACAATAACCTGTCCATGTTTTATAGTATGCCTCTGTTTTTAAGTTGTTACAAATCATCCTTGACTTTTGCTACGAAATTTCACATAATAAGTCAGCCATTTTTGTTTCTAAAGGGACCTTACGATGTTTACAAATGTTCGTCTGCTTTCGTGACGTTCAATGGTATTCGGACAAACCGCGAGACTTTTCCCGCCTAAACTGCAGACGACATCACCTGAAGGATTTCCAGTAGACAACAATCGATTGTTCCTAAAGTACAGTTCCGTTGTAATTAAGGTCAAATTTTAGTATCGAAAATCGCCCGTTCAAAACTAAAAAACCGCTTTATTTCAAAACGCTGAATATCTCGGGGAAATAATTATTGATTTCAAAAAGTTCCCTTCTTGATCTACAAAAGGAGCATAAGCTGAACCATACGCGGTAAGCAGTTTTCATTTGTAACGCAAAAAACACTATACACCCTACGTCAACACTTACTATAGTATTTATTTATATGTCTAAATCAGGGATCCTGGCACTGCGTCTAGATCAGTGTTCTAGGATTTTTTTGCTAACTGAACTTTACATGGGAAAGTGTCCTCTATAAACTGGCTTTCCCACATCTCAAGTAAACTTTCCCACAAAGTTTTAATGACGTGTTAATTTTTAAGTAAAAAATATACAGATATGTACCAATTGAAGATTTTCTTCCTGTACAGAATTGCACAATAGTTATTGTTTCCAAATATAAATGCACTGTATTCAGTACATTTATATTTGGAAACAACAACTATTTGCCATTCTGTCTAAGAAGCTGGCTTAGGTTTCTTGTTGTACATATTTTTAGGAAACTAACAGTACAAAACCCCCATACATCTCAAAATATAATTTACACATATTTGTACATAACAAATTTTCATCCTTGTCGATTTTTGTACAAGTCAAAGTAAGAAAAAACTTCAATATTATATTATTTAATTCATTACCAAATTTACAACAAAAAAACGCAAAAAAACAACAGAGAATTGTTTCCCCCAAAAACCGGAATTTGGCAGGTTTTACCGGGTTTGATTTGGTACTTATTGTATTCATACCTGATCTCAAAAATGTTTTGCAGCAGTGGTGAAAACTCAAATTACAAGCACCTGTATAACATTGATCAAATAAAAACGAAAACAAATATCCACACTTGATTTTTTTATCTTGATTTAAAAAAAAATAAACTATTGAACAAAATTAATGTATTTTTGTATCCTGCCAGGGCAAGTATGAACATTTTTTCAAGAATCCCGACTTTTAATGTGTACTTGCCCACGGGTGACCAGGACAACAAAATTGGCTTTCCCGTGCCACTACAAACACCAAAACCTTAATTCCCGCAGAAAACCTTAATCTCCGTGGGAAAACCTTAATTTTTTAAGGAATCCCTATAAAATTAAGTGTTGGTTTTTTAAATTAAGGTTGTCCCAGGGAAATTAAGGTTTTCCCTCGGAGATTAAGGTTTTCCCGCGGAGATTAAGGTTTTTTGTTGATTGGACCCCTGGGTCGGTTTTAAGCCCTCTGGCATTGTTGTTGATAACGATCATCAGTTACTCTGCAGATTTATGACAATAGTTATAAAGCTATATATTTATGTATAAAATTTATTCTTGTCCAAAATAAATATGTATACGAATATCCCAAAATTAAAATGCATGAATGTGAATGCATTTTCTATCAACTTTATTTCAGAAAAGACGTATATTTAAAAATTATTATTATACAAATTATTAAAATATAATTTTTAAGTAACCGTTAAGTTATTATTTTTCCATTTGAAGATCGGTAGGTAAGAAATATAGAACAATCAATACACGATCCGAACTTGTAATACACATCCGCCATACTGTTTGTTTACCTGTACAAAATGAAAGGAATAAAGGACGGATCATATTATTTATATATATATTTGTTTTTTTATTCGCAGGTTTCTGGTAAGTTTTTGGTATTCATATTGTTGTTGAACAAAATCTAACATGTTGTTTATTTTTCATTTTTAACCTTTCTTCGTTTTAGCTTTATATTTTTATTGGGTTGTTATTATTACGTTCGGTTTCTAATGATTTGATTTTTTTTATTGTCGATTTTATTTAATTCAAATTATGTTAATTGTTAATAAAATTAAACGTGTTATTTGTTTTGCTTTCATAACAAATTCTTAGTTTTTACTTTATAAACATTTATTTTTTGTTATATTTTAATTTGCTCAGAAATTTATTTTCAATACAAAAGCACGTTTTCGCCGTTTTCTGTTATTTTCTATTCAGCTTTAAATTGTTTCAATTTATAATTTTAATTGGTATTACAGCTGTGTAAATTTATTATTTTTTTTTGTTTTTCTTGAACTGAAATTAGCAGTGTTTTTTAATCGATACTAGTTTATTTATAATTATTTCAACCCTTGAGACAAAAATGAATACATGCGTCCATTAACTTAAATGAAATCCTATGGTCGGGTGCAGCTCTTATGCCCTTCCGTCGAATATCATCGGAAAATCAAAGAATAATCGACTAATTAGAATATTCTTTACATTAATTTGACAAAAATTTCCAAATTGTTAATTTAACATTTCTTCGTTTTTTGCTTTTACATTTTTTTTTCAATTTTATTTTTCATTTCTTATATATAATTATGTTCGTGTTTTTAAGTATTTTAATTGCTTTATTATGACCTTTAGTTGAAGACATTAGTACAGTGTATCCAGAAAAAATTATGCAAAGTTAGATCCACCATCCTATCACAGGAGAGGACGATTTGTCTTTTTAGCTTAAAATGTAATCTTTGTTATGTTCGTTAAGTTCACGAAACAATTACTGTTGTTAAATTTTGTTGTTGTTTTTCCAAATCTATATTTTTATATGTTCATAATTTGAAATGTTTACTCTAAGATTATGCAATAAACTTACTGAGATGGTCTCTTCTTTACTTCTATGCAAAGCTACAACCACGGGTTAGTTTCTGCCTTACAGCCATCTTTAATCATTTGTTACGCATGTTGCATCAAAGTGCGCTTAGTAACAGATTTTCCATTGTTCACGTCCTGAATATAGATGAAATATTGCTTGCTGGACGTTAAACAACAATCAATCAATCAATCAATCCATTATAACAGGAGGAACAATAACACATGTACCGATCCATAGTTAAATTCTGACAAAGCTGTTTTATATACTGTCGGTAGTATTTTCTCAATATTGTTCGTTTTTACAAGTTAACTCTATAAAAATCGAAGAATGTGTCCATGGGACACAGATGCCCCCGCTAAATGAAGTCCCAAACAGGAAGTAGTTTTCCGACATATCTGAAAGTTGATTAGGACGTACAACTTGTGATACTGAACCACCCTGCCAAATTTCAAACTGTTCTTATGTACAGTTTCTGAGAAAGGCTTGACGGAAATTCGTACATACGGACGGACGTATTTACGTACAAATGAAGTCCCAAACAGGAAGTAGTTGTCCGACAGGTCTGAAAGTCGCTTAGGACGTACAACTTGTGATACTGAACCACCCTGCCAAATTTCAAATTGTCCTCATGTACAGTTTCTGAGAAAAGCTTGACGGAAATTCGTGCGGACGGACGGACATGAGTAAAACTTAATTTCCCCCCCCGACATGTCGTCGCGGGGGCATAAAAAATGTTTATTTGAAAATTGGTACTAGGGCTTAATTGTAAAAATCGCACTACAGATATTTATAGTCATAATTAGTTATGATATTTTTTTTTTAGTCCTCTGCTCAAATTAGTGGTCAGCATTTCCTATAATTAGAGAATATAACTACATATACAATAGAGCAAAGAAAATAATCAACCAGTCAGAAAGAAGCTTATTATATGACCAATGTAGATGGATAGTTCTATCTTTATTCTCCAAATTCAATGAATACAATGGTTTCAGAGCGAGAGATTGAATGTCATACAAATACAATAAACAAATACAATATACAATAAACAAGTACATTATACAATAAACTAATAGGTATTGCAACACCATCTACTTTCTTATACAATCAATACCATATATATCTCGCAAATAATTATTGTTACAAATAATAGCGATAAACAGAAAAAAACAGAATAGACAAAATTCAATACCTTATCGGTATCAGATTTGTCAAGTAAAGTTTACCTTTTTGTTGTTAATATCTACAGATCTGCTGAGTTTTCGTAATGTGGTCGGGGTTTTACTGTTAAATAATTGACGAAATTTAATTGTGTTCGGTGTATAAATATACATTCTAGAAATAAATTTCAGAAAAAAACGGGTATTGTAAGATATAATGATATTCATCACCGATTTCGTTTTTATTACACAACGGACAAAGTCTATTTTCTCTTTCTATATTTTTCCAACGACAAAGCTCTATTGGCAGTTTATGATTACCTAATCTAAATCTACAGAGAATATTATTTTACAAATTGAATCCAAGAAAATACGTTTACTTCATTCGATTTACATATTAAGAGCTTATATATCATGCTGGATAATTTTGACTGTTTACCACATATTAGTTTACACCAATAAGAAGTAACTGGTAGTTTAATTTGTATGTGAAGTGGGTATCTACCTTACTCTCCATATATCCTTACACTAGGAGTGCTAGACTCGAGATTCAATAGCAGCTTACAATATTTCAAGTGCAACATTTCTAAGATATCACAGTTTTGGAATCCCCAAACTTCTGCTCCATATCTGTCGAAAAGATCTAATTGACAACTAATAGATACATTATGCAGACGGCCTTTATTTAGAATTTCATAGATTGCTATAAAGGCTTTCTCTACGAGGTATTTTTTATTTTTTTTTAAAAGAGCCCGTTCTTTGGAAAAGACTGAACCCCGAGTTATATAAATTCACTTACAATTTCTAATTCTCTTTCCTGGAACGTGAATTTAAAATTTCGTGAGATTGCACCTTTACTGAATATCATAACTTTAGTCTTATCTATGTTTAATTTTAGCTTCCACTTTTCGCAGTATTCTTGAAAGAAATTTAGACCCAATTGTAAATCGTTGGCAGACTCTGCCAAAAGTACATTTCTGCAAATAAGATCGTACATAATTTTACGTATACATCGAGTTCACTCTCTAAATCGTGTGTAATGGTTGTCAACCCATAGATAGATTGTAATATGATCGACATGTGTTAATTTGTTTTTCCAGTTGCAAGAATTCGAACATTTAAAAAGAAATCTTATACATCTTAATTTTACGATTTAAAGAACAACATTTAGAATCGCTCTTGAATACGTAAAACCAGAGATATATGCACGGAAACTGATGGCGTAATACATAATGTCTTAGTAGTAAAACGTACAATATAAATTATCTTTCAACATATAGCTGAAATGGCACCGTGGATCAAATTTACGGTAAAGCTGTTCAAACTGCATATTGTAAAGCTAGCTGCGTTGTTTGTAAGCGATATAGCTGATTTTGTTGAAACCCTTTTGTATATATATACGCGGTTAACGGAGACTAATCCGAATTGAATGATAGATCGATCGGTACAAAAATCTAATAACCTTATAAGGTGAGGTGATGCATTCTAGACCCTTTTTTTTTATCACGGGGCCTTGTGGACGCCGATTCATAATCGCACCCCTCCCCCCCCCCCTTTCCAGACCCCATCCACCAATGATGTGCTACAATACATAATATATGTAATGGAAACATAACTACAAAATAAATAATTTATACACAATCTAACAAGACATATAGTCCAATATTGTATTATTGACCAAGTACACAATATTTCTTCCGCAGAACAATACTGCACAAAAAATGATGTGCTCTGTTGGAGTCCTAGGCTTGCATTTTTCTGAAAAAAAAACATGATAATAATTTGTATAATTTCATACTGGCGGGCAGGGTTACAAATGATACAGAATATGAATTCATAATTGCCATTCTCGCCTACAGGATTTATCGAGAATAAGGCCCAAATTAGTTACTTTTCTATGAGGACATATAAATTACTTTGCCTTGTTATTTCTTAATACCTGCAGCCATAAAAATGTCTAAATCACTAACAGATAATACAATAGAAAATATAAATATATACTTAATCTCTTTATACTTTATACAGATATAACAATATTATATTACGATCGATACTTACAGCATTAGCTATCTAATTATATCAAACCGGAGCTTCTTAACTAACGATGTAAAATAAAACAGCATAAATGTGTTTTTAAGATGATTTAAATTTTGTGTATTACTGCTTATAAATTGTAAATTGAAACAATTTGAAGCTGAATAGAAAATAACAGAAAACGGCGAAAACGTGCTTTGTATTGAAAATAAATTTCTGAGCAAATTTCAATATAACAACAAATAAATATTTATAAAGTAAAAACTAAGAATTTGTTATGAATGCAAAACAAATAACACGTTTAATTTTATTAACAATTAACATAATTTGAATTAATAAACAAATAAAATCGACAATAAAAAAAATCAAATCATTAGAAACCCAACGTAATAATAAAAAGTCAAAATAAAAATATAAAGTTAAAACGAAGAAAGGTTAAAAATGCAAAACAAACAACATGTTAGATTTTGTTCAACAACAATATGAATACCAAAAACTTACCAGAAACCTGTGAATAAAAAAACAAATATATATATAAATAATTTGATCCGTCCTTTATTCCTTTCATTTTGTACAGGTAAACAAACAGTATGGCGGATGTGTATTACAAGTTCGGTCCGTCATGTGTCCGTGTATTGATTGTTCTATATTTCTTACCTACCGATCTTCAAATGGAAAAATAATAACTTAACGGTTACTTAAAAATTATATTTTAATAATTTGTATAATAATAATTTTTAAATATACGTCTTTTCTGAAATAAAGTTGATAGAAAATGCATTCACGTTCATGCATTTTTATTTTGGGATATTCGTATACATATTTATTTTGGACAAGAATAAATTTTATACATAAATATATAGCTTTATAACTATTGTCATAAATCTGCAGAGTAACTGATGATCGTTATCAACAACAATGCCAGAGGGCTTAAAACCGACCCAGGGGTCCAATCAACAAAAAACCTAATCTCCGCGGGAAAACCTTAATCTCCGAGGGAAAACCTTAATTTCCCTGGGACAACCTTAATTTAAAAAACCAACACTTAATTTTATAGGGATTCCTTAAAAAATTAAGGTTTTCCCACGGAGATTAAGGTTTTCTGCGGGAATTAAGGTTTTGGTGTTTGTAGTGTGCTGAGAAATCACTTTCCACGGGTGACGGGAAATGGGAATCCTAGAACACTGTAGATGCGTATTGTACACGTCTTTTCAGTTCTGGATGCGCCTTGTCAACATCTAACGAGTCGTGTCAGTTGTCAGACGCCTACAAATTTCTGTCATGTCAATTCCGTCTCTGATGCGTGATTACATATTCTTACAAATGACGATCAATATTTACCTGTTTCTTCCGATTCTCAGCAGGTAGCAATCAATCGAGGCGGCAAATATGCTTCAATTAAGCTGTTTATTAAACAATAAACATGCAGTGTTGATGGATACTCTTTATGGTTAAAAATTATCGTTGATAATACACTTGTTTCAAAGTTTAATACACGGTCGGAACCTTGCACTTGCACTACTTACGATTTTTTTTTTTAAGTAAGAATTCTTGACCGGTACAAAGATATCTTCAATATGAACATTAATTAGTTATCTAATAAACTTTTAATTTTTGTATATATCAATAAGATAATCTATAGAGTAGGATCTGAAAAAAGGGGGGTTGGTGGGTAATGAGTTGTTTTGAAGAAATATTAATGTCAGCATCTGCATCCAGGGAAGAGAAAAGTCTCTTTTTAATGGGCAAACATCACCATGTTTCAAGTAATGAGTGCAGTTCAATCATACTCCAAAAGAATTCCAAACTCAGCTACTACTAATATAAAATTGCATGGGATAAACATTCTCCACGACATATTATATCTTTTTATAAAAAGACATTTAATGGGTCCGTCATCAAAGAAACGGTTGTATGTGTTTCAATTTTTGCAAGTTATTTTAATTCTAATTTAAATAGAATTATCATATTTCGCAATCTCTTGCACTGAGTTCATTCATATCTATTCAGAAAAACTGTCCGTATTATTTTTTTCTTTGAACTGGTTTCCGCTAGTATTTTAACCTATGCTTCATGTACAAAGTAGAATCATGCCGGAACCAGAGTTTTTTGTTTGTTTGAATGTTGTTTTAACGCCACTTTCAGCAATTTTTCAGCTATATCGTGGCATCCATTTTTTATTGGGGGAGGAAGCCGGAGTACCCGGAGAGAACCCCCGACCTGCGGAACCAGAGTGAACAAATGGCGTGTAAACATGATAGACATGAGGCTATGACAAAAATATGACGTTTTCTGACAAGAATGGCAAATTAATTAAAAGGAGACACAAGATGATTTTTTTTAATGACAGAGCGACTCCATCTTCATACAAAGTAGTAAAGATACCATAACACAAGCACACATTATATTATGATAAAACAGACAATTATCACACAAAATGATAAACACAAACGTTTATATCATATAAAAGTAAGGGCAAATTCACCCATGGCAAATGGGAATCAGGGTGAAATGGCCCAGATTCGATAACGTAACACCGATTTGCATATGCTTTATAAATGGTTACAGGGTAATTAGAAGCATTCTATCTCAACATTTTGGTCTTTAATAAATGTAAAATGGGTTTAATGACAATAATGTTTAAAAATTTAAAAAACAACAAATTAAAAAGCTTAATTTATAGATACTGCGACCAAGGTTTATTAGAAGGTACTTAAAATATTACATGGATTCGGCAGAAATTTGTTTTTTTTTAATATTCATAACTTTATTTTCAGAAAATATTTTATTAACAACCAAGCATTAACAGAACACTTTAGAAGCAAACCACACAAAAGAAGGTATAGTAATCTTTCCAGTTAATATATAAGATATTCTTGTGGTCTGGGGTAGTTAAAGTAAAATGTAATGTACATGTATTTATATAACAATGTGTGCTACACTTAAAGGGTTGACAAAGATCAGGTTTGCCAGGTACTGTGACTACTTTAACCTTGATATGGCTTAAACATTGATAAGGGGCATTCAACCCTATAAAAACAACTTTTTTTCAAAATTGAGATTATACAACTACTAGTACATGTACCAGATAGGTAAAATGTTCTTTTGTTTTAGAGAAATTCTTAATTCACATTACATAAATATTTAATGAAAATAGAAGACATAGATAAATAGATAAAGCAATTAATGGATCTGATTTGATAGCAAATAAATAAATTGACAGGTTTTATATCTTCATTATTTCAGTACCAGCACTTAAAAACTTCTAGAATATCAGTTTGTACATCTGTACAATATATACTATGTAAATTTGTGCATATCCATAACAAATTACTAATGCCAACATGTAAAAGAATTCCCCATGTCAGTCATTACAAAAATGTCATTCAAACTACATTGTGTTATGTTTAGTTTTGAGTAGAGTAAAAATGTCAATTTAATCTTTTTACATGTGTATTATTTGAAGATAAAAATTGATTGAAATACATTTACAAAATATACAACAATTAAATTTTAAATCTGCTCTTTGGGGTATACAAATGGATAAATGTTTACAAGTTAGGATTATCTCCCTTTTTACGGAGAAAACATATTTATGATACTTGAATTCACAGTTTAATTTAGGTTTTAGTATATTTTAATATTTTTTTAGAATAAAGTCATTACAGATAGAGCCATACACACAAGCGGAGGCAGATAGAGCTGCTGGGATGGGATCTTACAAAGAACCAAAACGACTGCATGTAGAAACACAGCCAGCAAAGGAAGAAATGGATACAGGAAATAATGAGGCAGAAAAGACTTAAATGAAAAAAAAACATACAGTTCCTGTGATATTAACATAACAATTAAGTAATTGAAAAAAATCAGACTTACTGATTTGTTCAATAAATATTTTTTTAACAAAAATGTGAAAGCGATGAAGAATAAAATTGAGCCTGGGTGTAATGTTAATAAAAAATTTGCAGAAATTTTACATTTTACAATTAATCAGTTATTTGCATTATAGAAAAACAAAATGTAGAAAAAGTTCTAAGTTGATGATTATGCATTTTTCAGGGTCTTCGTTACAATAGTATCGTATGGACTTTGGCAGTCACATTTTAGCGACACAAAATATTTCATGCGGTAATTTTAGGTTCAATAACAACAACAAATCAGTGCAAAAGTTACTTCCCTTGGAATATGTACACAAGAAAAAATTACAATTTGTAACTTATTTTTCGCTGACATACATGTATGTTTATTTGTTTATGTGTACATAAATTTGTCCAATGTTTGAAAAGTTAAAATTTCTCAGACCACTGTAGTTTTATTGAAAGGAATGCTGTGTCTAAATAAAATTTTCAAATGTTTTATTTTTTAAAACAATTACAAATATTTCAAATAAGCCACAAAAAGCTTTGTTTATCACATTTAACAAGTGTTTAAATGCAGGTTTCTTT
Organism: Limnoperna fortunei; assembly: GCA_944474755.1. NCBI lineage: Eukaryota > Metazoa > Mollusca > Bivalvia > Mytilida > Modiolidae > Limnoperna > Limnoperna fortunei. The sequence goes on from OX104118.1 coordinate 71,858,584, forward strand.
ACAAAAATAGTGTTGTTAAATGTAACCACTTGTAAAGATGTCATTGTTTGGTTTTATAAATCCTGTTTTGTTATGATAATGTTCTGTTATAATAAACTATTGAGCAGTTATAAAATGCTGTTGAATGTTGAATGTTCCTGATGTAAAATCTTTACAGAATAGTGAAAGATTTTTATAGGATACTAGTATTAAAATAGCTGTCTTTAAGGTCAGAGGTGCTTTTCAGTATCATGTATATCTATCTATGAATTCTCATACAAGTTGAAAACAGAACCTAAATCCATTATTAATATTCTTTTTTGAGACCAATATTAGTTATCTAAAATTTAGACCATTATTAGTATTAAATGTTTGAGATCAAATTAAAAATAACCCAGGTTTATGTGTATTTTTAGTAACCCAAATTTAAGTTGATTATTAGTAACCTGGGTTTGAGACTACTATAAGTAACTTAGGCTCATGACAGTTATTAAGTAACCCAGGTTTGAGACCATTATTATTAACCCAGACCATTATTAGTTGCCTAATTATTGTTTATTAGTAACTTAGATTTAAGGCCATTGTAAGAAACACAGATTTAAGACCATTTTTAGTGCTATAGTGATCAGTTTCCGTCCTTGCACCAGTCAGAAACTAATCATGTCTGGGGTGTAACTTTTTTATCTTTTGAGGTAAGCTTTCGATTTTTCGGAATGTGGGTAGATAATATCAAGGCAATGTGTCGCTTACCGTTGTTGTTGACCTATGGCATTGAACTTTGACCGTGCTGTAATTTTTTTTTTTATCTTTTTGAGTTAGGCATTTGATATCTGTAATGTGGATAGATAATATCAAGGTGATGTGTCGCATACCATGGTTGATGACCTTTGACCTTTGATCAATTGTTTCTAATGTAAACCTCCGTTCTAATTTAGGTCAAATTTTACTGTGGAAAATCTCCCTATCAAAATGAAAAGACCACCATATTTCAAAACGCTGGATATCTATTGGAATTAATTGTTAATTTCAAAAAGTACCCTTCTTGAACTACAAAAGGAGCATGAGCTGGAACCATACGTGGTTAGCAGTTTTAATTTGTCACACAAACAACCCTCACCAAAATATGTTCACTTGTAGTATAGTTTACTAGATTTGTTAGTAACTCAAGTTTTATACAATTATTTGTTACCCTGGGTTGAGACCATAAATATTAACAAAGAGAGACCAATATTTAAAGGATCAAATTGCAAGGTTTAAGACTAATAATAACTACCCAGGTTTAATACTATTATAAGTTATCTATGTTTGAGGCCATTATTAGCAACCCAAATTGGTGACCATTGTTAGTAACCAAAGTTAGATACCATTATAAGTAACCTTGATTTAATACCATTATTAATTTTCAAATGAGGCCATAGTAAGAAGCCCAGGTTAAATGTTATTATTATTAACATACATGTAGGTAAGAGACCATTCATTATATGTTATTATTTGGTCACTATTAGTAAAAAGGGATATTATTAGTTACCCAAGTTTGAGACTTTTGAGTAAACCCAGTTTTAGACCATCATTAGTTACCCAGGTTTGGGACCATTATAAGTAACCCATATTTGAGACCATTATGTTATCCAGGTTTAAAATTAACCCATATGAGATAATTATTAGTTACCCAGGTTTGAGGTCATTCTTAGTTCTAATAAGGCCATTATAATTAACCCAGGTTTGAGACAATTATTTGTCACATTTTTGATGCCACTACATGTATTAGTTACACAGATTTATGGCCATTCTTAGTAAGTGGCCATACCAGATTATAGACTATTATTGTTAACCCAGCTTTTAGACCATTATAATGATTATTAGTAACCTAGATGTTAGGCCGTTATAAGTCATCCAGATTTGAGGCCGTTATTTGTTACCAAGGTTTGAGACCATTATTAGTTGCCCATGTTACTCAGGTTTGGGGCCATTAATCATGTTTAAGGCAATCTTCGAAAGTTAGATCCAGTGTGATGATTGATTACCCAGATAAGATACAATAATTGTTAACTTAACTGTCAGACCGTTATAAGTAAACTAGATGTCCGACCATTATAAGTCATCCAGATTTGAACCCATTATTTGTTACCAAGGTTTGAAACCATTAGTAACCCTCATACATAGTAACTTAAATTTGAGACTATTATTAGTAACCCATATCTAAGGTTATACATAGTAACATAGATTTTAGACCATCATTAGTAACCTACAGTTTAGGCTATACATGGTAACCCAGATTGCAAACACAGTTTTGAGAACATTATTAGTAACCAAATAAGGCTATAATATGTAAACCAGGTGTAAGACTAAAATAAGAAACTCGGGTTTCAGCCCTTCATCAGTTACCCTCGTTTGGGACTAATATAAGGTACCCAAGTTTGAGACCATTATTAATAACCAAGATTCGTTACTAATTAGTAACTCATATTTGAGACCATTAATAGTAATCCAGCGTTGAAACCCATTATAAGCAACCCAGGTTCGAAACCAGTTATTTACTCATATTTGAGCATATAATTAGTAACGCAAGAAAACATTAGTAACACAGGTTTGAGGCAAAATTAGTAACGAAGATTTTTGGCCATACTTTGTCACTGGATTTGAAACCAGTATTATTAACCGAATGAGGCCATTATAAATAACCAAGGTTTGAGACTATTATTAATAACCCACCAATGTTGAGGCTATTATTAGTAACCCATCTTCGAAAATGCATGTCCGGTCGAGTTATCGCTTTGCTACCATTTACCGACCGTGGAAACACTTGTAGATATTTTCTCTTTTTCATTAAATTTAATGTTTGATTGATTTCTTTTACTTCCGGCGATGGGTTACACCTAATCAATTATCCAATAAACGTCACTCCCATTGGCTAATTAAATTTAATGAATATTAAATATATATGTTAGTAAGCCAGATTTGAGACCATTAGTAGTTACGCAGGCATGACAAATCACATCAAATTATTGGAATAAAATGGAGCCTGAGACCAACCTAAGTTGAAGACTAGAAGACTAATATTAATAACCTAGATTTTTGACTTTTATTTGTAACCCAGATTTAAACCATTATTATTAACCCATGTTTGAGATCTTTATTATCGATAAGGATTTGTATTTTTGGTAACCCAGCAGTGTCAGCTGTGAGACCGTTATCAGAAATCCGGAAGGCAGTATAAGAAACACCATTTGTTATTAGTAACCCAGATTTGAGACCATAATTAGTAACATTGAAGCCATACTTATTAATCCAGGTTTGGGGATAATATCAGTAACCCAGGTTTGAGACCATTATTAGTTACAAAATTTAAGGAAATTATTACTAACCCAAATTTTAGAACATTATTAGTAACTAAATGAGGCCATTGTAAGTAACGCAGGCAGAGACTTAGAAGCCCAGGTTTCACAAGGTGTTAGAGCACAAACCCAAATTTTAGACCATCGTTAGTAGCCTAGATTTAAGGTGGTTATTAGTAACCCATACTTGAGACTATTATTAATAGCATGGATTTGAAACCATTAAAAGAACCCTAGGCTTGAGACCATTATTTATCGCAGTAAAATGTAGAGACCTAATAGAAATATAGGTATTTTGTATGAGGTTAAATGCCCTTTCAGGGATTTATCGGCTATTTCATTGGGTCCAGACTTTTCGGCGAGGAAGGACGTCTGCAAGAAAACTGGTCAGAAGTTCAATACATACTGTATATATCTTGGTTTTGATGTGTGTATATTACTAGTATCTCTATTGTATTTGCTTCACCCTTAATGCTTTATATTTTCTAAATAAAATTATACACTGCATATACACTATACATCTCAACATTTATGTACATCACAAGTCATTTGATGCATTTTACTTCTATAGTGAACCAGGGACAGTCTACACTATACCCATAGTAATATACTAATATACAAATAGTCTTCACACTTTATTTGCAAATAAGATAAATCCTTAAGGGTAAAGCGAATACAATACAAATGACATGTATACAAAACATCAAACCAAGATACACAATATGTATTGAACTTATGACCAACGAGGATCCCTGCTTCGCAAAATTATAGATTGCTTTAAAAAGTTTCCTATTTCCAGAAATTTAAATGTAGGTAAATAATCATCCATGAACCAAATTTCGAAATTGTATAATATGGGTCTGACCAATATATTAAATAATTTACAAGCTAAATTCACTGACTTTTTAGAGAAAACAGGACCTTTAAACCCTCTTGCTTAATTCTTGTAACGCTCTTTTTTAATTTCCTTTGTCAATAACATTCCTTACAAAATTCATCCAAAGGATGATTCATATATTAAAGAGTAGGAATGACTGTAGAAGTATTTTGAAAGGTAAGTATATTTACAGTTAATTGCCAATCAAAGCAGTACTGTTCTAAGTTATTTGATGCATTTTGGAGGCCACTATGGCTATCGGATAGAATGAAAAGGTCATCCGCAAAACTTTGAACTTTTAGCTGTTAATCTGTGAAGTTTGCAGGATGTCCTCTTCGACGTCTGCGCGAATGCATCCGAACGCAACCATTTTATTGCGAGATAAAAATATTGCGGAATGTTTACTGCGGGATGGCTTGACACTAGTGCTCTTTTTAATGTTAGCTTTTTCCTCTGAAACTAGGTCATTGAACGAAACGTGCTATGAAAGGTACAAATGATAACCCAAACTTTTAACTAACATGGCCAGCCGTGGTTAACAAAATTGATTGATTGATTTTTTTTGCGATCATATTTTCGTCATTAATATAACTCAAAAACTGCACTTTTGATAATAAGACGCTAGCTCTATTGCTTGAGATCTTTTAGAATAAGATTCGAATCAATCAATCAACCTTATTTCTTGACAATCGTTACGGTAACTTGACCTGAAAGTAGCCCTTTTTCCGCAAGGCCGATTAAACCTTGATAATATAATTATGTAGGCTTACATATTACAATTTAAAAAATAAAAGATTATTAAATAATCAATAGGAAACTTATATTAAGTTTTTTTTCCATTTGCAACTAATTCGGAACCATTTCGTTTAAGTTTTCAATCATTATATTATGACATTTCAAGGTATGATAGCATTGTTTCTTTAATTCGACGCGTGTGATATTTTAAGTCCACTCCACCGTGTTGATAAAAACCCGATTTTTTGTTGATAGTGCATACAATAATACCCATTAAAATTTTTAAATATTTAACTCAAGGCCTTCTTACGCGATTCTTTTAAGTTAATGGTAACATTTTAAAATTTGACACAATTTATTTATATGTTGAAGCAAAGCATACAATCTGTGGTCTGAGATCAAAATACATTCTCAATGATTGGTTAAATGAAGGAATTAATTAATGAATGATTTGAATCTTATTCTCATAGACCAGTTCTTAGGCATATTAACTAGCTTTGCATTCACACAAACCAGATTTTATGAATTTTAACTAGGGTCGTATTCTCACAAACAAGACCTCATTCAACCAGCGTCATATTCTCAAAAACCAGATCATATGAATTTTAACCAGCGTCGTATTCTCACAGACCAGATTTCATCTAGCGTTGTATTCTCACCGACCAGGACCCAAGCACTCAAGCTAGCGTATTATTCTAACAGACAAGATCTCAAGCACTCGAGCTGGCGACTTTATTATCACAGACAAGATCTCACTTCAGAGAGCGTCTTCAGTAATCTAACAAATCAGACCTCACAAACTTGAGCTAACGTTTTATTCTCACAGACCAGATCTTGCACCCGGCATAGCTTCTTATTCTTACAGACCAGGCCCAAATCATTCTCCCAAGTCAGAGGTTCTGAGTCCGCATTTGCTCTTTCATCACAAGGATCTAACGCTGACATAGAACCCCTTACTTGGGAGGATGGGCCCAGGTTTAATAAATTCTCAAATTAAAGATTTTCATCTGAATACTTGAGTTTTTAATCTATTTAAAATTTTTGAGGTAAAATCGAGAAAGATTTAAGTTCTCAGACTCAGATCATACACTCGAGCTGACGTAGGTTTCTTACAGACCAGATCTCAGACATGATGTCTTTTAGATAGACATTGGTAATTCATTAGTTAATATTGAATTAAAATGGGTTTGAATAATAGGGGGTGGGCGAGACAAATAGGTCTTAAAACGATTAGTCACCTTCAATTTTAAATTACCAAAAAGTACGCAAAGTTGTTTTGTAGATATAAGGGATTGGAACTAAATTCATTTTAATTTTTATGGGTTTTGTGACAATTTTGCATCACAAAAAACCACGTCAAGGAAACATCCTTAGAGAATAATATACAGTCATGGCCTTTAATGGGGGCAATATAGATAATTGTCAAAATCAGTAAAGGGTTATTTGTACTCAGTCCTGCTGACAGACAAAATACACTCTTTAAATTTAATAATTATTGATATAACCTAAAGTCTATCAAAGGCAACAACTGTAGTTTTATACTGAAAACAAGTATTCTATGTTTAAAAATAAAGAAGAAAAACGGGTGTTTTTTTATTACGCAATAAAAAAAAACTTTTCCTATCATAATAGCAAAATAGCATGTGCCAGTAAGTGAAGAGAATAGGGTTTGTTGTCAAAATATCTCTAACGACTGGAAAAGGGGCGGTGAAAGATCCCGTCGCCTCTTATGTGCGATTGAATATAGGGTCCTGCAAGCAAAAAAAACGTGAACACTTTGATGGGGATACTGAAACCCTCTCAAGTTTTGGACGCGTTGCCGTCGAATAAATAAGACGTTGGATTTCAATAGCTTCGCCCCCTCCGTCGGGCCCCATCAGGCCTTTGCTGCATTATTGCCCTGTCCCCTAACAAAAAATCCTGGATCACTCCTGTGTATATAATTGTTTCGATTTTAAAACTGTCCATGTCCATAAGAGAACTAATTCATGTATACATCTTATATAATGACAAGATTTCAGTCTAATAATTTCAACATAGATGTGTCAAACAGCAAAAATGTCTAAAGATGTGTCAAACAGCAAAAATGTCTAAAGATGTGTCAAACAGCAAAATGTCTTAAGATGTTTCAAACAGCAAAAATGTCTAAAGATGTGTCAAACAGCAAAATGTCTAAAGATATGTCAAACAGCAAAACTGTCTAAAGATGTGTCAAACAGCAAAATGTCTAAAGATGTGTCAAACAGCAAAAATGCCTAAAGATGTGTCAAACAGCAAAATGTCTAAAGATGTGTCAAAAAGCAAAAATGTCTAAAGATGTGTCAAACAGCAAAAATGTCTAAATAGGTGTCAAACAGCAAGAATGTCTAAAGATGTGTCAAACAGCAAAAATGTCTAAAGATGTGTCAAGCAGCAAAAATGTCTAAAGATGTGTCAAACAGCAAGAATGTCTAAAGATGTGTCTAACAGCAAAATGTCTAAAGATGTGTCAAACAGCAAAAATGTCTAAAGGTGTGTCAAACAGCAAAAATGTCTAAATAGGTGTCAAACAGCAAGAATGTCTAAAGATGTGTCAAACAGCAAAAATGTCTAAAGATGTGTCAAGCAGCAAAAATGTCTAAAGATGTGTCAAACAGCAAGAATGTCTAAAGATGTGTCTAACAGCAAAAATATCTATAGATGTGTCAAACAGCAAGAATGTCTTAAGATGTGTCAAAAAGCAAGAATTTCTTAAGATGTGTCAAACAGCAAAAATGTCTAAAAATGCGTCAAACAGCAAAATGTCTAAAGATGACTGTGTCAATCAGCAAAAATGTCTAAAGATGTGTATAACAGCCAAAATGTCTAAAGATGTGTCAAACAGCAAAAATGTTCAAAAATGCGTCAAACAACAAGAATGTCTAAAGATGTGTCAAACAGCAAAAATGTCTAAAAAATGTGTCAAACAGCAAACATGTCTAAAGATGTGTCAAACAGCAAAAATGTCTAAAGATGTGTCAGACAGCAAGAATATCTAAAGATATATCAAACAGCAAAAATGTCTTAAGGTGTGTCAAACAGCAAAAATGTCTAGACATGAAACGATTGATGCATAGTTTTGCTTCGTTTTTAGTTTTAAGTTCTTGATTCTGTTGTTGAGCTGGTGAAATAACAGAAGCCTGACCCATGTGTCATAAACATTCCTTACTTTTTCAATTGTAGCTTATGAAAACTTTATCTTCATAATACTTAACTTTTGTCATAACCGGGCCAGACCCGCTCATTTTCTATTCTGTTACTGCCACATAGGGCAGTACAAACATGTATAAAATAGACAATAATTCTTTCTGAATACTTAAGTTTCGAACTGTTCAAGTTTTTAAGCATGTCTTAACTTATGAAACATTAAGAATCTATCTCATCAGATAAGCCGTATAGTTCTGAGACGATATCACACATATTGGACAATAAGACAACAAAAGTCGCTTTATCATTTTAATATTAATCGTGCATTAACACAACTAAATAATTGTTTGTTTATTTTTAAGCACGTTTTAGATAAAGGATGTTAAATAGGCATATATATCGGCTTGTCTTAATTTAAAATTTAAATTGAAGTCTCGTGTGCTCGTTTACCGGGTTTATACCTATAAAATTTCAACCCCAAGGAAAAATATAATTGATTTTATTGAAGTTGTTAGTTGCTTATTAACGTATTTCATCGTAATCTTCAAAAGACAATTAAACATACGTGACAAGGTGATTCAAATCTTTGTCACTTCAATATTAATACTCGAGGATTTAACAAATCAGTACCAAATCAAATGAAGGATTTATTAAAATACTAAATGTAACAGTAATTAAAGTTATAGATTTGATCGGATTGTCAAACTATCTTTACATTATAACACAATTCAGTTGAAAAGCAAGAGGGTAAAAAGGACAAGAAAACAAACCCCATGGAATAAAAAGTTTTAAACATAAATTTTGTTTATTGTTCATCGTAAGTATGCATTACCAGATTATGCTATACAAAGTAGTAAATGACGTCCGTATAACGTTAATCACGAAAGACTTCATTTGTATACCTAAACCCTGTTGGAACCCCAAGTTTCTGGAAATATACCTAAACCCTGTTGGAACCCTAAGTTTCTGGAATTTGTCCAGCTACAATGATTATATTTTAATTTTAAATAAATGTTATTAAACAAAGATGGGCCAGATTTGACAATGTATGGCATGTACATTAAGAACAAAGGATGATTCATTACCAATGAAAAGCCGTTTTTAATACGTTCAATTATTTCACAGATTCTATACAAATATATGTATATAGAACATACATAGAAGTCTGTGACGACAATTCAAACACTTTATAATCGTATTTCAATCATGGATAAATAATTAAGTCTATGAGTATTTACTGATCCCTAAACACATTCGTCTTCAATTCTTAGACCCGTTCTCGACCGGCAGGTTTGAAGTTCTTGCCGGGTACTACGACCCTCACCCAATAAAAACTTGGTCAAGAATTGCTGCTTTAAGTGGAGTATAACATCATTCAAACAAACGAAAACAATCACTCTATATTATTTGTAAATCAAATAAGAAGTTCGTGAAAACTAAAGAAGTGTCGTATTTATATTTTGCGTCATCTAAAAAATGTGAATTGCCCCCTAAGGTCGAAAGCTTTGATGATAAGAGATAAGGGATCAGTTTTTAGATTTAGTTTAAGCTACTGTGGGTATGACTGGTACATATATATTTTGTCAGGTTGACAAAGTTAAGAAATGTTATTTTGTTCGAATCTAAACATAACAATATCTGGCAAAAAAATAATAAATAGCACAAACTAGGCTTGAAAAGTACATGCAAATTTTATCAGGTTGATTAGACACAAAATAGGTTTTTATTTTTCAAAGGCTGCGCCTTTCCAAAAAGGGTGGATGTTATTACATCTGGGGGCTTTCAAAGGAGGAACATGGGCAAATATAAACCATAAATAAAAAAACTCCAGGGTCTCTCTACCTCGCTAACACTCTACACGATCCGCCTGTTTTTAATGGTATGATTTGAACTTATTCTCTTCCAAATACAGCTTAATACTCCATGGTGTTTAAACAATTTATGCAGTTAGTTATATACTCGGATAGTCCGGCCCCCTACCAGATGTTATACTCGGATGGTCCGGCCCCCTCCCAGATGTTATACTCGGATAGTCCGGCCCCCTCCCAGATGTTATACTCGGATAGTCCGCCCCCCTCCCAGATGTTATACTCGGATAGTCCGTCCCCCTCCCAGATGTTAGAAATTTTTGAAAAATGAATCAATTTGGGGCACATTACGCGCTGAGTATAACAAAACTTATTGATTGCCTATGATATTGAAGTTGAATCAATATCTTTAGGTAGAAATAAATCTCGGATCACACCCAACGCGCGCCCCCCCCCCCCCCCCGTTCCGGTGGGCCATGTAAACAGTGTACCGCTTTCTAGTAGATATACACTGACTCCACCGGTTATGTTAATGTATAATTCACATTATTTCAAATATCTGAAAGAGTTTTAATAAATCCTCATGCAGCTAATATTCATATATCCCCTACTACAAGTGTCGCAACATTCCATAAATTTGTTACAAAATTCGCACGTTGCCACAATTTTTATTATGTACATAAATGCACCCACAAGTAATTAAATAGGTAAATTAGTGGGTATACACAAATGTTTGTGTGTGATTGTGTGTGAGAGAGGGTGTGTGTGAGAGAGAGAGAGAGAGTACTATAAATATGAATTATTGAACAATTTTTTACGTCTTTTGAAATGCCCTCCAAAACTACATATATGAATTCACTCACAAAAAGTTGATGGAAAAAAATCATTGAAGAAACAAATATTCCTAGTAATATTTACTCTGTAAATTTACATACATTTACATACAAAATATAGCTCCGATCTCGGATATATAATTCCACATCAAATGAGAATTGCATAACGAAAAGTAAAACAATAGCACATGGGGTCCGTGGTTATTGATAATCTAAAATTTCTTTTTATGTTGGTGTTTGACCTTCTTCAGCCTCCGGGTTTTGTTCTGGCGAATTTGGTGAAGACAAATTGCCTCCTTTTGTTATATGTAGTTCAGATTTTTCTGTTTTTAAAATTGCATCGGATAATTTTACATTTTTGCCAGGACGGCTTTTGCTCGTACTCTTTGTACTTGTTGTAAATACGCTTGTAGCTCCATCTTGGCCATGATTTGTGGCGGTTCGCGACCCAAGATTCACCCTTGAAGCAGAAAAAGAATCCACGTGGGTTTCTGTAAGATATCCATTGTCAATTTGTGGCAGAACAAGCGGGGCTAAAGTGTCCACACGAGGAGTATAATGCTCCATTTGGACAGTCCCGTTTATACGTTGCGTTTGCATTAGTCTAGCCTTTAGAAGCGAGTCCGTGCTGGTGTATGTTGCATTATTCTTTCGCAGAAAAACTGGTGAAATCCTAGGGGGCCTTTCAAACTGGACTGGAGATTTAACGAAGTCAAATTTCCCTTGATTTTTAATCACCTTTCTGGCCGGAAAATGTTTATACGTCTTTTCATAGACTCCCTGATTAGTACCGGTCGGAGATAAAGTGCCCACTGTGTCGGGAACATTGACTGCTCCTACGTATGTCCTCTGTTTTTTATTCATCAAATTTGTCGAGAAGAAAGTTAATTCCTTAGTTCTGTTTTCCAACGGACTCAGGTTACATTTTGAAGAAAGCTGTAAACACATATCAGACACTTCCTGTTCTCGACATCTTTGGTTCATTTCTGATAGGATCTGTTGTTGCTTACCCAGGCGTCGTTTCTCAAAACTATGAGATAATTCCATGATTGCTACTTTATCTGGTGTTGGTAGTCTATTCCTAGTATCCCGGTAATGAACCAGAGTTTTCAAATGTTCACGTGTTGGGTCTCTTAAAAAGGATGGCGCAGGTTCCATCGCCGCCTCCAGTAACGTATGAGATTGAAACAATCGCATTTTTGTGAAATTTAATTCAAATTTATTTTCTACTTCGTCTGATATTCAGCTTTGAATTAATTCATAATATTAACGTCTATATTCTCCAATTTTACATTTTTCCATGTCCACGAAATAAAGTATTAAACGTTTCATTAATCCTATAAATATGGTAACCACTTGCAGATATAATCCAAGTTAGACATTAATGCTCAAATAATTGCTAGAGTAGATACGTCTGGAAACGCTTGACACCAGGGGATCAACTAGTTAAATCACCGCTGTAAACACCCGTTATATAGCCGACTTATACTACATATTTAAAAATCTTTTATTTCAAGCACTCTGTCAAAACTGTATTAATCTAAAAGCCTTGTTGATTTATATTTATTCATGTTCATAGACCGTATGCGGTGTTAAATTTCAAATTACTTTATTATTTAAAGCCTACCGTATACTAACAACAATGGCGATATCTAATGCTAATTTGGCTACATTTGTAAAATATAATCCACGATAACCCAATTTATTTCAATTCTCTACATTAAAGTTATTTGAAAATCGATTAGGATGTGCGTTTCAATTAATGAAATATACTAGAATCCAATTTGTTTTTTAATATAAACCTTTAAATTCTCTGATGTTCTAGCATTGTTCAGAGATAATAAATAAATTTATCCTTTTCTTTAAGAGTACCCGTAATTGTTTTTAATGGAGAATATCGATTTCTGAAACTTAAAACTTCGATACGTAAATGATAAGTTTGACAGGTGCTATCTATATAATTGATTTAGATTCTTACGAAGATACAGATCATACCCCTATTATGTTGTGTTTTATGAAAACAACAATCAGTTGACTAGTTACAGGAGAGCCACAACAGTAACAGAGAGCCACAACAGTTACAGAAGATCCAGGACAGTTACAGTAGATCCACGACAGTTACAGCAGATCCACGACAGTTACAGCAGAGCAACAACAGTTACGGAGAGCCACAACAGTTACAGGAGAGTCACAACAGTAACAGAAGAGCAACAACAGTTACAGGAGCGCGAGCCACGACAGTTACAGTAGATCCACGACAGTTACAGGAGAGCCGCGACAGTTGAAGGAGAGCCACAACAGTTACAGTAGAGCCACAACAGTTACAGGAGAGCCACAACAGTTACAGTAGAGCCACAACAGTTACAAGAGAGCCACGACAGTTGCAGAAGAGCCACGACAGTTAACGGAGAGCCACAACAGTTACAGGAGAGCCACGACAGTTACAAGAGAGCCACAACAATTACAGTAGAGCTATAACAGTTAAATTAGAGCCACAACAGTTACAGTACAGCCACAACAGTTACGGGAAAGCCACAACAGTTACAGAGAGCCACAAGTTACAGGAGAGCCACGACAGTTACAAGGGAATCACAGCAATCTTTGATCAACTATCTAACATAAATAGTAAAAACAGTAACTACAATATAATAAGTAATGAAGTTAATTAATTACAATTACTTTTTTTCATGCAAGATTAAATCTTTTCATGCTCAACAATTGTCTGTCATTCTAGAGTAAATGCTTGATAAACTATCCATTTGAATTGTCATTGATCTTTCCCGACGTTTACATTTCACTATGCTGGCTGTTTCTGTAGAATTGCCTTGATTGATCGTTTGGTTGAACTTTCGAGAAGCCTTGCGCCCATTTAGCATGTTCGCCTTCGATATTTGAAATGACGAATTTAACGCGGTGCGTAAATCATTTCTGCCATTCGCCGGTTTCGCGTTATAAAATACTAACTGCAAAAAACACGAAACGGTCGGATCAAGTCGCCTTTCTTCACATGTAGAGTAAATGGGGATCCACAAATTTAACATTCTGCAATTTGAGACAACATTTTAATAAAAGAGAAATAGTCGGCCTCAGTAGACAGTAGGATTTGATAAGTAAATGGCGACCATCCTGGAATAGCAAGGTGGCTACCTGTAGTGAAAATATGTATTTGTTATAATGTCTATGCTGATTTATAAACATTAGTTTAGATTGAAAGACTTGAAAGCATGTCTTACAACAAATAGTCGTACACTCGCAAATACAGTTTCATTTTCTTAAATAAATACCATTAACAAAGTAAGACTTAACATTTGCTTGCTATGCATTCACTTGGCTGTTCACTTAACAATGTTCAACAAATACTTCAGTCAAAATAATATAACATTCGAAATGTATTGACACAATACACTTTAAAAATTTAAATTATACATTGAAGTGTTTGTGTATTAAAATACCCATCAAAGAGCGCAAAGAAATGAAGGTCTATTAAATCCAAGTGTTCAAAAATCTGTAAGAATAACAGTAGATATTACAACTTCGGAATCCTAGCTTCCGGGGGTGCATGTAAAGGACATTATGAAAACCATTTTGTTTAATATAACAAACCATATGTACGTTTATCAATATTTGGTGTTTTTACTGGTAGCTTCAAGTCCGGTAGGGCCTCGGTGATCTAGTGGTCAAGGTAGTTAGTCTACCGTTAATCATACGCTTGTCAACGCAAAGGTTGCGGGTTCGAGTCTCACTGCGGGAAGGGTGTACTCGACTCCAATCTATATTGACAAGAATTGCCAGTTGTCCTACTGAAGGTCGGATCATCTGGAAACAACTAAAAAGTAACTCACAGATGAGCCAAAATGTTAATGAGGTTCAAGGATGTGGAAAACCTACAAATATACATTCTTCAAAGCTATATTTCCTTAATTCAGTTCGATGTTACATAAGTTATCTATGTAAAATTATTACCATACTTTAGCAAAGTCTCAATCTATTTGCCTTGTACTTTAAAAAACTTCAATAATTACAATATTTATGTTCAACCAAGTAAACAAAAATTGCAATCTTAGATACTTGCCAAAAAATGCCTTAAAAGGATCATTAAGAACCATCCAGAGTGGTTTCCAGTCGACTGGTTCCAACTGGTCGAGCGGATAAGATAACATGGTGATGACATTATAATGACAAAACCTCAGCCACAAAAACAGAACGAGCCAAATGAAAAGAGACAAAACAGGTAACATGAGTATCATCGTGTTGCAGCTTTAAAATGTACGGGTTAATTATATTCGGTTCTCTTTATTATATACATGTACATGTAATTTCTGAAAATGCCAGCCCAGAAGCAGCTTTAGACTAAAACAGTGTTTTGTGTATCAGGTATAAACAAAGGGAGATAACATGTCAATCTGTAAAGTTTGTGACAATAATGAGATAATTTCATTTTTAAAAAAACCTACCTGATTTAAGATATTTGAAAGCACTGAATATTTTATTTTACTGTTTTATTTTTTGGGGATGATCTTAAATAAATGTAATCAGATAAAACTTAAATTAACAGACAAACCAAGACATTAAACTCATGGTTTCAGTTTGTTATCTAATAATTTTACTAATGAACTAGAGGCCCAAAGGAAGCCACTGTATTCCACTGTACTCCGTTGTAATGGAGGTGCTCCTATCTAAAGGAGGGTAATACAGAGAAGAAGAAGTCCGTCACATCTCACTTTATCTACATTTGACAAAATCAAATTTAAATCTGCAATAGCATTTTTTTATTTATTACCCAGAATATATGTTCCTCGTTTGTAACCCGGAAAGATAGGTTATCTATGGCACTTTAACATACTTTCTACGAAACATCAAGTTTATACTACTCCCTAAAGGACTACCGTCTTCAATGAGATAGAATAATCCATTTAAAAGCGTGTCCATCTATGTTATAGGATAGAGCTATCAAATGCATTTTTGCAAGAGGTGTTTCATTGATTTTTTTTCTAAAATTATGTTTAATTAGCATATTTTGTAAAAATCATAAAAAAGGAGACGTGGGGGCCTTTGTAACCGAGAAGTTAAGGTAGATCGTCTACTATTAACCACGTGGTCTGTCAACACTGAGTTTCACTGCGGGCAAGGTGTCCTCGACTCCAATCTTAATTGACAAGGATTGCCTGCTTTTCCCTATATATACCGAACGTCGGGGGTTTTCGCCGGCTCCGTCCCAATAAAGCCTTGACCCCGTGATATAGCTGAAAGTTCCATTAAACATCAAACAATCAAAGGAAAAAATGGATATTTGCTGTACTATTCTTCACATTTGAACTAGTAGTGCTATAGAATATAGCAGATTCACATAATAAACTAAGGTCTTTTGTAATACTCGAGGCCAAGAAGGTTTAAGGTCGGAGCAGTTGAATAGAATTTCTTTAAATAACCTAGATGGATCATTCATAGCATATTTGGACCCAAATGCTCAGCAGTTTTAAATACAATATCCGAGGAGGTTTTGATAAATAAAGCACATCACAGGTATATATTTTGCATAGTGGTTGGTTGACAGGGATACATTTTTTTCTTTTCCCATTGTGGTTGTTTGACAGGGAGAAGTACTAGTACATGTAGGTTTTTCAATCCTTCAGCATAAAAACAGATGCACATGCCGTTTTAAATTGTTCAAAATATGATTGTACCATGGAATTATGTTTTAAAAAATGGCACCATTTAAGTACACTACTTATAATTTTCTTTTTTGTGTAGTTATTGCAAGTTTGACCAGTAAAAATCTTATGAATGAACTCGAGTTAATGCTTGTACATGTACCAGAGGCTCTTAAGAGCCTGTACCACTCACCTTATTTTATAGGCAATGAAGATGGCATTTCCCTGATGTTAAACTAGGTTCTGTAATTTTCAATAAATTTTAAAGAGGACCATCCAAACAATATTACTAGTAAGTTTTGTTTTCATTAGTTAACTACATGTAGTTTTAGAGAAGATCTTTAAAAAATGTCCTATAGGGAATTATGTTAAACTAAGTCCTGCGGTGGTGGCCATTTTGATTTTCTTATTGGTATAAAAAAATAACTTAAAAGAAGACCATCCAAACAATATTGCTAGCAAGTTTTGTTTCCATAGGTTTATGGTTTGAAGAACCCATTTAAAACTTTTTCCAATAGGGTCCTATGTTAAACTGAGTACTGCTGTGGTGGCCATTTTGAATTTAAGATTGGCATAAAAAACAAACTTTATACAGGACCATCCAAACAATATTGCTAGTAAGTTTTGTTTGCATTTATAAACCGGTTTCAGATAAGAAATCTTTTAAAACTTTTTCCCATAGGGTCCTATGTTAAACTAAGACCTGCGGTGGTGGCCATTTTGACTTCCGATTGGCATAGAAAATATAAACTTTAAAGAGAACCATCCAAACAATATTGCTAATAAGTTTTGGTTTGATTGGTTAACCGGTTTAAGAGAAGCCTTTTTTAAAAACTTTTTTCCCATAGGGTCCTATGTTAAACTAAATCCTGCAGCAGAGGCCATATTAGTCTTCCAATCCAAATAAAAAATGTAAACTTTATAAAGGTCCATCCAATGAATATTATGGCCAAGTTTGGTTTCAATTGGCCAAGTGGTTTTAGAGAAGAGGATTAAAATGTAAAAATTTTACAGACACAGACAAAGACAGATGCAAAGTGATGACAATAGCTCGCATAACCCTTTGGGTCAGGTAAGCTAAAAAGTACTTTATATACAACATGTAGAATAGCATTATATTGTCAGGATATAAAATATGTAATGCATGGTTAGAGTGTTTTGTTTATTCGTTTGATGGTGTTTTAAAGCCACTTTCAGCAATTTTTCAGCTATATCATGGCGTCCAGTTTTTATTGGGGGAGGAAGCCGAGTGCTCGGAGAAAACCCCCGACCTGTGGTAGGAAAACTGGCAATCCTTGTCAATTGAGATCGGAGTCAAGTACACCCTGGATGCAGTGAGAATCGAACCCGCAATCTCAGTGTTGACAGACCACTTGATCAATAGTAGACGAACTACCTTGACCACTCGGCCACCGAGGCCCCCTCATGGTTACAGTGAAACTGACCCAATTCATTTCAGGTCACATGAAACCTAGACTATCATGTACCTTTCATCAGCAACCTATATACCAAATTGTGTAGTCCTACCATGCATTACAAAGAATTCATCCAATAACTACCATGCAATACATCCAATAACTTTCATATAGTCACTGGACCATGAAATTGAGGTCAAGGTCAGGTGACTGACTGACAAGTACTCATAATAAGCTACTATTGCACCAAATTTGGTTTTCAAAGATATCAAGCAAAATTTCACGTGTTAATGCCACTGTCGCCAGATTACCTTACATGTCAGTGTCTATCGTCGTAGGCAAGACAAAAAACTGATTGTTCCCTTAAGGGGTCCAACTAAATAATATCACAATGCCACGTCATAACTGGTAACATGAAATTGTCCTATTTTTTTATGTCAAAAATATAGTTTTAATCATAAAGTCATTTTAATTATTGAATTCAAGTTGCAGTCAGTTTAAAATTTGAAGTCATACTAATGTATAGAATTTGATTTTATTTTTGGAAGACAACAAACAACATTTGCACTTAGCCAAGTAGCATCTTAAACAATAGTACTAGTAACTGCTTAATAAAATGCAAGTCCCCAACCAGATAATACAATTTTCTGAGTCCAAGGGCCATAATTTGTCAAAAATCATTGTACCAGAACAACATTTAAGCTTGATCTGTAAGTCATGGTTGTTAATTAACATACCAAATATCAGAAGGTTCTGTAAACTGTTTTTTTTTATGATATTCGAACTTGACCTGTAACTCATAATGAATAACTTGCATAACAAATATCACCTCAATAACTGCAAGCATTCAGAAAAAAATCTGTAAATGTGTGTGACAGACTGACGGTCGGTAGGGGATTAAAAATAACTTCTGAACAAAATCTAACATGATCAAAAAAGTGCCGCAAATTCAATTTAAGTACCAATAACTA
Source organism: Limnoperna fortunei (assembly GCA_944474755.1). Classification (NCBI taxonomy): domain Eukaryota; kingdom Metazoa; phylum Mollusca; class Bivalvia; order Mytilida; family Modiolidae; genus Limnoperna; species Limnoperna fortunei. The sequence goes on from OX104118.1 coordinate 71,877,353, forward strand.
TTAGAGAAAATCAAAAGGTACATGAAACGGATGAACAAAATACAAAGGTACCAGTAACAGCTTAACAAAATACAAAGGTACCAGTAACAGCTGAACAAAATACAAAGGTACCAGTAACAGCTGAACAAAATACAAAGATACCAGTAACAGCTGAACAAAATACAAAGATACCAGTAACAGCTGAACAAAATTAAAGAAGGTACCAGTAATTGCTGAACAAAGTCAAACTTGGTATCAGTAACTGTTGGATAAAATAAAAATACAATATATACATCGAGTTCAATCATCATGTCTATCTATGTGCTGTACATCAAAAGTTGATATTTTTTTCAATGACCATGTCATAATTAAAGCAAAATACAATACAACAGGACAGACAGAATAACAAATAATAACAGGACAGACAGAATAACACAAATATGGTTTTTTTTAATTATTTTTATTTTGGTTTATTTGGCACTTTCATTGATAGTGTTAACACACCAATGTAAGGCTTAAACCAACATATCACACACCTGAATAGCTGACCAATATGACAATATACTAAAGTTTATAGCAGACCTTAAATACAGCTATTAAACTCGTGTGTGTAAAGGGAAATTACTAGTATACATTTGTATGTATGTTCCCTATTTACTTTTATAATTGTTAAGAAAATTAAATGTCAATACATTTGTTCAAAGAACAAATGTGAGGTCTTTCCCAGCATTTTGGTAGTGTTATGTCTAGGTATATGGTTGATAATGACTTTAAATCGAAGGGCTTGACATATCGGTCACAAAAAACTTATATGTTTACTATATAATCTGTAACGATTTAAAAGTTATTGACAAATAACGCCGTTTACGATATGTTTTTGGCCACCATTTTGAAACCACTCAACCGAATATGTACTTCTTGGGATCAAATTGTAGGAATTTTAATTCTCTTTCAAATGAACCATATGTTTCATTCATCATCTGTAACGTTTAAAATGTTATAAAGCAAAAACCATTTTCAAAATATGAATCAAGGGCAATAACTCAAAAAACAACAAGTTTTACGCTTTCATATATGAACATTTTTTGTACATTTCGATGTGACGAACATTTTTCCCTTGTATTGTCTGCTTCAATTTTGTACGGTTCAAGTGTCATTTTATAAAAACTGTTTACGGAGTCGGCCATTTTGAAAATGGCTGTCCGTAACCATTTGACTTTGGTCTTAAACTGAAGGGCTTGTTATGACGGTCATAAAACACCATATGTTCACTATATTATCTCTGAAGGTTTAAAAGTTATTAGCCAAAAACTGATTAGCCGAAACGTGTCAAGGGCCATAACTCGAAAACGGTTTGTCGCACAGTTTTCAATCCTTAAATCAAATGTAGATCTCAATGAGAGGAATATTTTTCTGATATATTGTCTGCTTCAATTTTTTATGGTTTTTGAGTTATATTGAAAACAAAATTTAGCCGAAACGTGTCAAGGGCCATAACCTCGAAAACGGTTTGTCGCACAGTTTTCGACACTATATATCAAATGTAGATCTCAATGAGAGAAACATTTTTCTGATATATTGTCTGCTTCAATTTTTTATGGTTTTTGAGTTATATTGAAAACAAAATTTAGCCGAAACCTGTCAAGGGCCATAACCTCGAAAACGGTTTGTTGCACAGTTTTCGACACTATGTATCAAATGTAGATCTCGATGAGAGAAACATTTTTCTGATATATTGTCTGCTTCAATTTTTTTTGGTTTTTGAGTTATATTGAAAACAAAATTTAGCCGAAACCTGTCAAGGGCCATAACCTCGAAAACGGTTTGTTGCACAGTTTTCGACACTAATATATCAAATGTAGATCTCGATGAGAGGAAAATTTTTCTGATATATTGTCTGCTTTAATTTTTTATGGTTTTTGAGTTATATTGAAAACAAAATTTCAATGGCGGCCATTTTGAAAATGGTGGACCGACAAAAATTTTTGATCCGATATATGTAATTAGGACCCACATATCTACTTGGAAATCAAGTTTTGTGTAAATCCGACAACTTTGACGTTTTCGACAAATTTCGCGTCAAAATCGCGTAAACAGGAAGTGGATTGAAGAATTTTTTTTTGCATGACAAATCATGGCCATAAGTCAGACAACATTTTCCCCACTTTAGATTTTGGATATCTGTCATGGTTTGTGAGTTTATCTGAACACAAGGGTTTTGGGTTTGGGGCAGATAACTCCGTTACTAAAAATAGATCGGTTTCGCAGGGTGACTCAGATCGAGCCCAAGTAGTGTCGGTTAATTGTGCCAAGTTTCAAAGCGATACGTCAAGACACTTTTTTCCTTTTGGCGTTGGAAGATTAAAAGAATAATAATAATAATGAAAAGTCATTTGTTCAAAGAACAAATGTGAGGTCTTTCCCGGCATTTTCTTAGTGTTATGTCTAGGTATATGGTTGCTAATTTTGAAAATTGCTGCCCATAACCATTGGACTTTGGTCCTAAATCGAAGGGCTTGTTGAGACGGTAAAAAAAAAACCTATGTTCACTATATTATCTCTGACGTTTAAAAGTTTAAGCCATAAACTGATTAGCCGAAAAATGTCAAAGGCCATAACTTGAAAACGATTTGTCGGACAGTTTTCAATAATTTAAATCAAATGTAGATCTCAATGAGAGGAACATTTTTCTGATATATTGTCTGCTTAATATTTTTATTGTTTTTGAGTTATTTCGAAAACAAAATTAAGCCGAAACCTGTCAAGGACCATAACCTCTAAAACGGTTTGTCGCACAGTTTTTGAACCTGTATATCAAATGTAGATCTCAATGAGAGGAACATTTTTCTGACATATTGTCTGCTTCAATTTTTTATGGTTTTTGAGTTATTTCGAAAACAAAATTTAGCCGAAACCAGTCAAGGGCCATAACCTCTAAAACGGTTTGTCGCACAGTTTTCAAACTGTTATATCAAATGTAGATCTCAATGAGAGGAACATTTTTTTCATATATTGTCTGCTTCAATTTTGTATGGTTTTTGAGTTATTTCGAAAACAAAATTTAGCCGAAACCTGTCAAGGGCCATAACCTCTAAAACGGTTTGTCGCACAGTTTTCAAACTTAATATCAAATGTATATCTCAATGAGAGAAACATTTTTCTCATATATTATCTGCTTCAATTTTGTATGGTTTTTGAGTTATTTCGAAAACAAAATTTAGCCGAAACCTGTCAAGGGCCATAACCTCTAAAACGGTTTGTCGCACAGGTTTCGAACCTTTATATCAAATGTAGATCTGAATGAGAGGAACATTTTTCTGATATATTGTCTGCTTCAATTTTTTATGGTTTTTGAGTTATATTGAAAACAAAATTTAAATGGCGGCCATTTTGAAAATGGTGGACCAAAATTTTTTTTTGATCCGATACATGTAATTAGGACCCTCATATCTACTTGGAAACTAAGTTTTGTGTAAATCCGACAACTTTGACGTTTTCGCCAAACTTCGCATCAAAATCGCGTAAACAGGAAGTGGATCGAAGAATGTTTTATTGCATGACAAATCATGGCCATAAGTCAGGCAACATTTTCCTCACTTTAGATTTTTGATATCTGTCATTGTTTCTGAGTGTATCTGCACACAAGGGTAAACAGTGTTTGGGGAGATAACTCTGTTACTAAAAATAGATCGGTGTCGCAGGGTGACTCAGGTCGAGCCCAGGTAGTGTCGGTTAAGTGTGCCAAGTTTCAAAGCGATACGTCAAGACACTTTTTTGACATCTGCGGCGGAAAAGAAGAAGAATAATAATAATGAAAAGTCATTTGTTCAAAGAACAAATGTGAGGTCTTTCCCGGCATTTTCTTAGTGTTATGTCTAGGTATATGGTTGCTAATTTTGAAAATTGCTGCCCATAACCATTGGACTTTGGTCCTAAATCGAAGGGCTTGTTGAGACGGTCACAAAAAACCTATGTTCACTATATTATCTCTGATGTTTAAAAGTTTAAGCCATAAACTGATTAGCCGAAAAATGTCAAAGGCCATAACTTGAAAACGATTTGTCGGACAGTTTTCAATAATTGAAATCAAATGTAGATCTCAATGAGAGGAACATTTTTCTGATATATTGTCTGCTTAATATTTTTATTGTTTTTGAGTTATTTCGAAAACAAAATTTAGCGGAAACCTGTCAAGGACCATAACCTCTAAAACGGTTTGTCGCACAGTTTTTGAACCTGTATATCAAATGTAGATCTCAATGAGAGGAACATTTTTCTGACATATTGTCTGCTTCAATTTTTTATGGTTTTTGAGTTATTTCGAAAACAAAATTTAGCCGAAACCAGTCAAGGGCCATAACCTCTAAAACGGTTTGTCGCACAGTTTTCAAACTGTTATATCAAATGTAGATCTCAATGAGAGGAACATTTTTCTCATATATTGTCTGCTTCAATTTTGTATGGTTTTTGAGTTATTTCGAAAACAAAATTTAGCCGAAACCTGTCAAGGGCCATAACCTCTAAAACGGTTTGTCGCACAGTTTTCAAACTGTTATATCAAATGTAGATCTCAATGAGTGGAACATTTTTCTCATATATTGTCTGCTTCAATTTTGTATGGTTTTTGAGTTATTTCGAAAACAAAATTTAGCCTAAACCTGTCAAGGGCCATAACCTCTAAAACGGTTTGTCGCATAGTTTTCGAACTGTTATATCAAATGTAGATCTCAATGAGAGAAACATTTTTCTCATATATTATCTGCTTCAATTTTGTATGGTTTTTGAGTTATTTCGAAAACAAAATTTAGCCGAAACCTGTCAAGGGCCATAACCTCTAAAACGGTTTGTCGCACAGTTTTCGAACCTTTATATCAAATGTAGATCTCAATGAGAGGAACATTTTTCTGATATATTGTCTGCTTCAATTTTTTATGGTTTTTGAGTTATATTGAAAACAAAATTTAAATGGCGGCCATTTTGAAAATGGTGGACCAAAAATTTTTTTTGATCCGATACATGTAATTAGGACCCTTATATCTACTTGGAAACTAAGTTTTGTGTAAATCCGACAACTTTGACGTTTTCGCCAAACTTCGCATCAAAATCGCGTAAACAGGAAGTGGATCGAAGAATGTTTTATTGCATGACAAATCATGGCCATAAGTCAGGCAACATTTTCCTCACTTTAGATTTTTGATATCTGTCATTGTTTCTGAGTGTATCTGCACACAAGGGTAAACAGTGTTTGGGGAGATAACTCTGTTACTAAAAATAGATCGGTGTCGCAGGGTGACTCAGGTCGAGCCCAGGTAGTGTCGGTTAAGTGTGCCAAGTTTCAAAGCGATACGTCAAGACACTTTTTTGACATCTGCGGCGGAAAAGAAGAAGAATAATAATTAAAAGTCATTTGTTCAAAGAACAAATGTGAGGTCTTTCCCGGCATTTTATTAGTGTTATGTCTAGGTATATGGTTGCTAATTTTGAAAATTGCTGCCCATAACCATTGGACTTTGGTCCTAAATCGAAGGGCTTGTTGAGACGGTCACAAAAAACCTATGTTCACTATATTATTTCTGACGGTTTAAAAGTTATTAGCCATAAACTGATTAGCCGAAAAATGTCAAAGGCCATAACTTGAAAACGATTTGTCGCACAGTTTTCAATAATTTAAATCAAATGTAGATCTCAATGAGAGGAACATTTGTCTGATATATTGTCTGCTTAATATTTTTATGGTTTTTGAGTTATTTCGAAAACAAAATTTAGCCGAAACCTGTCCAGGGCCATAACCTCTAAAACGGTTTGTCGCACAGTTTTTGAACCTGTATATCAAATGTAGATCTCAATGAGAGGAACATTTTTCTGATATATTGTCTGCTTCAATTTTTTATGGTTTTTGAGTTATTTCGAAAAAAAATTTAGCCGAAACCTTTCAAGGGCCATAACCTCTAAAACGGTTTGTCGCTCAGTTTTTGAACCTGTATATCAAATGTAGATCTCAATAAGAGGAACATTTTTCTGATATATTGTCTGCTTCAATTTTTTATGGTTTTTGAGTTATTTCAAAAACAATATTTAGCCGAAACCTGTCAAGGGCCATAACCTCTAAAACGGTTTGTCGCACAGTTTTCGAACTGTTATATCAAATGTAGATCTCAATGAGAGGAACATTTTTCTGATATATTGTCTGCTTCAATTTTTTACGGTTTTTGAGTTATTTCGTAAAAAAATTTAGCCGAAACCTGTCAAGGGCCATAACCTCTAAAACGGTTTGTCGCACAGTTTTCGAATTGTTATATCAAATGTAGATCTCAATGAGAGGAACATTTTTCTGATATATTGTCTGCTTCAATTTTTTATGGTTTTTGAGTTATTTCGAAAACAAAATTTAACTGAAACCTGTCAAGGGCCATAACCTCTAAAACGGTTCGTCGCAGATTTTTCGAACTGTTATATCAAATGTAGATCTCAATGAGAGGAACATTTTTCTCATATATTGTCTGCTTCAATTTTGTATGGTTTTTGAGTTATTTCGAAAACAAAATTTAGCCGAAACCTGTCAAGGGCCATAACCTCTAAAACGGTTTGTCGCACAGTTTTCGAACCTTATATCAAATGTAGATCTCAATGAGAGGAACATTTTTCTGATATATTGTCTGCTTCAATTTTCTATGGTTTTTGAGTTATTTCGAAAACAAATTTAACTGAAACCTGTCAAGGGCCATAACCTCTAAAACGGTTCGTCGCACATTTTTCGAACTGTTATATCAAATGTAGATCTCAATGAGAGGAACATTTTTCTCATATATTGTCTGCTTCAATTTTGTATGGTTTTTGAGTTATTTCGAAAACAAAATTTAGCCGAAACCTGTCAAGGGCCATAACCTCTAAAACGGTTTGTCGCACAGTTTTCGAACCTATAAATCAAATGTAGATCTCAATGAGAGGAACATTTTTCTCATATATTGTCTGCTTCAATTGTTTATGGTTTTTGAGTTATATTGAAAACAAAATTTCAATGGCGGCCATTTTGAAAATGGTGGACCAAAAAAATTTTTTGATCCGATACCTGTAATTAGGACCCTCATATCTACTTGGAAACCAAGTTTTATGTAAATCCGACAACTTTGACGTTTTCGACAAACTTCGCGTCAAAATCGCGTAAACAGGAAGTGGATCGAAGAATGTTTTTTTGCATGACAAATCATGGCCATAAGTCAGGCAACATTTTCCTCACTTTAGATTTTTGATATCTGTCATTGTTTCTGAGTGTATCTGCACACAAGGGTAAACAGTGTTTGGGGAGATAACTCTGTTACTAAAAATAGATCGGTGTCGCAGGGTGACTCAGGTCGAGCCCAGGTAGTGTCGGTTAAGTGTGCCAAGTTTCAAAGTGATACGTCAAGACACTTTTTTGACATCTGTGGCAGAAGAAAAAAAAAAAAAATAATAATAATAATAATAATTAAAACGCATTTGTTCCGAGAACAAATGTGAGGTCTTTCCCTGCATTTTGTTAGTGCTATGTCTAGGTATATGGTTGCTAATGGCTTTACAGTTAGTTGCTATGGTTTTTGTGTACAAAGCAAGCAGTCCCAAGTGAGAAAATGTATGGTTGCTAAGGACTTTTAGTTGGTTGCTATGGACAAAATGTCACTTCCGGTCATAAAATATGATATTTGATAATATATGAATTCTGTTAGTGATCCCGATACAGTTTCCCATGTATTGTCTGCTTCAATTTTGTATCGTTTTGAGTTATATTGAAAACAAAATTTAGCCGAAACCTGTCAAGGGCCATAACCTCGAAAACGGTTAGTCGCACGGTTTTCGATTATTTATATCAAATGTAGATCTCAATGAGAGGAACATTTTTCTAATATATTTTCTGCTTCAAATTTTTATGGTTTTTGAGTTATATTAAAAACAAACTTTAGCCGAAACCTGTCAAGGGCCATAACCTCGAAAACGGTTTGTCGCACAGTTTTCGACCAGTTATATCAAATGTAGATCTCAATGAGAGGAACATTTTTCTAATATATTGTCTGCTTCAATTTTTTATGGTTTTAGAGTTATATTGAAAACAAAATTTAGCCGAAACCTGTCAAGGGCCATAACCTTGAAAACGGTTTGTCGCACAGTTTTCGACAAGTTATATCAAATGTAGATCTCAATGAGAGGAACATTTTTCTAATATATTGTCTGCTTCAATTTTTTATGGTTTTAGAGTTATATTGAAAACAAAATTTAGCCGAAAACTGTCAAGGGCCATAACCTCGAAAACGGTTAGTCGCACAGTTTTCGATACTTTATATCAAATGTAGATCTCAACGAGAGGAACATTTTTCTAATATATTGTCTGCTTCAATTTTTTATGGTTTTTGAGTTATATTGAAAACAAAATTTAGCCGAAACCTGTCAAGGGCCATAACCTCGAAAACGGTTTGTCACACAGTTTTCGACCCTATATATCAAATGTAGATCGCAAGGAGAGGAACATTTTTCTGGTATATTGTCTGCTTCAATTTTGTATAGTTTTTGAGTTATATTGAAAACAAAATTTCAATGGCGGCCATTTTGAAAATGGTTGACCAAAATAAAATTTTGCTCCGATAGATGTAATTGGGACCCTCATATCTACTTGGAAACCAATTTTTATGGAAATCGAACAACTTTGACATTTTCGACAAACTTCGCGTGAAAATCGCGTAAAAAGGAAGTTGATCGAAAAAAAATTTTTTGCGTGATTAATCATTGTCAGGAGTCAGGTGACAATTTCCACACCTTAGAATTTTGATATCGGTTACAGTTTAAAAGTTTAATTGAAAACAAGGGTAAACAGTGTTTGGGGAGATAACTCCGTTTCTAAAAATAGCTCGGTTTCGCAGGGTGACTCAGGTCGAGCCCAGTTAGTGCCGGTTAAGTGTGCCAAGTTTCAAAGCGATACGTCAAGACACTTTTTTGACAACTGCGGCGGAAAAGAAGAAGAATAATAATAATAATGAAAAGTCATTTGTTCAGAGAACAAATGTGAGGTCTTTCCCTGCATTTGATTAGTCTTATGTCTAGGTATATAGTTGCTAATGACTTTACTGTCAGTTACAATGATTTTAGTGTACAAAGCAAGTGGTTCTAAGTCAGAAAATGTATGGTTGCTAAGGACATTTAGTGGTTGCTATGGATAAAATGTCGCTTCCGGTCATACAATATGATATTTAAATTCAGTAAGTGATCCCGATTCCGTTTCCCATGTATTGTCCCCTTCAATTTTGTACGGTTAAAGTGTTATTTTACAAAAACTGTTTACGGTGTCAGCCATTTTGAAAATGGCTGCCCATAACCATTCGACTTCGGTCTTAAATCGAAGGGCTTGTTATGATCGTTACAAAAAAACCATATGTTTACTATATTATCCTTGACGTTTTTAAAGTTATAGGCCAAAAACTGATTAGCCGAAACATGTCTAGGGCCATAACCTCGAAAACGGTTTGTCGCACAGTTTTCGACATTTATTAAATGTAGATCTCAAAGAGAGGAAATTTTTCTGATATATTGTCTGCTTCAATTTTTTATGGTTTTTGAGTTATATTGAAACAAAATTTAGCCGAAACTTGTCAAGGGCCATAACCTATAAAACGGTTTGTCGCACAGTTTTCAAACCTATTTATCAAATGTAGATCTCAACGAGAGGAACATTTTCCTGATATATTGTCTGCTTCAATTTTTTTTTATGGTTTTTGAGTTATTTCAAAAACAATATTTAGCCGAAACCTGTCAAGGGCCATAACCTCTAAAACGGTTTGTCGCACAGTTTTTGAACCTATATATCAAATGTAGATCTCAATGAGAGGAACATTTTTCTGATATATTGTCTGCTTCAATTTTTTATGGTTTTTGAGTTATATTGAAAACAAAATTTAGCCGAAACCTGTCAAGGGCCATAACCTCGAAAACGGTTTGTCGCACAGTTTTCAACTATTTATATCAAATGTAGATCTCAATGAGAGGAACATTTTTCTGATATATTGTCTGTTTCAATTTTTTATGGTTTTTGAGTTATATTGAAAAACAAAATTTCAATGGCGGCCATTTGAAAATGGTGGACCGAAAATTTTTTTTGATCCGATATATGTAATAAGGACCCTCATATCTACTTGGAAACCAAGTTTTGTGTAAATCCGACAACTTTGAGGTTTTCGACAAATTTCGTGTCAAAATCGCGTAACCAGGAAGTTGATCGAAACAAAATTTTTTGCGTGACGAATCATGACTAGGAGTCTAGCAACATTTTCCTCGCTTCAGATTTTTGATAGTGGTTACGGTTTCTTAGTTTATCTGCTAACAAGGTTTTTGGGTTACGGGCAGATAACTCCGTTACTAAAAATGGATCGGTTTCGCAGGGTGACTCAGGTCGAGCCCAGGTAGTGTCGGTTAAGTGTGCCAAGTTTCAAAGCAATACGTCAAGACACTTTTTCGACATCTGCGGCGGAAAAGAAGAAGAATAAAAATAATAATAATAATAATAATAATAATCAGAAGAAATACAGTAAGGTCTTTCCCTTGGAAAGGGGAAAGACCTTAATAATAATAATAAAAAAAATAATAATCAGAAGAATTACAGTAAGGTCTTTCCCTTGGAAAGGGGAAAGACCTTAATAATAATAATAATCATAAGAAATACAGTAAGGTCTTTCCCTCGGAAAGGGGAAAGACCTTAATAATAATAATAAAAAAAATAATCAGAAGAAATACAGTAAGGTCTTTCCCTTGGAAAGGGGAAAGACCTTAATAATTAAAAGTCATTTGTTCAGAGAACAAATGTGAGGTCTTTCCCTGCATTTTATTAGTGTTATGTCTAGGTATATAGTTGCTAATGACTTTACGTTCAGTTACCATGGTTTTAGTGTACAAAGCAAGTGGTCCTAAGTCAGAAAATGTTTGGTTGCTAATGACATTTAGTTGGTTGCTATGGACAAAATGTCACTTCCGGTCATACAATAAATTTAGTTAGTGATCCCGATTCAGTTTCCCATGTATTGTCCGCTTCAATTTTGTACGGTTTAAGTGTTATTTCATAAAAACTGTTTACGGTGTCGGCCATTTTGAAAATGGCTGCCCGTAATAATTCGACTTTGGTCTTAAATCGAAGGGCTTATTATGACGGTCACATAAAAGCCATATCTTTACTATATTATCTAATTTAAAAGTTATAAGCCATAAACTGATTAGCCGAAACGTGTCAAGGGACATAACCTCGAAAACGGTTTGTCGCACAGTTTTCGACACTATATATCAAATGTAGACCTCAGTGAGAGGAATATTTTTCTGATATATTGTCTGCTTCAATTTTTTATGGGTTTTGAGTTATATTGAAAACAAAATTTAGCCGAAAGAAGTCAAGGGCCATAACCTCGAAAACGGTTTGTCGCACAGTTTTGGACACTATATATCAAATGTAGATCTTTATGAGAGGAACATTTTTCTAATATATTGTCTGCTTCAATTTTTTTACGGTTTTTGAGTTATATTGAAAACAAAATTTAGCTGAAACGTGTCAAGGGCCATAACCTCGAAAACGGTTTGTCGCACAGTTTTCGACACTATATATCAAATGTAGATTTCAATGAGAGGAACATTTTTCTAATATATTGTCTGCCTCAATTTTTTATGGTTTTTGAGTTATATTGAAAACAAAATTTAGTCAAAACAAGTCAAGGGCCATAACCTCGAAAACGGTTTGTCGCAGTTTTCGACACTATATATCAAATGTAGATCTCAATGAGAGGAACATTTTTCTGATATATTGTCTGCTTCAATTTTTTATGGTTTTCGAGTTATAGTGAAAATAAAATTTCAATGGCGGCCATTTTGAAAATGGTGGACCGAAAACAAATTTTGATCCGATATATGTTATAAGGACCCTCATATCTACGTGGAACCCAAGTTTTGTGTAAATCCGACAACTTTGACGTTTTCGACAAATTTCGCGTCAAAATCACGTAAACAGGAAGTGGATCGAAAAGAAATTTTTTGGGTGATGACATGTCGCCAGGAGTCCAGCCACATTTTCCACACTTCAGATTTTTGATACCGGTTATGGTTTAGGAGGAGATCTGTGCAAAAGGTTTTCCGGTCTGGGGCAGATAACTCCGTTACTAAAAATAGATCGGTTTCACAGGGTCGGCTAAGGCCAGTACCGGTATGACCAAATAATGGTACCAAGTATCGAAAAGATATGTCGCGACACTTTTCGTCAATTGATGGCAGAAAAGAAGAACAATAATAATAATCAGACGAAATACAGTAAGGTCTTTCCTTCTGTGGAAGGGAAAGACCTTAATAAAAAAAATAATCAGAAGAAATACAGTAAGGTCTTTCCCTTGGAAAGGGGAAAGACCTTAATAATAATAATCAGACGAAATACAATAAGGTCTTTCCACTGTAGTGGGAAAGACCTTAACAATGTTTGAATTTCTATTCACACAAAATTATGTCCAGCTCATCATTTACTAATTAGACTCTGTTAGTGGTCATAGAAATAACACCTTCATAGTCACTCAATTAGGATGTACTGCAGGAAGACAAAAAGGATTAAAATTTTAATCTATGATCGTTATTTTTTTCTGAAGGAAAATAATATTCTTGGTTTTGTATGAGATGTGTGGTAATTACATAATATAACACATTTAAGCATCATAGCTGGATCCTTAAGTAGATGCACACTCTCCCCACAAGTTTTACACCAATATTTATAAATGCATATATTAACATTGCTCACTATTGTAATTTATAACATAAGTTGATCCAACACTAAACAGGCCAAAACAAAACACATGGCATTGGAAAGAAAAATGCCAAAGTAACTCTATTAACGGTATATCATCAATAAATTTTCAAATCAAACAAGAAAACAAATTCTTTTAAGATTCTTTAATTTTCTTTGGAGTTGTGCTAGTTTCTTTGTCTGTTGACTTCCTTTTCTTGAGTGCTTTCATTTTTCTGGTCTGAAGTTTACCCAGGTCCTGTGTTGTCATATGAATTCTACCTAATTTACTTCCAAATGCATCCTTCGAAATGTTTTTCTTCTTTCTAGGCTGAAATAGTATAAAATATGTCATATTATAATGACTGTAGATGCATACTATCTATTCCTTTCACTGATATTAGCTATATTTAAACATTTTCTATTGTATGTTAAAATATTATATCAGCTACTGCTATTTTGAAGCAAGTGCTTCCTCATCCTCACAAGTCAGGGTTTCTGTGTCCACGAAACCCTGACAAACTTAGTTAGGAAATTCCCGGCTAGAAGATTTTTGTATGACGTCAATCTTTCAAAATATCAACTAATGAAATTGCTTGAAAGAAGAAAGTGTTTGGCAGTAGTCATTCTTACTCATTCTTGAGTGTGAAGAAAACGTAATGCAGCTAAATAATTACGCGGTAATAACACACTATTAACACTACTGAACAAAATACACTGATTTTCGCATGGTCTACGCAACACATCCGTTAGGTTTATTGACAATCGACATCAGGATATCCCCTAACCAAGTCGGGAATGAAAGGGAGGTTTGATTGGCTACATTAAGGTATTATGTAGCCAATCAAAATAGTGACTTCTAGCCCGGGAATTTCCTAGCTAAGTATGTCAGGGTTTCGTGGACACATGTGGACACAGAAACCTTGACTTGTGAAGATGGTGCTTCCTTGTCATTAAAATATCTAAAACACTCATTGAACTTTTTAGGCCATTCTCAGAAAATTTGTAAACAAATCTGTTCATAAAACAGTGTTTTAAATGCTTAAAATATTAGGTTATCTGCTACATGGAATATTATACCAGCCTTAAAATATTACCTGTGTTAAAATATAAGTTTAAACAGAAATACTGATGACACTTTAAACTGTAACAATACCTTAGGAACAATTCAAGATGGCGGACTATCAACACACTCACTAAACAGGCTCTCCAATTTTTGGTGTTTTGCCATGTATTTAGGGGCCAGACTGAGATAATTTTACATCAGTGTGTTGCTTGAGACTTTCTCCATCTGATGGTGATACTTTTTCTCTGGATTTTTTTTGGATGTGTGCAGTATATGTGTTTTTTGTGTGCAAATTATAACTTTTTGCATATGTGATTGAAAACTGCTCATGATGTCAAAATCAGGTGGACAAAAACCAATACAGACATTGCTAGCCCCAAGGCAGGATCTGGCTAAGAAAGATAAAGAAACAATTAAAACCTCTGAAAAGAATCCAAAATTAGCTAAGAGAACACTTTCAGATGTTGAAAAGAGTGATCATAGTATGGATTTAAGTCTGGACTTAACAGAAATCACAAAAGACCTTCAGGATATAAAAAGTGTACTGAAGGAGAACATTACAAAGGAAGACCTGAGTAATGCCCTGAAGGAAGTTGTGAAGAAAACAGACATAGAAACAATGATTACTAATATTGTGAATAATATTTTAACAGCTTTTAAACAGGAAATCAAGAAAGAAATTGATGAGCAGGTGTCAAAAATATTAGAAAAGCAAAATAAAGAAATAGAAAAACTTAAAGAAAACCTTGAGAACAATTTACAAAAAACCAACAAGAAGTGTATCGACCAACATGTTGATACTAAAAACTTAGCAAAGGGTCTGCAGAATATTGAAAGTAAGGTGAATGAGGCAATTTCGATGGCAAACTACAATGAGCAATATTCGAGGAAATTCAACATAAAGATGACCAGTTTTCCACAAGAAAACGACAGCACTTTAAAGGACAATTTCATAAAGATGGTTAAAGAGGACTTAAAGCTGGAAATCTGCAATGATGATATAATTGCAATCCATAGACTAAAAAGCAGAAGTGCTGGTGTGCCTCCAGTTATAATTAAAATGAAAAATAGTGATATAAAGACCAAAATAATGAGAAGGAAAAAACATCTAAAAAGCAGAGTCAGACTCTATGATGACATTACTAGGAAAAACAGAGACCTTATCCAACAGCTTAAAAGACATAAAGACATTGACTACGCTTATTATTACAATTGCTGTGTGTATGGAGTGACAAAAAATGGTATTCAAATTTTCTTTGATATCTCTGATGACATAGACAGTAAGTTGATATATGAACTAAATGAAAATTCAGAAAACAGAAATGGTGACTAAGGTCAGTATTTTATAGACAATCAAGACATTATCTTCAGTTACCTCTTATTTGAGACATGTGTTTTGCTACATTATAATATTAAATAACTTATTTAATGTATAGTTATAGTAAATAAGTCTTTTTATAAAGTACAAATAATTAGATGTAAAAAATAATCCAAACAAACATTTGACATAATTTTTTGAAACTATGTCTTGATAACAGTCATGATTTTCTCATTACAATTTCACATTTCATTAAAAATTGCTACCAATGGTTGAATACCATTATTATTAATCATTGTTACCAATTAAAAAATGTGTATTCCAACTTATAGACTCAAAATTAATATCTTCCCCTCTTTTTTCATTATTTTCTTTTTTTTAAGTATAAAATGCACCAAAAATTGTCCCAAATTAAATCAGAGTTTTAGCCATGTTGAATGTAAAGCAATTTTTATATCTCTACCCCCATATCATTTCTCCCTTCCCCTGTTTCCCTTTGTCACATGTTATGTTTGTTTCTCCAAGGGTTGCTGCCTATATAAACAAATACCACCTCATCTATGGAAGGTATAAAGATACTGTCAGTCAACTGTCAAGGTCTGGGTGATGTCAAAAAGAGAAAAGATGTTTTTGACTATCTACTGAATAAAAAATACAACATATATTGTCTACAGGATACTCACTTCACTGAGCCACAAGAAAGTATAATACAAAATATGTGGGGTCATACATGTTATTTTAGTTCATACACTTCTAATGCAAGAGGTGTGTGTATACTATTTAATAACAATTTTGAATTTTTTGTACACAGAAAAAAAAGTGATCAAAATGGAAATTGTTTAGCTCTGGATATAACAATAGAAAACCACAGATTAACTCTTATCAGCTTGTATGGACCAAACACAGATAGTCCAAACTTTTTTGAAACAATTTCAGATATATTAGATGATTTTGAAAATACATCATATATACTATGTGGTGATTATAATCTTGTAATTAACCCTGAAATAGATTATGATAATTATGTAAATATTAACAATGAGAAAGCAAGGGCAAAACTCCTAGAAATAATGGAGAATAAAAACCTGGTAGACCCTTTCAGAGAAATTTTCCCTGAAAAGAGAAGGTATACATGGCGAAAGAAATCCCCACTGAAACAATCTAGACTAGACTTCTTCCTGATATCAGATGATCTTTTACCCTCACTTAAAAATTCCAATATTGAGTCCAGTTACCGGTCAGACCACTCCATGGTTAATTTACATCTTGTCTTCAATGAATTCAAAAGAGGAAAAGGTCTATGGAAATTTAACAACTCTCTTTTAAAAGATGAAGAATATCTTCAAACTATAAATTCAAAAATAATCGACATTAAAAAGCAATACTCCAATTACCCTAAAAATGTAGATGTAATAAATATTCCTGATTCAGAAATAGCTCTTACAATTGATGACCAACTCTTTTTTGAAATACTTCTAATGGAAATAAGGGGAAAAACAATTTCTTATAGTTGTTTTAAAAAAAATCAAGAAAAAAATTATGAAAAAGAGTTGATCAATGATATACTAAAAATGGAAGAAAATCTAGGTAAAGATAATGTCAACATAGATGATATCGATGCCAAAAAGAAAGAACTTCAAGATTTACGACAAAAAAAAATACAAGGAAGTATAATAAGATCAAAAGCTCAGTGGATTATTGAGGGGGAAAAACCATCTAAATATTTCTGTTCTCTTGAATCAAGAAATTTTACAAATAAAATAATTCCAAAAATCCAGAAAGAAAATGGAACTATTATTGAAAAGCAAGAACAAATTTTGAAGGAGGTGAAACAATTTTATATGGAGCTTTACTCAAAAGGCAATAATTCAGTAAGTTTAGAAAAACTTGACAATCATTTAAAAGACACAAATGTACCCAAATTATCTAAAATCGAGTCAGACCAATTAGAAGGTCTAATTACCCTACAAGAAGCCTCAATTGTGCTTAAAAACATGAAAAACCAAAAAAGCCCTGGATCATCAGGTTTCACTACAGAATTTTTTAAAGTATTTTGGAAATATCTTGGCACCTTTTTAATAAGATCAGTCAATCATGGTTTTGAAAGTGGGCAGTTGTCAGTGACTCAAAGACAAGGTATTATTACTTGCTTACCTAAGGGAGATAAACCAAGACAGTTTTTGCAAAACTGGAGACCAATCACCCTTCTAAATACATCATATAAAATTGTTTCGGGGGTTATTGCAAACCGCATTAAATACTGTTTACAAAAACTAATTGACCCTGACCAAACAGGCTTTGTGCTAGGTAGATATATTGGAGAAAATACACGGTTACTCTATGATTTGATGCAAATGACAGAAGACAAAAATATCCCAGGTCTACTCCTATTTATCGATTTTGAAAAAGCGTTTGACTCGATATCTTGGCAATTTATACAAAAAGTTCTGCAGTTTTTTAATTTTGGTACATCAATACAAAAATGGGTTCACATATTTTATACAAACATAATTTCTGCTGTAAACCAGGGTGGTAATTTGTCAGAATTTTTTGAAATTCAGAGGGGTTGTCGACAGGGGGACCCCCTTTCTCCATATTTATTTATTCTATGTGCAGAGATTCTAGCTATAAAACTACGAACAAACAGCAATATTCAAGGTTTAAAAAGTGTTAATATAGAGAATAAACTCTCTCAGTTTGCTGATGATACCGCTATTATCCTTGATGGTTCAGAAATATCTTTAAAGGAAACAATGAAAGAACTAAAACATTTTGGAGAAATATCTGGTTTAAAAATAAATTTTAGTAAGACTCAGGTAGTATGGATAGGTAGTATGAAGTTTAGTAAAAAAATATTATGTCCGGAATTAAATCTTGCATGGGGTAAGAACACTTTTACATATTTGGGAATTGACTTCAATCTAGATATGTCAAAAATGATCAAAATGAACTACAACAAAAAAATAGCTGAAATCAGTGCACTTTTAAAGAGTTGGAGTAAACGAAATCTAACCCCCATTGGCAGAATAACAATTATCAAAACTTTAGCCATCCCTAAACTAGTACAACTCTTTTCAGTTCTTCCAAATCCAGATAATAAGTACATTTCTGATATAAATTCATTATTTTTTAACTTTATTTGGCAAAAACCCATTGGAAAAGTCAAACGAGACACAATAACAAAAGATTACTATGAAGGTGGATTAAAGATGATTAATTTAAAAGTATTTATGAACTCTATAAAGGCAACATGGATTCGAAGACTCATATACAATAATAAACTTCAAGATATGATAAAATCTTTTGATATAAATTTTGAAGAACTACTGGAAACAGGAATTGAAAATATAAAAAAACATACAAAAAAATGTGTCAATCCCTTTTGGACAGATGTCCTAAATGTGTGGATAGATATCCTGAATGCAAAAAAAACCCTTTATTGGGAAGATTTTTTGATGTCACCAATATGGTATAATAAAAATGTAAGAATTGGTGGTAGATGTGTTTTCTACAAAGAATGGTTCAAAAAGGGGGTAAAAATTATAAATGATCTTGTGGATGAAACAGGTATATTTTTATCACTGGAAGAGCTACAAAATAGATTAAGTATTCAAACAAATTATCTGACATATTATGGATTAACCCAATGCCTTAATAATCTATCAGAAAAACACAAGAAAAGCGTAAATGATCCCCCCAAAATAATATATCCATATAAACCACAAAATATTTCTATTTTTCTTAAGAACAAGAAAGGATCAAAAGATTTCTATAAAGTCTTAATGAATGTCCATTCAGCATGTTCAGAACCTACAAATAAAGATAAACTAGTACACCTGTTCCAGTTCAATGACTCAGATATTAAAAACATATATAATCTGCCCTTTAAAGTTACAGGTAACTCCCAACTTCAATGGTTCCAATATAAAATAAACCATTTAGTTCTTACTACTAACTCATTTTTAGCAAAAATTAAAATTAAAACAAATCCTTTTTGTACTTTATGTGGAAAGCAGCCAGAAACAATAACCCACCTTCTATGGGAATGTGAAAAAGTTCAGTTATTACTAGAAAACTTTGAAAAGTGGCAAATGGAAATGATACACTTCCCTCTGAACTATAATAAGAAATCTTTTATGTTTGGAATACTTAACTCAAAGAACTCTTAAGTACATAACCTAATTACATTGAAAATTAAACACTATATTTACACATGTCGATGCCTTGAAAAACCATTATCTCTCCAAGGACTCCAAAATTCTATTATAAATTTATACCAGACAGAAAAATATGCAGCACTGCTTGCACAAAACATAGATATTTTCAACAAAGAATGGAATATTTGGCACACTCTTTTCAAGACTGACTGAACAGTACATGACTATATACTAAGATTGAAATTTGCATCTCTATTGGTAGCACCGGTTGGGAAACAATATGTGACAAATATTTTTTCCTGCTCCCCACCCCCCCCCCCCTTTTTTTCTTCCAATTAAGCTTCTGTTATTCTCCTTTTAATGCTAAACAAAAATCCCAGAGCACTTATAATAATACAATTTACAATTAAAGACTACAAATACCTACCTATTTTACATGTACGTTTATAAATACAATTAATATATGTGTATACACCTAGATTTATATATGTGTATTGAGTATCAGTTTATTGTCAACATGAGTATTATGATATTTGTATACTTGTAATTGCTTTGGAAAAAACTAATAAATATAAAAAAAAAAAAAAAAAAAAAAAAAAAAAAAAAAAAAAAAAAAAAAAAAAAAAACAATACCTTAGCTTCCTTAGGTACTTTTAGAGCTTTTTTATACAAGTCATCTGATGCCAACTTAGTTCTTCTCATGACCAGATCTAAGGATGGACCCATTTCTCCCAGTTCTACTCTTGGTGTTCTGCTGCCCGATTTCTTTAACATAATTCTACAATATCAGATAAAACAGATGACTCTTGAATTTCCAGGACCATTCTAAAAAAATCATCATTATGAAGTAAATTGGCGCATTAATCATGTCAAGTTTGATTCATCTGTGAAGATCTAGATATTGCTTATTTGTTCCTGGTTTTATGTCACTGTCAGCTATATCACTGCATCCAGTTTTACAGGGAATTTTTTAGGATTTTGAGGGCTTTAGTCACTTTAGCGGATGAGCCGTATAAGCATCTGCTCAGAAGCATGCATTCATTGTACTGGTGAAATATCATAGTATAAAAACACTATACTCTTTCGATTGCAGTGTATAAATTTGTTTTAAAAAATGGTTATAAAAAATGTTTATAAATTTTCAAAGAATTTTAATTTTAAAACTTATTTAAAAAGCGTTTGTATATCAATCGGTTACAATTTTTCATTAAGGGCCATTGTACTCTTTGTTTTTTAAGTGGTAGCTATCGGTAATTAGACGTATCTCAGATGTACACAAATGGCGCGTAATCCATTTAAAACCAGCAAAACATACGAAACATGAGTTAAATACGCAAAATCTTTGCCATTTTTATTTGCATTACATATTTAATCGAAAGGTGGAAGTCAGTGCGCATCAGTACCATCTACGACACTTTTGTTTGCGTATATTGACCAGGAGCACCACTTAATCGTGTTAATCTGATTACCTGCAAAAACATCGATTCGACGATTGACACCTGCTGTTTAAAATTATCTAGGTGAAATAATTAAATTTCCTGTTAATTGGCTCTGGGGTCATAAATATGTTGTTTTACACCTGGTAGAATGAATTTGTAACAAAAAATTTTAGTACTCGTTGGAAATCAGGTGATGAAATTGATTTAGAAATCAATCGTCAATTTTCAAATGATTTCATCAATGACGAAAGTGACGAGCGCTAATAAAATTCCCTGGTTTTATTGAGGGAGGATGCCAAAGGTAAAAATTCAGGAACACCATGGCATTAAACTGGATCTAGATATTAAGATTGTATTTTATTAAAAAAATCTGCAAAAAAAAACTCTAAAGTTTTAAACCATAAATTTTCTCGGGAAATATCTATATTTGGTGCCTTTTTATCTACATATTAACACAGAAAAGAAGTCAGAAACATTAAGTCTGAGGAGTTATCTCCCATTAATAAGATTTCAACAAACAATCTTACCTATAATTTCTTACAAGTATTTTCCCATCTATTGCTGTTACACTTATGACATGTTCCATCCCAGACAGTCGTATATTATTCACGACAGGTCCTCGGAAAAAGTCTGAAAAATTGTGTCATTGTGAAAACAATGGTGTTGAATTGAAATAGGCTTTGATATTTCATTCAACATTAATGTGTGGGCAAAGTTGCAGTTTTGGAACAAAGATACATCATAAAAACCTTTACAAACATTGGAGGAATATGAAAACATCTAAAGCATATGAATAACACAGATCTATGTAGTAAGTATGTTTGTCCAATCAATTATATTTTTTCCATCAACAAGCACAAGGATAACTCAGATCTAAGCAGTAAATAAATGTGCTTCAAACAGTTATACAACTTTACAAACATTCATGTGGACAACCCAGATATACAGTATGTGTTTCAATCAGCTATACAACAATTATTGCCGTAACTGTATACATTCTTTACCAGGATTTTCCACACACATAAAAGAAAACACAATCAACAGAGTGCTTTGAATGATGCAGTGCATGATAAAGCAAACTACAGCTTGTCATTTTAAATGTTTGGTATATGCATACAATGTAAGTGTTTGATAGACCCAATGAAACCCAGATTGTTCCACAAGTCAATTTTTAATATGATAATCCATGAATCTTGACACATATTTTTGTTTAATGCTAACAAACCTATCAAGAGATTTTTCAGTCTTTTGTGTTCCAAGTCTTTTTCAAATGCATCACCAGAAAAAACAAGACAAGGTTTAGTTCCATGTGAACATTTTGGTCCCTGGAAAACAAAAAATGGTTTCCTCATACAGTTTAATGAAACAACAAACCTTTTGATTGAATAATTTTTATAAATAGTGAACAGTGTTGTAATCTATATACTGTGTATTGTCTGTAAATGACATTAATAAATTTTATTATTCAAACTACAGTGTACCCTCGGTATATCGCCCCTTGTTAAACCGCCAACCTCAAATATCACCACAATTTTCTATGGTCCCGTTTTTAACCATTAAAATTCCCCCGTTGTAATACCACTCTCGCATATCACCATCCGCCACAAGTTTTTATTTGCAGAGGTCCTTTATTCAATAAACTTTCCCCCGTTTCTACTGCCAAACACAAACATTACTCATAATTATTTTAATATTATTGGTGTGTAAACATAGTCATGCTTTCTAAGCTTAATTACAAAATCAATAAAAATAAAAATAATTGTTGTGTAAACAGCGGTTTAGTGGTCATTTGATGAACTAATTTGAAGAAAATCGTGCTAATTGAACACTGTAACAACCATTCCGTAGTGATTCCAGTGATTTACATATTATACGACTTTCCCAAGATGCAACACATCATATTCAGTGTTCTCAGTGCTTTTCATGTAGTGAACCTAATTGAACAGAGACACGAATGTCAATAAACCCATAACCAACAGCTGGTTATTAAAAATGGCAATAATTATCATCATGTATCAATAATGATCGATCTTAAACACGAAATGAATAAAAAAAGGTGACACTAATATCAAGATTGACCATGGCTAATTATATATGCAACTTCGTTTGGACATCAAAGTGCCTGGAGTGATTCACTCCCGCTCTGCTACATTACGAGAAATGGAACTAAATTCGTACCTTCACAAAAAAGCGAGGGTATGATTATTCGTTCTACAGGCTGTCAGGAAGCTCTTCGAAAAATGCAAAATTACTCTACACGTGACATATTTCATGTAGACCAAACTGGGCTTTATACATATTAAACTTTATTGATACAAAAGTCTGAAATAGTCCTCCCTCTTTACATGGCCACCCTCTTATAATGCCAAAAAATGCCAAGTCCAAAAGGTGGCATTATAACGAGGGAGCACTGTATGTTTAAAGAAACGAATGAAAGCTGCTCATGAAAAAAATTGAAGAATGTGTCCATGGGACACATATGCTCCTGCTAAATGAAGTCCCAAACAGGAAGTAGTTGTCTGACAGATCTGAAAGTCGCATAGGATGTACTTGTGATACTTAACCACCCTGCCAAATTTCAATTGTTCTCTTGTATGGTTTCTGAGAAAAGCTTGACGGAAATTCGTACAGACGGACATGAGTAAAACTGAATGCCCCCAGACATGTTGTTGAGGGGACATACAAATTATTGGCAATATCTTTATTTAATAGTCAACTGACATCACAAACAAATATCGTATTGGACAACAAGTCGTAAACAAGAGCAGAATACTAAATATCGTTAGAAGCATGGACAGGGGTACCAGAAGCTGACATCATTATTTACAAATAAGTTTGCAGGGTCCTATTTGTATAGTTGAAGAGGTAGTTGAAAAATACATATATCTCACGTCTACTTGTGCCAGCCATTAGCAAAATAAGTTTAAGATATCTTACCTCTACCTCTGTCATTGATGTAAATTTGTCAACACCAAGTTCTATCATATCTAACACATGAAAGTCAAACAGTCTCCCTGCAATGTATACAGATATTGATTATAAAAATTAGAATAATCCTGGCAGCCATAAATTTGTAGATCATTACAAATGTGTGTTCTCTATTAGGCAATACACATGAAATTCATAAAAAACAACTAGCAAATGATTACTGGTGCAGATTGATTTCATTTTGGTACTGAACAAGTAAAACATGCCAAACCAATCAACAACTAGATACTGGTACTTATATACACGTTATCTTGACTTTTATCCTATAACTTGTCATATGTAATTTACAGTGAAATTATCCCATGATTAAACACAACAATAAACTCACAAAACCCCATATACATGGTTGTATACCTAATATTAAGTTATCTGGTCTTTTCTTTGAATGACATCCAAACATAAATAATGAGGCATCAGATTTCTTAGAGAAAAATTCCTACAAAAACGTTGTAATATTAATATAATATGTAAATATATTATAAAATATTAATTTGGTAATATTTGCTATCTTTTGTTGAATTTTTTTGGGTCAAATTTGTTAGGCTGATGATCAAGATATAGATCATAGATGTGTAAATCCTGTGGCTGTAAGTGCAAGCCTTAGATGTGATTGAAGCCTTCATTCACAGGTACTAGTTTTATTGATGTGCTTGATGCCTTCATTCACAGGTACTAGTTTTATTGATGTGCTTGATGCCTTCATTCACAAGTACTAGTTTTATTGATGTGCTTGATGCCTTCATTCACAGGTACTAGTTTTATTGATGTGCTTGATGCCTTCATTCACAGGTACTAGTTTTATTGATGTGCTTGATGCCTTCATTCACAGGTACTAGTTTTATTGATGTGCTTGATGCCTTCATTCACAGGTACTAGTTTTATTGATGTGCTTGATGCCTTCATTCACAGGTACTAGTTTTATTGAAGCCAATGAAGATTGGAGATATTCAAGCTTCATACCCCAATACAAACTGGATGACATAAAATACATGTGTATCTGAAACATTTCTAAGTTGGTGTAGTTATTATCATGATAGAGAACTGAATGTGGGAGATAAATCTTTTTTTTTTCAAAAGTTTAATGTATAATTTTAACCTATTTTAAACTTACCAGTGGAGTTTCATCTTCAAAAGGTCTGAGGATGTTTTTCCTGAAATATTGCAATTTTGAGTGTCATATATTTGGATAAGTAGGACTGTAAAACACATGTTTTTTTCCCACAATTTCTACAATGACTACTGATATGATGGTGCTTCCCACAGATGAGATGCTTCCCACAGATGAGATGTTTTTAAGCCACTAAAATAGTAAACAAGATGGATAAAATAATTCCAATAAAAGTAAATGATTAGAGAGAAAATCCAGGTTAAAATACTCACAATTCAGGGTCTTTTGTGTCCAAACACCTCTCTAAAACCCTGACATATTCAGTTCTTAAATCATCTGGATGAGAGTCTCTCACAAACTTTTATATATCACAAAAATATCAACCTTTCAAATCACTTGAGTGAACATCTTTTTCGCCAAAATGAAACATAACTAATAAATATCACAATTTGGAAACAATATTCACACTACTGTACAAAAACGCAATAAATATCAACAACAAGCATTGCTTCGATTCACCATTATTAGTTTACAATACTAGTGAGATATCCCTGTTTAAATTTATTTTCAGTTAGTAAGAAAAGATGGCCATTTGCAGGTATTATAATGGACAGAGCTACAAAGATGTCCCTTTACTCGTAATGGAGCAAAAACCCTCTTAGAGTTTATACATATTTTCCTAATTTAAACTGCTGTTTTTGTTTAAAATTACTTTTTCGTTCAGCTGAGATTTCTACAATGTCTAATTAAATTTTGTTGACACTTTTTCGTATTCATGGCATTGTTGACAAAATTGAAATTTTAGACTGTAGAATTGTAAAATTGTATCGGTAAAAATTTGATCCCAGCTAATGCAATAAATCTGTAAAAGTGATCTGGAATGAGCATACTTTACCAAGTTGATTAAGAAATGATACACTTCCAGAATTAAAATTTTCTCAACAATGCCATGGTTAGGAACAAATTGTATAACTAACTAGTCGTTGTAGAAATATCAGTTAAACTTCAAAGACACAAAAAGTATGTAGCAAACCAGGGAAACAGTTTAATAGCTGATTATATGCATAAATCCTCCAGATATGAATCATTCGTGGCTGCTCCATTACTAGTAATGGGACCTCTTTGTCACTCCATCCATAAGAAGGAACTACATTAGTGTAGCTAGGAATTGTGTTGCTAACAAAAAAGTGACTTTCAGTCAGAATTTATTTAATATATTTTTTAAGGTTTCGTATATGTAGCATGTAGACACAGGAACCCAAAATTGTGAGGATGCCTTTTTAAAAACAAAACAAAATTACTATAGCCAATCAGACCTGTTTGTTAACCAGTTATGTCTTACCGTTTATACATTACTGCATTAGGCTTCTTCAGCATGTACTGAAAGTAACAAAAGAATCGACAATTATTAGCAATGGAGAAGAAAATCTCCAGATTTAATTCCTACAATCAGAATACTGAATAATAAAATAAAATGCTACTAAATTTAAATCTTAATTCATATGAAGATATTTTATGTCAATTAATACCTGCATCATATTATTTTTTATTGTATTCATAAAAAATCCAAATTCGCAATGGAAAGAACTAATTTCATAAATGTTCATCAGTTTTCAAAATGTCTAACTAAAAAGTTCATGTTTCATACCAAATTAATGTCTGTTAATATAAGATGCAATGTCAAAATCAGTAAATCATGATGCTAAAATAATGGATCATCTATCAGAACTTTTGAACAATTCTGAATTGGAGCCTAAACTGCAGTTTATGAGCTAATTATCTCATCAGCCAGTATAATTCAAGTGACAAAGTCAATAGGTTTTTTCACTTTTTAATTTAAGAATGTAGTTAAAGCTAAAGCTAAATGTAGGCACAAAGAATGTTAGGATAATATATACATGTATGTAAAGTTAGTTACTGATTATCTTGTCACTCCTGCTCATTTTATTAAAATTTTTATTGCTATTTTTATCTAACTATCCTGGACCCGTGCATTGTGATATAACCAACCTGTTACAAGGTGTGTATTAATTATACCACATTGTCATTAAAATCTCAAAAGATGACATACAGAGGGAACAACATGTTTTTTATAAAAAACACTAACCCACCATGGAAGTTAATCCTTTCCTCTATCACCCACCATGGTTTATCCACGCCTACTATCGTGGTCAAGAATCTTCTCAGGTAACCTTACCACGGTGGATGCATATCAGGGAGTTCAGTCTACCATGGCATGTCGCCACAGGGGTCCGGCCACGATATCTCCGCGGTGGTACATGACAACATAAACGTTGTCATTTAATTGATTGCGGGTTCAAACATAGTTACCCGAATGAAAAGAGAACATTTTTAAACAGTGCTTAAGAATAATTTGCACATGCATTTTATTTGTTGATGATCAATAATTATTTAATGTGCCGGTAGACTTGAAGATCGAATTTTGTTACATGTGTTATGCATTAAATATTACCCTGAACAAGTTCGGTAAATTATCCGGATTTGAATTGTCACATTACGTTTTTAGTGTATTACAACGTATAACGAATTGTCCTGAAGTTGTACGCGAACTCTCTTTAATCAATTATAAATCCTTTTCAACAGAAAACAGGCAGTTGAGCAGCGATCTTTTCTTTATTTGGTATTTAAAACCAGAGTTGTTTTAACAAACGCTGACAAAAGTTTACATCACGTATCGTTATATAAAACTCGTTAACAGGATGGGATACAACAAATAAATTACTAAAATGAAGCCAACATGCAGCAAGAATAATAAATATATGAAAGTTTATAAACAAGAATCGCCACATACAATATAGTTTAACTATGATATGGTACAGGCGCCTGTTTCACAAGGTTGAATGAAGTCTTACGTACGCACAATTCTAAATACACATTTACCTTCGACAATGGCGTTTTAAACTATAACAATTAATATAACAGGTTTATATAAAAAAAATTAGTGATGTGCTTCTGAGCTAGATATACCCTACGCAAAACTGACAATTTTTCAAATAGACGCAGACGTGTTATTTGTATAAATTTCCCGTTAAAATTAACTCACAGTTTCTGTGTTTTTGCATGACATAGTATTTATTGGGATTAATGTTCTCGAGATCAGACCCCTTTAAGACTTGCCTTAGTTCTCTAAATACAAATACTAATTCTTAATATTTTGTTGTATTGTGGTACATTGATCAAACAAATGCATAGTTACGTACGTCTGTTATAACATTAACAAAACAAATCGGAATAAAATTATTTTTGAAGACGAAAGAACTGATTTGTCCACATGCTACTAAAGTCTTTTCTACAACAAAAGTTGATGATGTGTCAGGCTTTTAACACTGAAACAACTATTAAGGTTGATTCTATATCACGATTGTATTTTTTTAACACACGTGGTTAGATACCGAATACGAATCGAGTATAAAATCATTCGTGGAACGATATATTCAGCGACATTAAAATTAAGTGATCATTTCGAAAATTTGAAAAATCTCAAAATGTAGCATTTTAAGTCGTATTGATTTTAAAAGTTTTTAAAACGAATTTCTTTACAAGTCTCGCATTTATTGTGTATTTCTTTACAAGTCTCGTATTTATTCTGTAATGTGCTATTTTACCGTTAAAAATGTGAAGCCGTGTGTTCACCTGTTAATTATAAAATTATACAATACACAAGTTTATTGAAATGTTTGAGAGCACGTGTTGATTAAATGATGACTGGACAATACTTAGAAAATCGATCGATTTAAGGTGTGACACAATTTACATCCGGTAAAAGTTCAAACGGTTGGAACATTAATCAGAGGCACTGACAGGGAAATTTTGACGATAGAAAATTTTGACAAATTTAAGGGCAAAATGCGGTGTTCTAACCTTTTAGAACATGTTAAGGGAATAATTGTCAATCTAAATCAGTGACAATAAACTTTAAGGTATTCTCGTATAATGAATAGATTAGCAAGAACGCAGATTAATTTTGTTGTCAAACAAATGTATTAAAACGGCATATTTTAACACAAATCTCTAAATTAAATCTAAACATTTTAATTTTTTCACTGTGTAAGCATGAAAGGAAATTGGAAATCCACCGTGGTCAACACTGTGGGTCACGATATGTAGTGGACATAACACGACAGTCTGCGACGTTATCCACTAGCCCGATGCCCCAGACTAGTAATTTTCAGCTCATAATAGTAAATTTTATTTATCGCTAGCACGGCCGGACTAGTAAAAAATATAACTTCCCTTTTATGTTATTTGAAATTTAAACATATTTGGAGTTCAAAGTATTACAAAAAAGATCGTGTACGAAGTCTGAACTAATTATACATTTATCCCGAGGAGATAAACAGAAGGAAACGAAAACCAGTCGCTAGTTCCGGTACTTAAATCTGTCTGATAACCAGTAAAAAGTGGACCAACACGGACACAGTAATGAAGGAAATTATTTATAAATCGAAAAGACTATCATGTTTCCTCGATTAATTATATATCTTTAATGGTATAAAAATGTTTTAGTTTAATTCGCAGAATCAATTAAGTTATTAAAATAGATTTATGTCATTGAGTTATCTTCACAAAACCGTGTTGGTACACTTTGATCTTTTGGTAATTAGAAAGACCGGAGACCAGTCACCATGTGTCAACAAACATAATAACGTAAATTTTTTGCTAATGTAAAATCCTTAAAATTAGCTAAAACAAAAGTTTTCAACCAGCTAAAACCCTTTCAGGTATGCTCAGAATGGAGAATGGAGGATTCTCAACCGGTGTCGGACTAGTAAATTAAAATTTTTACTAGTCCAATGGACTAGTACCCTCAAAAGTTTTTGGTGCAGACTGACACGATGTACCGCAGAATACCACTGTGGCGAATGGTGGTGAATTTCTGAATGAAAAAAAACCACGACCACGGTATATAGTGGGCAATATAAAAAACACGTTGTCACGTCTGCATTTTCTTTGGTTTTGTTTGGTATGGATTGTTTTAGTACGATAGGTAATCATGTGCTTCACTTTATGTTTATGATTTTCTGTCGTTTGTTGTAATACGGTTGAATCATAGGTTCAGCATTTGTCACAACGAGACCTTGACATGCCAGACAATAAAGATATTGTTTATGAGGGACGGCTTTACAACACAATATGCAACAGATGTGTCATAAATTGACTGTTGATAGCTTTAATTTATTAAGCATAAGGGTAAAAGACAATACCTGCCAGTAACAGCTGCCTCTAACTGAAAGTTCGGATGTAGCTTTTATCAAGTGTATCGAAATCACAGACATGAGAATCTACAGTATATGTGATTATGTTAAGCAACCTTCACATACGAGATTCATTAATTCAAACGTCTTTCAGTGGTAGTTTTGTTCTAATATTTAATTGTAATCTAAAGATACTACCGCATATACAATACTTACTAATTCCTTCAAAATTTGTGAAACAGTCATACTGGTATTGCCACCTTTAATAAACATGGCAGACTTTGTATTTTCAATGATCTTTGCATCTCTGTTGTCAAGAAAACGTTTCCCTTTTTGTGTTTTTGGTTTTCTAAAAAGCATAACAAATAATGACATAATTGGTTTTTTAAACAATAAAATATTGTAATTATGTATCAGTTCATGACGATGTGAAGTCATCTTTCTAAAAAAATTAATCAACAAAAAGGTAAACCTGAATGTAGCCAATCAAAAGCTCGCTTTCATTCACGACTTGGTTAGGGGATATCCCGATGTCGATTGTAAATAAACCAAATAGATGTTGCATAGACCATGTGAAAATCAGTGTATTTTGTACAGTAGTGTAAATAGTTTGTTATAACCACATTATTTATTAGTTGCGTTATATTTTCTTCCAACTCAAGAATGAGTAAGAATGACTACTGCCAAACACTTGCTTCTTTCAAGCAATATCATTGGTTGATATTTTGAAGGATCGACGTAATACGAAAATCTTTTAGTCCTGGAATTTCCTTGCTAAGTTTGTCAGGGTTTCGTAAACACATGTGGACACAGAAACCCTGACTTGTGAGGATGTTCTTTGACAGGACACAAAAAAGTACAGCACTTTGGTGTGTTCATGTTACAAATTAACTAATGATGTAGTGTGAATTATTACCTAATAGTAAAGTATTTGTCATTTTATGAGACACATTTTACTAGTTTTAGCCTTTACACCACACAAATGTTCCACTGACTGCATACCTTAGAATTACAGTCATTTTGTACCATAACCAAATCGTACCATTGCCATTTCGTACCCAAAATTACTAAATCGTACCATCAAAATGCCTTATCGTACCATAACTTATTACCATTTCGTACCATATGAAAATAATATCGTACCATGTAAACAATTTCGTAGAATGCGAAAAATTGAAATTCTTTAATGTATTATTTCCAAATATTCATAAAAAAATCTTTAAATTACCGTACATACTCCCACATAAGTCGGGAAATTGGGAGTTAAAATTTGGTTTTAGAGAAGGTTTCCGACTTATAAGCGAGTCATACCACAAGAGGACAGAATTCCGGTCGAAGTTTGAAGGCCGTACATAGATCGCCAACTATAAAGACGAAAATAGACAGATACGTGATTATTTATGCTAAATAAAGTATATTTAAGACATTAATAAAGATTGTTTTTACTTGTGTATTGTTTATTTTATCCAGTTTCCATATTTCCATTCCTATTTACCACTGTTTACTAAGTATCGATTTATTTTTATGTATTGCATAATACATCCGGTGATGTCATGATACAACTAAAAACCGAAAATCAAGATAAACTACCTAATACATATATGCTACAGAATTCGTTTTTTTCATCAATTATTATTTTAATTTACAAACCATATTCCTTTATATTTTGTATTTTACCTTTCGTTTATTTTAAAAACTCCGCTTTAACTATTAAATAATTATGAAAATGAATATTTGTATATTTACTTGTGTTTGTGTTTTTTATGGTTTTTAGTCATAGCAAATTCAGGGAGATAATTTCGCAATTACGTTTACATTTTCAAAACACGTGTACACTAGTGTAAACAAACCACTTACGATAAATGACAAGCGATATTTAACTCATAAAACACGAGAAACAAATAATAAACAAGAAGTCTTACTGATATAATGATTTTTATTCACAAATTTGGAATGTTTATTTGATTCTGACCTCATGTCAACACGTCTGTCTTCTGACCGACTTATACGAGGGTCAACAATAAAATACCAGATTTTAGGGCCCCAAAAGACCCCCCGACTTATATGCGGACCGACTTTTAAGCGAGCATCTACGGTAATCTAAAGAAGATATTTTCAATATTATTAATTAAAAAAGGGTTATTTGAAATACTTGTTGTGTAAACAAATATGGCTTTATTATTCATTAATAAGATATGAAAGCAATAAGGACTTTCCGTAAAAAGTTTCTTTCCCAGTGCTGTTATGAAAGACAATTGATTGTAACAATATTGAAAATAGTAGTTCATGTTAAAATAGTTGCTAAGCTTTAAACATATTTTTTATCTGTGTCATTACGTTGTTATCTGATATTTTATGTTATGACGGAATGATGATGCTAATAAATTAAAAAATTAAACATAAAAATAGTTTTTATTTCTATTTACCGCTTTGATCGAAAGAGCAATATTATGCTGAAATGCATACAGGTTTTCATTTATACACTTCCCCATATGGTACGAAATGGCTATGGTACGAAATGGTTATGGTACGAAAAGGTTATGGTACGAAATGGTTTTAATTATGGTACGATTTGGATGGTATGATTTGGTTATGGTACGAAATGACTGGTAACGATACCTTACACCATTTTTCTGGTTGGAGAAATAAGATCATGAATATTCATAGGTATTCCAAATTCTTTTCCATAACCATTCCGAATAAGAATTATAAAAAAAATTGTGACTTAGTTGGAAAATTAGACGATAAACAAAAATGAAAGGAGGCAGTTTCATCAATATATTGATGTTTAGAAGTATTATGAAGTTGTAGATGTAGAGTTCCAGCCATCGATAAATAACTTTTTTTCAGAAAACAAGAATTGACCCATTTCCAGTTTTACATGATTTCTCTCCCTTTTTACCTTTAGTTAAAAAAACTACGGCTATCATCACTAAAAGACTATGATATTGAAATAAAGATTTTGCATTGTTTTTTGTATTGTTCGTCTATGCCAATTAAAATTATCTAATTAACCTCATTAGTAGATGTTACTATAGCCATAGGCAACAGGTGAGTTTGAATATTGGAACATGTATGTCACTGGTAAGCTTGTTTAATTAAGCTATACAACAGCTGGGGTTCTACCTTTGATTAGCATCAGGTAAATGGGCCAATAAACTTTATGGATGATTAATTAACAATAATGTTTACACAGCATGAGATTTTAATAACATCTTCAATTAGATTTAGACACCTGTAATTAACATAAAGCGTTAAAAGTTAACAAAGGTTATTGTCCATTTCATAAGTTTTCAACAGAACAAACTGCGGCTGTAGCAGCAGTTTTTAGTACCGGAAGTGGATACTAGGTGGCGTTTTTTAAATTGGAAAGTCGTCAATTGACCCATTTCCAGTTTTACATGATTTATCTCCCATTTTACTTCCAGTTAAAAAAACTACGGCTATCATCACTAAAAGACTATGATATTGAAATAAGGATTTTGCATTGTTTTTTGTATTGTTCGTCTATGCCAATTAAATTATCTAATTATACTCATTAGTAGATGTTACTATAGCCATAGGCAACAGGTGAGTTTGAATATATTGGAACATGTATGTCACTGGTAAGCTTGTTTAATCAAGCTATAAAACAGCTGGGGTTCTACCTTTGATTATCATCAGGTAAATGGGGTAATAAACATTATGGTTATTTAATTAACAATCATGTTTACACAGCATGGGGTTTTAATAACATCTTCAATTAGATTTTGACACCTGTAATTAACATAAAGCGTTAAAATTTATCAAAGGTAATTGTCTATTTCATAAGTTTTCAACAGAACAAACTACAGCTGTAGCGGCAGTTTTAAGTACTGGAAGTGGACACTAGGTAGCGTTTTTTAATTGGAAAGTCGTCAATTCCCAAATACAAAATTGATATGAATAATGTGGCCATAGTTTGCAATCATTTCCATTATTTATGTATGTGTATAGTTCTCGCTATTTCAACCAGTATTAGCATATCATTTTAGGCCAGACAAGACAAGTTAATTTTATTTAAAGTGACATATACAGACCTGTCATAGGGGTTGTAGTTGCCTAGAGTGAGAAGGTCGGCTGGCTTAGGGGGGGGGTCTCCAACTAAGCGAAAGATTTACGGTGGTGAGCGTGAGGGTGTGATTTCATGCTTAAAAGATTGATTTTCACGCTCAAAGCGTGAGACTTAACAGGTTGCATATACATGCATAACAATACAGCACAAATCTTAAATCCCCATAACCGACTTCGCTTAAATTCATGAATCAAAATGAAAATAACAAAGGGCGCGTCAACAAATAAGACGCAGTTTATAAACATAAATGTTAGAAACATACACTATTCTCTGCATGACCATTTTAAAATCCTGATGTTTTTTCTGTTTACAGTCTCACCACGTGGGTAAATATAATTAGAAAATGAAGTCCAATAAAACATGTTATTTTTCCGGACAACACTTTATTTTTCAATAATCAATGTAAAGTTGTATATTATACAACGTATAGTACCAGTTATTTATTTACAATGATAATAACTAGTTCAATATATTTTTTGCAAAAATTTTCATGAAAATCAATTTAAAATTAGAATGTTAACATCCTTAATTTGTACGTTGTTGTCCTTAATATTCTATGGTATTAAGTCTAAATTGGAATTACATCCCTTTAAAGTGATGTATACGTCACTAATTAATGTGCACAAAAGTACACATTTGCAAGTTGTCACAGGCAACCGAGAAGCTTTACCTTGTAATTTTGTTAAATTGCCGTATTTTTATTGTTTACACACCAAATAGAGTCAAAGGCAATAATAATATCGTAAGTTTTAGTGTTCAAACATAATTTTAACAACTTGACATTGCTTTAATGACAACGTTGATGCTAATAAAAATAAATTTATCAATTATGTCGTTAAAAAGCTGTCACTGCTCTAATACAGTGCTTGTCATGCCTTATGTTTATATGTTAATGATGAACCGACTTTAAATAATATGTCTAAGATAAGTTTGCCTGGTCTTTGTCCTAAATGTTTTGATACAATTTATTAAGGCTTCTTTCTATAATGTTTTACTTAGTGTATTAATTTTTTGTGTGTAACTTTTTAGTTAAATAACAGAATATAAGATGGGTCCATTACCACAAGGAAGCAGAAATGTCCACATCAAAGCAAGCCAAGGTCCAGATATAAACATGATGAAATTTTACATCACCCAGAACTCAACAACTTATGGTCGATATCATGAAAAGTTTAAACCCCGTAGTGGAAGACACACTGGTACTGGTTACCTGTCCAACTTTAGACCAGCAGTTTATTATAATCAACGTCTTGATCAGACAGATAATCCAACACTTGCGTAAGTAAAAAAGTTTTTAATATGATAGAAATGAGCTCTACCTTTGAAAAATATGTTACTTTGTGTGCAAAACTTTAAAATGCAAAAATGTGCACTGAATGTAGATGTATAAATACTAGTCATCTGGATATAAATAAATACTACTTTATCAGTAAGATGGTTTGTACACCTTTAAACAACAATCGCATTCAATAAAAGTTTTCTTGACGAATGTGTGCACTATAGGTACTAGGACATAAAACAAGATGTCATTATACATTTGAAAAATAGCTGAAAATACCTCATTCTTTCTTTTCTGTATACGGAAAATATCCAACAAGTTGAATATAAATTTCATACATAAAAAAAACCATTAAAATGACTAGATTCATATAATTTCTGAAGCATACATAATATAACAAAAATGTTATAAATTTACAATTTACACTTAGTTTAAAGAATATTCTATGTATTAAAGTTGTATACCATATAAAATTAGTTATTTTCACTTGAACAAGTACTGCAGGTTATAATATAAAAACTATTATTTATATATTTGTTTGTACAGAGATATTTGTTCAAAAAATTACCACACAGTAACTGAATTAGAATTTCAACCATACAAGGAAAATAGTGGAAAAGAACCACTGCCAGGAAGTGTCCATCAAGTTGGTTCAGGATTTGTACGACAGAAGCCTATTACATTCTCCACAGAAGCTGATGTAAATTTCAGTTTATTTGTATATTATTTACAGCTAATACAAACTTATCACTGCATAAAGATTGTAGTCTCCTATCTCATTTATCAGTTTAACAAAAAGAATTTCATGAATTTTTTCATGATTTTCTTCACCTAAATTCTTTTTCAGAACATCCAGTTTTCTGCACATGAAAAACTGAAGTATTTTATTTTTTGTTTTTTAAAAATGTTCTTGATATATTGCTTATGTTCAGATACACACAGGCTAAATATTAACACTTTATGATAGCATACCATTGAGAATTCCGTATTTAATGCAACTGCTATTTGCCACCCCTTTTTCACTGTTTTCTTATCTATTAAAACTGGATGCATATCAAACATTTATTTTGCTGTAATTTAAACTTTACTTATGAGCCAGTTTTTTTTGTTTTGTTTTTTTTGGGGGTGGAAGGGGGGGGGGGGGGGTGGGCATTAATGATTAAGATTCCTCCTTCTTATTATAGGTATAGTATTTATATATTAGCACTAAATGACAATTATACTTTATATTGCACTGTTAGTAATTTAGTAGAAATTTATAACATAACATTTATAACATGTAGACATACTTTACTTATTGCATGGATACTGTTGAACAAACTTTAGATATAGATTTACAAATGAAATATTTATTGCTAAATTACAGTAAATTGCACATAACAATCATACTGCACATTTATAATTAACTGCACTGAAAATTATTTATTGCACAGATGTTATTCTACATATAGCATGTTTAGATATTCGATGGCATGTAATTTTGTTATAGGTAAGAGGAGTATTTATAGATACTAGAGCTGCCTCTGCACCAGCTAACATTCTTCCTAAAGCTAAACCTTTATTACATAGAATTAGAGCAAAAGATCCAGTAGAATTAGAAAATGATGGATATGTAAGTTGTTCAACAATTGAGGCTTTTAACAAGAGAATAATGTCTGGTTGAGGTATTTAGGTATTTTTGGTTAAGCCAGTGTAGCAAGGGGTATATAGTGATGGTGGGGTGTACGTCCTTCTTACCGTCTGTTTGTCCTTTACACTTCTCTTATGAGCAACTCCTCCTATACTACTGAATGGAATTTTATGAAACACAGAACCTTGGTCACGTAGTGCCATTGTGCACCTGATATTTAACATTTGATATCCAAATGATATTTGGGGTTTACCATGGAAAAACATGGACTTGTCATTGACATAAGGAAAGCATGGTTATCAATTAGTGAGCATTGCTGACAGTTTTCTATTTAAAAATAATGTTGTAAGTACAAACCAATATATATAAATTAAAATAAAATGTAGATATATGCTTTACAATGACAGCCAATTGATCAAGTTCAAAGATGGATTATTTAAACTATTTGAGTAACATATATGGGGAAAAAAGAAATCAAGGGCGGTTGATTGAATGAGGTTTCTTTATGAGTTTTAAACTTATAATTAGATAATAGTACATGTCCTTAATAAATTTAACATATTTGTTGACGAGTTAATGTTTCATTGTTTGGTATAAGAAAAGTTGTATATATTTTATTATCTGCAAATAAACAAGATACAATTGTATTTATATATATATTACAATTCCAGTCTTATTTGAGCAACATAAAACAATTATGTTAAGCTGACATGTAATCAAACAGGGAACTATTGCTACATATATACTCCGCTCAGATCCACGTTAATTGTTGAAGTGACTACAGGTGTCTTAGTTAGTAATAGGCATGTGGGAAAAGGTGTGTTTGACTTTTTAAATATTATGTTAATCAGTCAAAGAACATGTTTTGAGCTGAAGATGGGTCATTTTCTTTCTTCATTAACCCCTGATATGCTCGGATTTGTAGCCCATGTTTGAGTAGCCCATACTGACATTAGTAATAATTGGAAATTTTCAGTACATGCATATTAAGTACAACAACTCATAAATAGGTAACATCAAGGAAAAACATTTATACTCAAAACCTTCCGTAGCATGTTTTCACAATTTCTTAAAAACATATGAATAACATTTTATTTACAGTAAACTCTGTAAGCTATGTATGATCATAATGTTTTTAACCATTTTTTGTTTTGTTTTTCTGTTGATATCGAGTAGTGAAATATGGGCAGATAATTAATGTGTGCTTTGAATTCACTATCAGTTAGTTTGTGGTTTTGTAGGGTCCTAAGTATATGGTTTCCGAAACTTACCAGAGATTCAAGGGAGATCAGCCTGATAGAAGTAAGTATTGTCATGTTATAAAATATAGAAATTATTAAAAACTGTATGATAAGTTTTTGCTCGCTAATAAAATTGGACATCATGACACAGATAATTTAAAAATAAGACAATACAATATTAACATTTATAACACAGATAATTCCAAACTAGACTACTGTTTTATCAGTATTATACTATTAACAATTATATATATCATAATAGTTGTCTCAGTCTCAAAAAGCTTGAAGTATACTAGTACAATATAAAAATTATAAACCAAATTTCCCAGTAACTAGATACCAAACCGTGGATATCTAAACAATCATTATATAAAAAGTTATTTTCAGTTTATTTCATACTTCAAAAATTGGTTGATAATATTTTACTGAAAAAATGATGGAGTGTGTTTACGTGCTGTCACTATATGGCTACAAAGTAAATTAAGAAATTTTAAATAGTGTAAAAACTACATTCGGCTTATTGGAAACAAGGACTTTTACTTTTAACCTCATTAAGCAACAGATCTTAAATTAATACAGGTTCAATGTACATCATTCTATCAGCTTTCTATCAGTGCAAGCA
This sequence comes from Limnoperna fortunei, assembly GCA_944474755.1. Lineage (NCBI taxonomy): Eukaryota > Metazoa > Mollusca > Bivalvia > Mytilida > Modiolidae > Limnoperna > Limnoperna fortunei. The sequence goes on from OX104118.1 coordinate 71,916,252, forward strand.
AAACTGGTTATTGCAGGACCCTTTTGTCTTCATCATCTGAAACCCAGTCCCTGTCATGTTTTCACATGGCTGTGGGTTTCCGGACAATGCTTGTCTTAAGAAAGGTTAAATCTGCTTGTTGTTTGTTTTAAAACTAAAGTAGGCACACCATTGTAAACCTACATTAGTTTTGGTCTCGCTTGCTATCACTTACCGACCAACCAGTCATAGGTTTCCAAAGATAAAGTAATCAAGCCCACTTTTTATTACTGTCATGTCTACATTTATATTTCAGAATGCAGTCAACATGGTAAAATTATTTTGCTTTATTTTAAGAGGATGATACCAGAATATTAGAATATTTTTTGTAGCAACCCCTTTCTTTGATTTAGTTACTTTTAGATATGTATACCGAAAAATACTCAAGATTATTAGCATGCATTATCCCATACAAGCTTAGTATATTATAATTATGGGTAGTTTGTTATAAGTAGATATTTAACAGTTATTACTAAACATATAAGGCAAACATAAAGCTTTACAGAAATTAACACTAATATAGTTATCATTAAGGAAAACTTGGTTCAATGTCAAAGTCTGTCATAGAAAAGATTGGTATTGATTTACAGAAGTTTGCACCTTTGGAGTGTTAAATGTTCAAAAAGATTTTAACTTTATATGCATGTTAGCTATTGTTACACTAATGCAGTAAAGCCATTTGTTTAACTTTATTGTAAGACTGAGAACCAGTATTTCTGCTTTACTTTCATTCATGATTTTCATTGAATGAAACACATAAACAATAATTATAATACATGTGCACCATCTATGTAAGACTGAATCAGATTAGATGGCCAGTTATGTCAAACCCACAATCTACTGTAAGACTAATTCTGATTAGATGCCCAGTTATGTAAAACCCACAATCTACCGTAAGACTGAATCTGATTAGATGCCCAATAAAACTGGTTGCCTTGATATAGCTGCAAAATTGCTGAAAGTGGCTATTCAACACCAAACACACAATCTTCCAGTTTAAAATGAAATCGTCATCTAATCAGATACCAAAATGTAAATGTATCTCCCAGTTTGAAATTGTTTGAAATGGCATTGTAACCTTTGCAACCAGGCTCTGATTTCTTAAAAAAAAATAGTTGAGTTTCAGTTTAAACCCCTTGTTAGCCAATCAGAACTTGATGATGTTGATGTTGCTTGTAGTTGAGAAAAAACTCAAACTTAAGTCAGAGCTTTAACTTAAGTCTATTTTGAGAAACCAGGGTGCAGTTTCATAAAGCGATTGTTAGCTTAACTTGCAGGTTATCTCATTTAAATTGCATGGGATAACGAGCACATCAATTAGCGATCGCTTTATGAAACGGCACCCAGGCCTAGTTTCTTCTAGTTTGAAAACACTGATAACTTTATTTTATTGATAATACATGTTAAATGTTCCTGCTTTAAAGTTCTCATAAGTTATAAGGTAATTAATAGGTGACTTAAATGATTTCAGAAGCATAACAGAAAAATTATGTAAAGAAATTGTAAAGTTTATTCAAATTTGAACTTTGGAATCAAGGAAAAATCAAGTTTATACCAATTGTGGAGTACATTTTGTACTTTAAAAAAGGTCCAGCATTTGTAAAGTATTGTATGTGTCATTAATAAATTGAAGGCTTGTTAATTCATATCCATTTCTTGGATAATTCATTAGAAGATATTTTATATGCCTTTTCAGTGGATGTATCAATGAAGACTGTGGGTCATCCAGAAGGAACAGGATTTACACATGCCTACAGTGTGGAACCAATCACGTTTATCCCAGCTGATCCACATAAGAATGATAAACCTGTAAGTTTCTATCCAAATTATATGACTTATAAGAAAGGAAAAATTATATAAAAGCTTGTCACACAAAAACCTTAGTATACAAAAACAGGAAGATCTCAAAATGTGTAAAACACATTACTGTAGATGTAACTTTTGTGGTCTCCTTTGGATATATATTTTATATTTCCCTTTTTTCCTACAGGGATGGCACACAGGTAGACCAACAGGGATCAGTATTATGAAGACAGATTTCCTAAGATCAGAATATCCTCATGTAAGTCTTGAATATATTTTTCCAGTTTTTGTCTTGCCTGCGACGAAAGTCGCTGGAGGCGAGACATATGTATGGGAATCCGGCCGCAGCAGTGGCGGCGGCGGCATAAACACTTGACATCTTGCTTCATATATTTGTAAGCCCAAGCCCTAGGTCCATCAAATTTGGTCCAGAGGTAGCTTATGATGAGCACTTGCCAGTCAGTCACCTGTCACCTGACCTTGACCTCAATTTCACGGTCCAGCGACTATGTTAAAGTTTTTGGGTTACGACAGTTCCTCTGTAACTACGCATGGTAGGATGACAATATTTGGTGTATAGGTTGCTGATGACTAGTACATGACTGTCTGGTAGGTGTCACCTGACCTTGCCCTAAATTTCACGGTCCAGTGACTACATTAAAGTTTTTGGGTTACGACAGTTCCTCTGTAACTACGCATGGTAGAATGACAATATTTGGTGTATAGGTTGCTGATGTCTAGTACATGACTGTCTGGTAGGTGTCACCTGACCTTGACCTCAATTTCACGGTCCAGCAACTACGTTCAAGTTTTTGGGTTACGACAGTTCCTCTGTAACTACGCACATAGAATGACAATATTTGGTGTATAGGTTGCTGATGACTAGTACATGACTGTCGGGTAGGTGTCACCTGACCTTGACCTCAATTTCACGGTCCAGCGACAACGTTAAAGTTTTTGGGTTACGACAGTTCCTATGTAACCACGCATGGTAGGATGACAATATTTGGTGTATAGGTTGCTGATGACTAGTACATGACTGTCTGGTAGGTGTCACCTGACCTTGACCTCAATTTCACGGTCCAGCAACTACGTTAAAGTTTTTGGGTTACGACAGTTCCTCTGTAACTACGCATGGTAGAATGACAATATTTGGTGTATAGGTTGCTGATGACTAGTACATGACTGTCTGGTAGGTGTCACCTGACCTTGACCTCAATTTCACGGTCCAGCGACTACGTTAAAGTTTTTGGGTTACGATAGTTTGTCTGTAACTATGCATGGTAGGATGACAATATTTGGTATATAGGTTGCTGATGAATAGTACATGACTGTCTGGTAGGTTCCACCTGACCTTGACCTCAATTTTACGGTCCAGTGACTACGTTAAAGTGTTTGGGTTACGGCTGTTCCCCTGTAACTATGCATAGTATGGTGACAATATTTCGTATACAGGCCGCTTCTGATACTTAATGCTATTTACGTAATGCTTATGACGAAATTTATTTTCGTTACTGATGCGGAATGCAGGCGACACGTTTTTCTGTGTCCACACTTGTCTTAAAATAGTAAGTCATTGAAACATATTTCTTTAGTGTCATATCTTTAATTGTTTTTGCAAAATAAGATTTTTTAATTATGTTCCTTCTTGTGAAAGAAATAATGCTCACTGTCAGTTCTGTTACAAGAGCTTTAAATTAAAAATTTTACAAATATTTTAATAAATGTACTACTGGCTTCCTCTCCTTTGCTTAGTGGTCATTGTTTTGTGAGGATTACGACAAAACCCAACTTTATTACTGTACTTAAGCTCTAGTTGAATTTCCGTTTCACAGAAGCTTTAAATTATCAACAATTATAAACATATTTATTGAAGTACAAGGGTGCTTATATACTGGAGGCTTTTGTCTTTGAAGTATTGTGTAAATGAATTTGTGTTATCTTTGATTTTTTATGAAAAAGTTAAGAAGGTGCCATAAGTTGCCTTAAGACTCAATAGGTTACTCTCATGGTGGAGGGATATATCTCACAAATAGGTTACTCCCATGGTGGAAGGAGATATCTCACAAATAGGTTACTCCCATGGAGGAGGGAGATATCTCACAAATAGGTTACTCCCATGGTGGAGGGATATATCTCACAAATAGGTTACTCCCATGGAGGAGGGAGATATCTCACAAATAGGTTACTCCTATGGTGGAAGGAGATATCTCACAAATAGGTTACTCCCATGGTGGAAGGAGATATCTCACAAATAGGTTACTCCCATGGAGGAGGGAGATATCTCACAAATAGGTTACTCCTATGGTGGAAGGAGATATCTCACAAATAGGTTACTCCCATGGTGGAAGGAGATATCTCACAAATAGGTTACTCCCATGGAGGAGGGAGATATCTCACAAATAGGTTACTCCTATGGTGGAAGGAGATATCTCACAAATAGGTTACTCCCATGGTGGAAGGAGATATCTCACAAATAGGTTACTCCCATGGAGGAGGGAGATATCTCACAAATAGGTTACTCCCATGGTGGAAGGAGATATCTCACAAATAGATTACTCCCGTGGTGGAAGGAGATATCTCACAAATAGGTTACTCCCGTGGTGGAAGGCGATATCTCACAAATGTTATTATCAATGAAATTATATATTTTAGTAAAAATCAAAATGTGTTGATTTAATTACAGGGAGATGAACCTTTACCTAATCTAGCAGCAGGATCTGATCGTGGAACAGGGTTTACCAGGGAAAAAGCCAAACCACTATATGTTCATAGAAATCCAAAAGATGTAAGTAGTTTCTTGCACGCATTAGTGTTTAATACTACATAGAAAATTTTACTTATTAAAATTGTTGCTTGTTTTGGATTTGTTCCTTAAAATATTCAATTTGATATGCTACAAAGAATCAACATTGACATGTCACATTAAGATGATTTCTGTTTATTTTATTAATTTTTATTGTTCCATAAAAGAAGAGAACAGTCATCCTGACCACAGGACCTAACAGTTAAATGTTTCTTTGGTCAGGATTCACAGACATGTTAAGTCTTAACAGGCATAGAATTTAACTTTTTTACCCACAAGCAAATCTTTGCTTGTGGTCATTTTTTTCACAGGCAAAATTTGTAAGGTTGAGAATTTTTAGAAGCAAAAATTTTCGGAAGTAAATTAGTCTAAAATCTTCATATTTTAACAACTGGCATGGCCGAGATTCTAAAAACTAATCTAACACATCTCCGTGATGGCGGAGCACCACCAACAGCGCTAGGTGGATGAAAAAGTCCGAGAGTTGCGAAAAGAAATAGAACTGGTTACCGGAACACATCCAGACAACAGACGGACACAGTTTAACTAAGTAAATAAACATTTCTCAGCCGTAAACACAGGCACTTGTTTCGTGAAAAAAAAAAACAAAACTGGACAAATTATCGTAGACGCAAAATTTTGCCCTTTTCCTAATTTCCCAGACGCAATTAACATATTTCACACGCATTTTGCGTCTTAGCGTCCGTTAATTTCGAACACTGTCTTAATAAAATTAGTGTCAGGAAAAAAATATTTTGGTCAGGCAAATTTTGGTTAAATATCTGCCAGAATCAGAGACTTTTAACTTTTAAAAATGAGAAACAAATGTAACTTGTCCCTGATTATCTTCCTAGGCCTATGATAGAGCTGATGATATTCCTGACCTTAGGCTACAAAGAACAAAGAAAACAGACCCAACTGATTACCTGAATATGGTCCATCCCAACAACTATTCCAGGTAATTGTTTTGATGTTATCATGATTCTAATAAGTTTGAGCAACAGATTTTTACTAGACAAATACAGTATGTTGGAAATGTATACATGCTTCATTTCTGTTTTTTTTTTTCTTTGAATGGGATTTTGCCACTTCAGCAAGTTTTTTAGCTATATTATATGTTGTCCAGTTGTTATTGGGGAAAATACTTGAGTACTCAATGAAAACCCCTGACTTATGGCAGAAAACTGGTACCCAATGAAAACCCCTGAATTATGGCAGAAAACTGGCAATCCTTGTGAATTAAGGTTAAAGTCAAACACATTCTGTTCACAGTAAAGCTTGAACACACAACCTCATTGTTGACAGGCATATGATAAATAGTAGAAGACTAACTACTTTAATCACTCAGCCACCCAGGCCCCTTATTTTCTTCAAATTTTAAATCATGACAATCGAAGACTACAGCTAGTACTAGTACTCTCTGATTGTCCCATGATATTTGTACATTGGTTTTACAAGAATTTTAAATATTAAATTAACTACCATACCATAACAAATATTTCAGCATTACAAAAGATGTATTTAGAGGACAGCAAAGACCTAGTCAGAATGAGGCTGACAGATTGGAGCGTACAGGTGTTGGTAAACAAGAGCTGTCTGGATATAGTGAAAACAATGATAGATTTGTAGCTGTAAATGATGATTATAGACGATTTACAACACATTATATGACAAGGTAAGTTGTTTACACCAAAGTACTGGAGGAAAAGTCTTATCTTCCTCTGAATTTATTAGATTCAACAAAAATTTGAGTAAATAGAAATGCAAGAGCAAACATTGCTTTGATATAGGTCTGGCAGCTTATGGAATTGTATCTTCTGAGTTATTCTTTTGACTGAAAATTTGAAAGTAGCACTTGATGGATACAGTAAACAAGTTCCAATTTAAAATATCAGTTGTACACATTATGTTAATTGAAATTTTTTATAGGCCTAAAGCAGGTATAATGCAGGCCGAGCTCAAATTCGTGATGTTTCCAAGTTATGCCCTCAATTAAGTGCAACTTGATTTTCCAAGCATTATGTAAAGATCTAATCATTAGATTGATTTGAAATGTTTAAAATGAACCTTAGACAGACAAAATTCAAGTCAGACTTTAAATCTATGATACCACACATTTTTATTTGAGTTATGTCCCTTTATTAAGTGCAAAGTTATGTTTTTAATGGCTTGCAAGCATTACTTAGTTCTATAGATTATATTAAATTGAAAATTTAAAACAAGCTGTAGATAGCTAGATGTGAATAAAGAACATAAATTTTCCTTCAGTTTTCTGGCACAGAACATGATTCTAGTAACACATGGCATATTACAAAAACAACATGAAACAATAGCAACTTGGCTTGTGCATCTCTGATGCATCTACTATTTTATGAGCTTTAAAATACTAAAAGACTATATTATTAAAACTCAGATTTGGACCAGATCCAACCCCATATGGCAAGGACCGTGAGGGCCACACCAGAGGAGGGATACAACAACAGAAACCTGATGGGTTTACAAAGAGTACCTCAGTACATTCGCATGGACCAGATATACAATCAACTGAAACTCTCAGAAGACTTGAGCCATATGTTTCAAGGTAATTAATATTTGTGAAATACTAATGTTTTTCATGGTTTGTGGGAACACGCAAAACACAAATGTCAGTTGATGGTCGTTAACTGTTTTGTCAATTTTAAGTTGAAACAAAATGCAACAAAATCTACTGTTATTAAATATAGCTGGTTAATAAAAATTCTGACAAGAGGCTTAGTAAAGAAAGGTTTTTTTTCTTTTAGGAGTATAAAAGCTAGAGATGCCTTTTATGACGATCACACACATGATGCCAAGATGCACAGAAGTGTAACCATTTGTGGATAAATGTAACAGACTGAATGATTTAAACCTGTGATATTTAAAGACATGCATGGTTACCGTAAGTATGAATGGATGATATGTCACAGAGGCAGAGATTGAAAAATTGGCAGAAGGCCAATTATTGTGATGTTAACTGCCACAATCTGTGTTAAACAATATGGATTCTTCTAATTATAATTTCTATTCATATATATGTAATATTATTTGAGTTGATGGTTCTGTTTTCAATTATTCCCAATGTAGACTGCCACATTTCTGTGTTATTTTTAATTGGGGGTTATGGTAATTGTGAACAAAATGTAATTGTTACTGAAATGAGGCTTGTTACCTTGTGACATCTTAGTCAGTATATTATCCTTAAATATATACTGGATAATTGTTTTATCAATAATGATTATGTATGATGGCGAGTTTTTAGAGCTTTTTTTTGTTGCTATTCCTACTAATCTTTAAGGACAATTCTTTACAGTACTTTAGACTTGTGATATACATGTATTGTACCCTTAACTTATTGATTATGTACTTCTACCTTTTGTATATGTAAATTGTGTGCAATTTTTTAAAATCTATTAATCACTATAGATGTATGCTTGTCATTAATGGGGTAGTTAGGCTTGTCAGATCATACACTCAACTTTTCTGATTTTTTTTTTTTTTCGATTAAGGAAAGTTGAAGCTGTAAAATGAAATAGATAATGAACAATCACCAGCTTTTATGTAAACAAATTAGATTGTTAATTTTCACACACTTCTCATCCAATCGGAATGACTGTTACATAAATTTTAGGTTTTTCGACTAGGTTCATGTTACATTGAATCATAAAAAAAGACAATGAGCATTACAGGGTGCTTTTCATAATGAAAAAAAATGTATTTCAGATGAAAATTTTTTTTAAACTGATGACTTGCATAAGACATCCGTTATTTTGTCGAGTTTTTTATATGTATACACAACTATCAAGTAATAAATGTATATAAAAATTAAGCTGCTTGTATAAGCCACAGGCCAATCAATTGCTTTGTCACACCAATAAACTGCTTACAGTAATAACCTTCTAGAAAGTCTGCCATCTGCATGTTATTGAGAGTGGGGAAAGTTTTAGGGTTATAACCAACTATTGTGTTCCTTAATACTACTGGTGGACGAGTGACCATTTAAAGTTGGGTTTAACATTGGGTAACAAACGGAAAAGAACCAAGCTGACAACATGCTGTGGTAGTTCTTTACAGAAGTCATATATTTTGTATTATGAGTATCACTTTGTATATTTATTGGTTAGCACTGAACAAGACGAATATTTTATGAAATGTGATAAACAGTATTGTTATTCAAAACCAAGGAGTATGATTTGTTAAGTTTTTTTTTCATAATTCTATTTTTATAATGATTTTATGTATTTCTATAATTTATGTCTATTCATCTACATTGTTTTTATGTAGTTCTATATTTTATACAGTAAACATTTTGTTGGGAAAAATATTTATGTCTTGTGATGTTTTAGTTAGTTTTTTTTGTCAACATTTTGATTGCATCAGGTCTGGAAAATATGAATTAACCATAATTGTTTCTGACAGTATTGAAAGCTGAATTAGATAATGTAAGCAGTCAGAACTTTATAATGATTTGTATTCAGAAATTTTATTGAATTTCCTTATTAACACAAAGAGTACAAAATTTGTTGGTAGAAATACTATTTAAACTGTTTTTATAAAAAATATATATTTATGTTGTAGTAATTTTTTTTTAGAAAGTATCTTTAAAAAAAATTGCAATCATAGAATAACTGATGTTGTTGAATTAAATGATTCTATGTAGAGTCTCTGAAAGAAGTTTATTCTTTATTAATGACAATGTGATTTAACATATAAAATTAAAAAAAACCAAAAAAAAATGGATTTTAATTTTTAAGGCTTTCTACCTTCCGAGTGGAAAGCCTTTCTATTATTTGTCTCTTATTCTCTTTTGTTCTCCAACTTTATCTCTTTGTGTAATATTTTAATTTCTGCTAAATACTCAATAGCTGAGCAACATTGTCCATTTCGTATAACCTAACTTGGTATTTCAGCACATGACTGATTGTTGACGTCATAATTATAAAAAATATAATTGACTATACATGAATTCTTCCGCAAACCACAAATTGTGAATTGCAAATATTATTTGATTACTTGTTAAATATTGTTTTTTGTTAATTCTTATCATAATATTGAATTTAAAATATAAGAATTGTTTTCAATTGGTGGTTAGATCATTGGATATATAGACGACTTTGGGTGGGTTTATGCTGTACATAAACCGCAAAGCAGTTTATTGGCATAAACGGACCCAAAGTCGTCTATATCCAATAATCTAACCAGCAATTGAAAACAATCCTTAAATAAGTTTTTTGACATGTTAAGGCATTTTGTACTATACATGTACTAAACACACCAAAACCTTTATGGAGTTATTTCTCTCATCACTAAACATTGACAGGTAATCCTGACACACCAAAACCTTTATGGAGTTATTTCTCCCATCACTAAATATTGACAGGTAATCCTGACACACCAAAACCTTTATGGATTTATTTCTCTCATCACTAAACATTATGACAGGTAATCCTAACACACCAAAACCTTTTCCTTTATGGAGTTATTTCTCCCATCACTAAACATTGACAGGTAATCCTAACACACCAAAACCTTTATGGAGTTATTTCTCCCATCACTAAACATTGACAGGTAATCCTGACACACCTAAACCTTTATGGAGTTATTTCTCTCATCACTAAACATTGACAGGTAATCCTAACACACCAAAACCTTTATGGATTTATTTCTCTCATCACTAAACATTATGACAGGTAATCCTGACACACCAAAACCTTTCTCTTTATGGAGTTATTTCTCCCATCACTAAACATTGACAGGTAATCCTGATACACCAAAACCTTTCTCTTTATAGAGTTATTTCTCCCATCACTAAACATTGACAGGTAATCCTAACACACCAAAACCTTTCTCTTTATAGAGTTATTTCTCCCATCACTAAACATTGACAGGTAATCCAGACACACCAAAACCTTTCTCTTTATAGAGTTATTTCTCCCATCACTAAACATTGACAGGTAATCCTGACACACCAAAACCTTTCTCTTTATGGAGTTATTTCTCCCATCACTAAACATTGACAGGTAATCCCGACACACCAAAACCTTTCTCTTTATGGAGTTATTTCTCCCATCTCTAAACATTGACAGGTAATCCAGACACACCAAAACCTTTCTCTTTATGGAGTTATTTCTCCCATCACTAAACATTGACAGGTAATCCCGACACACCAAAACCTTTCTCTTTATGGAGTTATTTCTCTCATCACTAAACATTGACAGGTAATCCTGACACACCAAAATCTTTCTCTTTATGGAGTTATTTCTCCCATCACTAAACATTGACAGGTAATCCTGACACACCAAAACCTTTCTCTTTATAGAGTTATTTCTCCCATCACTAAACATTATGACAGGTAATCCTGACACACCAAAACCTTTCTCTTTATGGAGTTATTTCTCCCATCACTAAACATTGACAGGTAATCCTGACACACCAAAACCTTTCTCTTTATGGAGTTATTTCTCCCATCACTAAACATTATGACAGGTAATCCTGACACACCAAAACCTTTCTCTTTATGGAGTTATTTCTCCCATCACTAAACATTGACAGGTAACCCTAACACACCAAAACCTTTCTCTTTATAGAGTTATTTCTCCCATCACTAAACATTATGACAGGTAATCCTGACACACCAAAACCTTTCTCTTTATGGAGTTATTTCTCCCATCACTAAACATTGACAGGTAACCCTAACACACCAAAACCTTTCTCTTTATGGAGTTATTTCTCCCATCACTAAACATTATGACAGGTAATCCTGACACACCAAAACCTTTCTCTTTATGGAGTTATTTCTCCCATCACTAAACATTGACAGGTAATCCTAACACACCAAAACCTTTCTCTTTATGGAGTTATTTCTCCCATCACTAAACATTGACAGGTAATCCTGACACACCAAAACCTTTCTCTTTATGGAGTTATTTCTCTCATCACTAAACATTGACAGGTAATCCTAACACACCAAAACCTTTATGGATTTATTTCTCTCATCACTAAACATTATGACAGGTAATCCTGACACACCAAAACCTTTCTCTTTATGGAGTTATTTCTCCCATCACTAAACATTGACAGGTAATCCTGACACACCAAAACCTTTCTCTTTATAGAGTTATTTCTCCCATCACTAAACATTGACAGGTAATCCTAACACACCAAAACCTTTCTCTTTATAGAGTTATTTCTCCCATCACTAAACATTGGCAGGTAATCCTGACACACCAAAACCTTTCTCTTTATAGAGTTATTTCTCCCATCACTAAACATTGACAGGTAATCCTGACACACCAAAACCTTTCTCTTTATGGAGTTATTTCTCCCATCACTAAACATTGACAGGTAATCCCGACACACCAAAACCTTTCTCTTTATGGAGTTATTTCTCCCATCTCTAAACATTGACAGGTAATCCAGACACACCAAAACCTTTCTCTTTATGGAGTTATTTCTCCCATCACTAAACATTGACAGGTAATCCCGACACACCAAAACCTTTCTCTTTATGGAGTTATTTCTCTCATCACTAAACATTGACAGGTAATCCTGACACACCAAAATCTTTCTCTTTATGGAGTTATTTCTCCCATCACTAAACATTGACAGGTAATCCTGACACACCAAAACCTTTCTCTTTATAGAGTTATTTCTCCCATCACTAAACATTATGACAGGTAATCCTGACACACCAAAACCTTTCTCTTTATGGAGTTATTTCTCCCATCACTAAACATTGACAGGTAATCCTGACACACCAAAACCTTTCTCTTTATGGAGTTATTTCTCCCATCACTAAACATTATGACAGGTAATCCTGACACACCAAAACCTTTCTCTTTATGGAGTTATTTCTCCCATCACTAAACATTGACAGGTAACCCTAACACACCAAATCCTTTCTCTTTATAGAGTTATTTCTCCCATCACTAAACATTATGACAGGTAATCCTGACACACCAAAACCTTTCTCTTTATGGAGTTATTTCTCCCATCACTAAACATTGACAGGTAACCCTAACACACCAAAACCTTTCTCTTTATGGAGTTATTTCTCCCATCACTAAACATTATGACAGGTAATCCTGACACACCAAAACCTTTCTCTTTATGGAGTTATTTCTCCCATCACTAAACATTGACAGGTAATCCTAACACACCAAAACCTTTCTCTTTATGGAGTTATTTCTCCCATCACTAAACATTGACAGGTAATCCTAACACACCAAAACCTTTCTCTTTATGGAGTTATTTCTCCCATCTCTAAACATTGACAGGTAATCCCGACACACCAAAACCTTTCTCTTTATGGAGTTATTTCTCCCATCACTAAACATTGACAGGTAATCCTGACACACCAAAACCCTTCTCTTTATGGAGTTATTTCTCCCATCACTAAACATTATGACAGGTAATCCTGACACACCAAAACCTTTCTCTTTATGGAGTTATTTCTCTCATCACTAAACATTATGACAGGTAATCCTAACACACCAAAACCTTTCTCTTTATGGAGTTATTTCTCCCATCACTAAACATTGACAGGTAATCCCGACACACCAAAACCTTTCTCTTTATGGAGTTATTTGTCCCATCACTAAACATTGACAGGTAATCCCGACACACCAAAACCTTTCTCTTTATGGAGTTATTTCTCTCATCACTATACATTATGACAGGTAATCCTGACACACCAAAACCTTTCTCTTTATGGAGTTATTTCTCTCATCACTAAACATTGACAGGTAATCCTGACACACCAAAATCTTTCTCTTTATGGAGTTATTTCTCTCATCACTAAACATTATGACAGGTAATCCTGACACACCAAAACCTTTCTCTTTATGGAGTTATTTCTCTCATCACTAAACATTGACAGGTAATCCTGACACACCAAAACCTTTCTCTTTATGGAGTTATTTCTCCCATCACTAAACATTGACAGGTAATCCTGACACACCAAAACCTTTCTCTTTATGGAGTTATTTCTCCCATCACTAAACATTGACAGGTAATCCTGACACACCAAAACCTTTCTCTTTATGGAGTTATTTCTCTCATCACTAAACATTATGACAGGTAATCCTGACACACCAAAACCTTTCTCTTTATGGAGTTATTTCTCCCATCACTAAACATAATGACAGGTAAACCTGACGCACCAAAACCTTTCTCTTTATGGAGTTATTTCTCCCATCACTAAACATAATGACAGGTAAACCTGACACACCAAAACCTTTCTCTTTATGGAGTTGTTTCTCCCATCACTAAACATAATGACAGGTAAACCTGACACACCAAAACCTTTCTCTTTATGGAGTTATTTCTCCCATCACTAAACATAATGACAGGTAAACATGACACACCAAAACCTTTCTCTTTATGGAGTTATTTCTCCCATCACTAAACCTTGACAGGTAATCCTAACACACCAAAACCTTTCTCTTTATGGAGTTATTTCTCCCATCACTAAACATTGACAGGTAATCCTGACACACCAAAACCTTTCTCTTTATGGAGTTATTTCTCCCATCACTAAACATTGACAGGTAATCCTGACACACCAAAACCTTTCTCTTTATGGAGTTATTTCTCTCATCACTAAACATTGACAGGTAATCCTGACACACCAAAATCTTTCTCTTTATGGAGTTATTTCTCCCATCACTAAACATTGACAGGTAATCCTGACACACCAAAACCTTTCTCTTTATAGAGTTATTTCTCCCATCACTAAACATTATGACAGGTAATCCTGACACACCAAAACCTTTCTCTTTATGGAGTTATTTCTCCCATCACTAAACATTGACAGGTAATCCTGACACACCAAAACCTTTCTCTTTATGGAGTTATTTCTCCCATCACTAAACATTATGACAGGTAATCCTGACACACCAAAACCTTTCTCTTTATGGAGTTATTTCTCCCATCACTAAACATTGACAGGTAACCCTAACACACCAAAACCTTTCTCTTTATAGAGTTATTTCTCCCATCACTAAACATTATGACAGGTAATCCTGACACACCAAAACCTTTCTCTTTATGGAGTTATTTCTCCCATCACTAAACATTGACAGGTAACCCTAACACACCAAAACCTTTCTCTTTATGGAGTTATTTCTCCCATCACTAAACATTATGACAGGTAATCCTGACACACCAAAACCTTTCTCTTTATGGAGTTATTTCTCCCATCACTAAACATTGACAGGTAATCCTAACACACCAAAACCTTTCTCTTTATGGAGTTATTTCTCCCATCACTAAACATTGACAGGTAATCCTAACACACCAAAACCTTTCTCTTTATGGAGTTATTTCTCCCATCTCTAAACATTGACAGGTAATCCCGACACACCAAAACCTTTCTCTTTATGGAGTTATTTCTCCCATCACTTAACATTGACAGGTAATCCTGACACACCAAAACCCTTCTCTTTATGGAGTTATTTCTCCCATCACTAAACATTATGACAGGTAATCCTGACACACCAAAACCTTTCTCTTTATGGAGTTATTTCTCTCATCACTAAACATTATGACAGGTAATCCTGACACACCAAAACCTTTCTCTTTATGGAGTTATTTCTCTCATCACTAAACATTATGACAGGTAATCCTGACACATCAAAACCTTTCTCTTTATGGAGTTATTTCTCCCATCACTAAACATTGACAGGTAATCCAGACACAACCAAAACCTTTCTCTTTATGGAGTTATTTCTCTCATCACTAAACATTGACAGGTAATCCTAACACACCAAAACCTTTCTCTTTATGGAGTTATTTCTCCCATCACTAAACATTGACAGGTAATCCCGACACACCAAAACCTTTCTCTTTATGGAGTTATTTGTCCCATCACTAAACATTGACAGGTAATCCCGACACACCAAAACCTTTCTCTTTATGGAGTTATTTCTCTCATCACTATACATTATGACAGGTAATCCTGACACACCAAAACCTTTCTCTTTATGGAGTTATTTCTCTCATCACTAAACATTGACAGGTAATCCTGACACACCAAAATCTTTCTCTTTATGGAGTTATTTCTCTCATCACTAAACATTATGACAGGTAATCCTGACACACCAAAACCTTTCTCTTTATGGAGTTATTTCTCTCATCACTAAACATTGACAGGTAATCCTGACACACCAAAACCTTTCTCTTTATGGAGTTATTTCTCCCATCACTAAACATTGACAGGTAATCCAGACACACCAAAACCTTTCTCTTTATGGAGTTATTTCTCCCATCACTAAACATTGACAGGTAATCCTGACACACCAAAACCTTTCTCTTTATGGAGTTATTTCTCTCATCACTAAACATTATGACAGGTAATCCTGACACACCAAAACCTTTCTCTTTATGGAGTTATTTCTCCCATCACTAAACATAATGACAGGTAAACCTGACGCACCAAAACCTTTCTCTTTATGGAGTTATTTCTCCCATCACTAAACATAATGACAGGTAAACCTGACACACCAAAACCTTTCTCTTTATGGAGTTGTTTCTCCCATCACTAAACATAATGACAGGTAAACCTGACACACCAAAACCTTTCTCTTTATGGAGTTATTTCTCCCATCACTAAACATAATGACAGGTAAACCTGACACACCAAAACCTTTCTCTTTATGGAGTTATTTCTCCCATCACTAAACCTTGACAGGTAATCCTAACACACCAAAACCTTTCTCTTTATGGAGTTATTTCTCCCATCACTAAACATTGACAGGTAATCCTGACACACCAAAACCTTTCTCTTTATGGAGTTATTTCTCCCATCACTAAACATTGACAGGTAATCCTGACACACCAAAACCTTTCTCTTTATGGAGTTATTTCTCCCATCACTAAACATTGACAGGTAATCCTGACACACCAAAACCTTTCTCTTTATGGAGTTATTTCTCTCATCACTAAACATTATGACAGGTAATCCTGACACACCAAAACCTTTCTCTTTATGGAGTTATTTCTCCCATCACTAAACATTGACAGGTAATCCTGACACACCAAAACCTTTCT
Organism: Limnoperna fortunei; assembly: GCA_944474755.1. Taxonomy (NCBI): domain Eukaryota; kingdom Metazoa; phylum Mollusca; class Bivalvia; order Mytilida; family Modiolidae; genus Limnoperna; species Limnoperna fortunei. Next base: position 71,932,942 of record OX104118.1, read on the forward strand.
CTTTATGGAGTTATTTCTCCCATCACTAAACATTGACAGGTAATCCTGACACACCAAAACCTTTCTCTTTATGGATTTATTTCTCCCATCACTAAACATTGACAGGTAATCCTGACACACCAAAACCTTTCTCTTTATGGAGTTATTTCTCCCATCACTAAACATTGACAGGTAATCCTGACACACCAAAACCTTTCTCTTTATGGAGTTATTTCTCCCATCACTAAACATTGACAGGTAATCCTGACACACCAAAACCTTTCTCTTTATGGAGTTATTTCTCCCATCACTAAACATTATGACAGGTAATCCCGACACACCAAAACCTTTCTCTTTATGGAGTTATTTCTCTCATCACTAAACATAATGACAGGTAATCCTGACACACCAAAAGCTTTCTCTTTATGGAGTTATTTTTAACATCACTAAACATAATGACAGGTAATCCTGACACACCAAAAGCTTTCTCTTTATGGAGTTATTTCTCCCATCACTAAACATAATGACAGGTAAACCTGACACACCAAAACCTTTCTCTTTATGGAGTTATTTCTCCCATCACTAAACATTGACAGGTAATCCTGACACACCAAAACCTTTCTCTTTATGGAGTTATTTCTCCCATCACTAAACATAATGACAGGCAAACCTGACACACCAAAACCTTTCTCTTTATGGAGTTATTTCTCCCATCACTAAACATTGACAGGTAATCCTGACACACCAAAACCTTTCTCTTTATGGAGTTATTTCTACCATCACTAAACATTGACAGGTAATCCTGACACACCAAAACCTTTCTCTTTATGGAGTTATTTCTCCCATCACTAAACATTGACAGGTAATCCTGACACACCAAAACCTTTCTCTTTATGGAGTTATTTCTCCCATCACTAAACATTGACAGGTAATCCTGACACACCAAAACCTTTCTCTTTATGGGGTTATTTCTCCCATCACTAAACATTGACAGGTAATCCTGACACACCAAAACCTTTCTCTTTATGGAGTTATTTTTCCCATCACTAAACATTATGACAGGTAATCCCGACACACCAAAACCTTTCTCTTTATGGAGTTATTTCTCCCATCACTAAACATGATGACAGGTAATCCTGACACACCAAAACCTTTCTCTTTATGGAGTTATTTTTAACATCACTAAACATAATGACAGGTAAACCTGACACACCAAAACCTTTCTCTTTATGGAGTTATTTCTCCCATCACTAAACATAATGACAGGTAAACCTGACACACCAAAACCTTTCTCTTTATGGAGTTATTTCTCCCATCACTAAACATAATGACAGGTAAACCTGACACACCAAAATCTTTCTCTTTATGGAGTTATTTCTCCCATCACTAAACATAATGACAGGTAAACCTGACACACCAAAACCTTTCTCTTTATGGAGTTATTTCTCCCATCACTAAACATTGACAGGTAATCCTGACACACCAAAACCTTTCTCTTTATGGAGTTATTTCTCCCATCACTAAACATTGACAGGTAATCCTGACACACCAAAACCTTTCTCTTTATGGAGTTATTTCTCCCATCACTAAACATAATGACAGGTAATTCCGACACACCAAAACCTTTCTCTTTATGGAGTTATTTCTCCCATCACTAAACATTGACAGGTAATCCTGACACACCAAAACCTTTCTCTTTATGGAGTTATTTCTCCCATCACTAAACATTGACAGGTAATCCTGACACACCAAAACCTTTCTCTTTATGGAGTTATTTCTCCCATCACTAAACATAATGACAGGTAAACCTGACACACCAAAACCTTTCTCTTTATGGAGTTATTTCTCCCATCACTTAACAAGCTTGTTATCAGGTAAACTTTAAAACTGTAAAAGATGAAGTAAAAGTTGTTTCAATATGGTAATTATTGATCCCAATACTTTGTTACATATCAGACAAAAACTTTTGAGAACCTTTTAAAGGAGTTATCTCCCCTTCTATATTGCAAGTTGATTTTGAACCATTACATCTTTTGAACAATGTGCACAGGGGTGCAAAAGCCGAGTTGCCGTATTTTATTAACCAAAACTTGTCTTCATTTTAAGATTTAACATAATTGGTTATTACAGGCATTACATGTAAACTGGAGACAAAGTGAGGACGGGAAAAATGTAAGCTTTATCAACAAATTTTCAAAGTTGCATAAAAAATGAATATATGAATCCTTTAACAGTATTGAACCATTGTGTAAATTTCAGATTCAAGAAATTTTCTAATGTTTTTCTGTCACTGTGACCTTGACCTTGAACGGATTTACCCCAAAATCAATAGGGTTCCTCCTCTTATGGTATGTAACAATATCCTAAAGTTTCATTAAAATCGGTTCACAACTTTCTGAGTTATGGTCCAGAAACCAATTGTTGACACCCGCCCAGCCGCCCGCCATCATCATAACAATAGCCGAGTTCAAATTCGTTGCAACTCGGCTAAAAATAGAGACTTGGGGTTTTTCACTCTATGTCATCATTAACATATATTTTTGATTGACCCTTAATAAGAGTTGCCTCCCCTGATCAAAGAAATATTCTAAATAGCAATATCTCAGTAAATTATAGAGATAATCATATTGGCATGGAACCCTCACTATTGGTTATCAATGACATTGAAAAATAGGTCAATGGTCAAGGTCATCTTCTAATTTTGAATATTATGTTGTGTGCAGATTTCCTTAAGCTTAAGAGATACAAAAGTGAAACAGTGACCAAAATGTAGATCCCTTTAAGGTGTTTAAGTCTCATATATTTTGAATGACTCTTTTGTAAACGTTGTTTCCCCTGGATGTATGAAATTAATTGGAAATAGCAATATTTTAACAGCTATAATAGATATTGACATTGGGTCTTCACTGTTGACCTTCAGCAAGGTTAAGTCATGTCAGAGGGCAAGGTTAAAGTCCTATTTTTACTTTTTTGTTTTCATTTTCTATGTATATTAAGTGGCCCATTTTACAGATGCTTACTTAATATATGCATAAATGAAAAGTTTAGTGGTCAAGGTCATTTTAGTTTCTTAATGTCCTATTTAATTACCTCACTTATGTTAAAAAAATATCTAAATATTTTGTTAATTTCTAATGACAAATTACTAATGTTGTTTCAAGGTTATGTAATATAGGTGTTTAAAAGTAGAACAATTGAATCTATATTTCTGTAGTGTTTTTGTTTGTTCATTTGTTTGAATTTGGTTGAATGCCACTTTCAGCTATATCATGGCATCCAGTTTTGATTGGGGAGGAAATCCTTGTCATTTAAAATTGAGTCAAGCACACCCTTATCACAGTGAGACTTGAACCTCAATGTTGGCAGGCATGTGATTAATTGTAAAGGACTAACTACCTTAACTATGCCCCCATTTCATGATTTTCTGCAAAATTGTATAATCATACAGTTAGACTATAAAATATATTTGATTCAACTGCACATTTTGCATATTAATTCAATGTAATTAAAATTAAATCTTTCACTTGCTCCCCCCTTTTTTGTTATTGGTCGCTGCATTGTAAGTGAATGTTTGAATACACATTCGCTATTGGAATCCAAATACTAATGGACTAATTGTCACATGACTTTAGAAATGAACTCTTGGAAATATCTGACCCAGGAAAATTAATTGTACATAACTGGACTCAGAAACATAACTATGACTTCAAGAAAGTTTATTGATAACTTAACTATATCAATGTAAAACTGGTTTTTATTGAAATTAATTTTTATGCACCAGATGACATTAACCTTATTAAATACATCTAATGAAAATTAAGTGTAACTTCCTTAAAACTATTCAATAAAACAGTTGCATATATGAACAATACATGATTTAAAGGAGAATTATCACGGTAAAGTTTATGCTTAAGGGCTTCAAATAGAAAAGTACTAGTAAGGAGAAATGTTGATGTGTATAAAAGGAGAAAGTCAACAGCTATACAGTGTACACTTCTTAAATTAATAAATAAAATGCTCATGAGTAGCTCGTAGGAAAGATGCACTCAATTTTCAATAGCTGTAAATTGGAAAAAATTAAGTTTTCTTTATAAATTCAAGAATCATATGTATCGTTTCATATGTTACGCTAAAATGTTAAATTAAGAACAAAACTTCATATGTAGATATACATAAAACAACAATATCAAAAAATATTTATAATGCTAACAGTGCAGTTCTTATCTAGAATGGTAACAATACATAAAATGTCTCAAACATAAAACATGTATAAACGATATGAATAATAACGGGACAATCTGAGAAGACAAACTACCAGCAATCCCCTGTTATTCCTGATAACTGATGGGGTAGTTTTCATCCTACGCTCACAACTAAATGTATTTGGATGGATAGTTAAATGATAGTAAAAACAGTTTTAAACAATTATTAATGACAGATCAATTATGTTTTTGTAAACCTTTTAATTACTTAATTCCAAATGCTTACTTCAGGAGATTCTAGTCATTTATAAATTGTGGTCTTATTTTCTTCGTTACAAACAGATCTAACTGATAATTAAGAAACCCTGTCAAATGCCCACAATATCATGTGTTATAAAGCAAAAGTCTTGGGCTGAAATTCTAAGTCCATGTACATCTATATTTAATAATGAATGCCATGGCTTTCTGTGACAAAAACCATGAATGACAGCCTAAGTTAATCTTCACAGGTTGAAATACATAAAATGATATGAATTATAAGTACTACATATAAAAGATATGCTTCCTATCATATAATTTGGAACTTCCTTTTCTAAGATATTATACAATTATAACCTTTAAATTAGGTTGATATGAAAAAATATCGACATGAGAACATATCGACCCACAACGAAGTTAGAGGTCGATATGTTATCTTATGTCGATATTTTTCATATCGACCGTATTTAAAGGCTACAATTGTTATATTATTAACTGATATTTTTCTGCACATCTGTATATACTAGTATTTTAAAGGAATTTAGTTCAATGTTTCTTTGATTAGTTTACTGTTTTGATGGGTATGTATGAAAATATCACATTTCATTTCAATATTATCTGAAATTATGAAAACTTTCAATTTAAAAGATTTATAAATACAAAAATACATGCAACATATTGAAATATTTGCAATTTTTCACAATTTACATACTTTCCTAACTTTCAAACTGGAAATAGACAGAAGTCAATTCTGATTGGCTGTTTAAAGGGGAATTCCAAATTATTTCAGAAAAGCCGTGCAATATCATGTTTTCTAAATATAGGCGTGCAACATCACTTTTCTATCAGCCGTTTTCAAAGAACCTTACTAATTACAGCATGTGACAGGCTTTACACTAATCAAATTTATCATAAAAATATCAATTAATAATATAAACAAATATTAATTTACACACAGGTTAAGTTATATTAGCTTAAGTTCCAATTACATTAATTACATCATTTGTAACCCACTGCTTAATCCACTGCATTCATCACTTGTGATTACTATCGTACCAAAATCTTGGTTTTCATTGGTTGATAAGCAATGTTAGTGCTTCTTCCCCTGACTTGAGAAAATGTCTTCTGTCGTATTGACAAAACAAGAGTTAGACTTTAGTAGCCAAATTTATTGTCCCAATTTGCCAATCAGATAAATTTAACATTCATAAATAATGTGGATTTCGGTATGAATGTACCCAAGGATGCTTGAGTGAGGAACACTGCTGACTTATATATCAGGCTTGTATAAAAAAAATAATGCAAATCAGTTAAAAACTGTGTGTATTAATTGTATAAATTTGCACCATTAAACTATTGTTTATATACTTAATTCATGCAACAACACAGTATTATAAAAATCATAACTTGCAATATAATTTGTTTTAAAAAATCAACAACACAAATTACAAAACAATGTATCCTAGGAATGTTGGGGTAAAAAAATAAAATGTGAAAAGTGTTCAACAAAATCAAAAAATTGCACATGAAATTGTTCAGATTACTAGGTCATATAAAATTAAACCTTTTATTGCACTAAAATGGCATATCAACAGATAACCGAGACATCACAGGCATTGTGACCAGTAAAAAAAACTATAATCATAATTTCTGCTAAAAATTGTTCATACTGAGGATGTTATTCTATGTATATGGCCATTGTTTTTATATTAAAGAAAAAATGTGAAGAAACTTCAAACCATTTTTTACCTCTGCATTTTCTGCAAGTTTACAATTACACATAATAATCTTATCTTTAAATTGTTCTGGGTCATTGCTGATTTGAAGCACATTTTAAATACAAAATCATGTATTGGTGCATCATCTGGTATTTAATATGTTGCATCAAGAAGGATAAGTGAATAGTATGACAGGTGCTTTGATATAATAATTCCCAAATTTCAGATAAAGGCAGTCAATATTTGGGAATAGTGTCAGTTTAATTGTGAACAAATAAACTTCCATGTATATAATTTCATTTCACAATTAAACTTAAAGTAAAACTTTATTAAAATCTAACAGATTTTCTAACAGCAAAACTGGTTCTAAATTATTTGCCACTTTATAGAAATGAAGACTATAAATTACCTGTTCCTTTGAGACCACGTGTCATTGATTGCCAAATGAAAGTTAAAGTTGAAATAAGCATATTAGCTTAAATAGTAATTAAATAACGGCCACTCATAAGATATAATAATGTGTCTTGTTAGAGCAAATGGGACTGTACATCTGGGACTATACTTATATCACATGGATATGTTTACTGTCACAGTTAAGACTACAATTCTGTAGTGTAAGCAATATAAAGAAATAAATAAAAAATAAACCAACCCATTATTTGTTTTAAGATATAAAAGATAGATATCTGATCCTTTGACCATAGAATCAATATTAGTAAAACAAATGCAAATTAAAAAAGCTCAGACCATAGAAGCATAATGATTGTCAACAAAGCAAACAAAAAAGGAAAGATAACTCATCTCATGTGACTAGATATCATATTAACAATAATATAAATCTTTTAGGAACACTGCTGCCTAGTTTCAACTAGGAACTTATTGAATGTCCATCATATTATTTCTAATTTATCTACAGCAGTTCAAAAGTTAGTATTTTAATCTAGGAACTTCAGAATAAATCTGAATACAACTTCAACACTGTTCAATAAGAAAGGTTTAATTCCACATAAGTGGTTTTATTGTTTGGAGGTTTTTTTATGTTTTCATTTTCATTGGAAATTAAAACAATCAATAAAATCAATAATTGAACACTATAGAAAACAAGATAACACCAAATAAATCACATTTCCTCTTTCTGTAAAGCTAAAAATATTGAATTATCCTTGATAATGGGACCTACATATGTGAATTTATTTTCTGCTAGCTATAACACTGACTTAGTCTGTTTTAAAAGCTCTACAGTGCTTTCGTTTATTGTTGTATGTCACAGACTTTAAATAAAATTTACTTGACATTACATTCTGTTTTGTGTTTGGAAGGATATGGTGTATGCACAAAAATTGAAGATTTCAATGTACATGTACAGACACTTCTGATTCACTTAAGCAGTATTATCTTATTATATATATATATATAATGATGAGAATTCAAAATAAAATTGCACTCATATTTATAGAACACATTTGACAATATATATTTTCTGAACTGCAAATTGACATGTCTTTTGACTTATGTATAATGGGAAATGCACATATTTTAAAAGTATAGTTAAATATGTGTAACATTAATTTTATACTCCAGGATTATATAATCCCAACAATAAAATGGTATAAAATTTTATACATGATTATTTAAAACTTCATTTTTAATTATAAAAATGAGTTCCTCTCTAATACGGAAAACAATATTGTAATTAATAAAATATCAGTAATTCCCATTAACAGAAAAAAGCAGCATGTAAAAGCATTTATTTATTTGACAGCATGAAAATAAAATTGACATTTTTCATAGTTTGGAACATAAAATGTCATGTATTTTGATACACAGAATGTAACTTTAATTGAGAATTTAATCTGACAGTTTGCAATTCTTTATGTCAAAAGACTATTCATGCAATAACAGGTGCAACATCGATTTTTAGGTACAGGGTATGAAATCTGAACACAATGAACTGCTTGCAATTATTACCATACCAAAGGTATATTGTACCCAGATTTCAATACTCTGTAGTTATCATCGAGTACTTTTATAAATTACTGAATTATTTTCCATATAAGAGAACATTTCATTTTTATTCACCTACACCTTATTGTGTTTTATAACCATCTTAATTTCCCTGCGTCAGCTCTAGTTCCCTCGGGCCAGGATACCGGACATGAAATGGTAAGTCATATTTTCAAATTTGACAATCTGTTGGATAATACCCATAATAATTACTTTGAAATAAAAACTGTTCTAAATATTAGAAAAAAATCTACATGTACTAATATATTGGACTGCCATAATTGTCCATTACCTAATATTTCAAGTACACTTATTGTAAAATGTACACTAATGCAATGTATAATGATAGTTAACAACCTTCTATGTAAAATTGGCCCTGAATATATATGTAAATGTTATTCCATCCTGGTTAGTCTCATAACAAGGGATATAGAAGACAGAACTAGATATCAGTGAGATGGTACCCATCTCTGTGGGTCCAGCTGACCTTGAGGCCAAGGTCAAAGGTCATCACCTTGATATTATCTACCCACATACCAAATATCAAAAGCATACCTCAAAAAAAAAAGTAGCTCGGACACGATTAGCTTCGGACAGACAGACAGACTGATCACTATATGGTGTTGGCTGTAATTAATCCACAGTGGGTCAAGATCATAAATAAATTGACAGAGAAAATAATTGCATTATAAAGGTACATATTGTCTACAAGAAAACCATCTGAAATATTTGGTACTCAAGATTTGTTGCACTTAAAACGAATATGTTTGAGTCGTAAAAACAAATATTGCACTTGTCAGCAATTATTCTTCAATATTACTAAAAGATCTAAATAATGGAAAATATATTTCGTATACTTCATCTTAAAAATGCCTGATGTATTGGTTAATACCAAGGTAACATACTACCATAACACATGGCTAAAATGGCAAAAATTGTTTAAAACATCACTTTCTTGTTCAGAGACATTCAAATAATGGATGCCTGCTGGGCCATGTGTTGGAGTAAAAATCAATAACAGTAAGAACATTCAGTATTAGTTAAATAATACATTGCAGAGAAGGCAACACACCAGACTGATACTGGTTAAAAGACATTTTTAACACTAGCTTCACCTCTGTGTACCAATCTGCCTTCTCAGCTATGTGTTATATCAGTAATTAAAATTTAACAATTAAAGAAGATGTACATGTATAACAATTTTTATAATAATGCATCATATTTAGACATCAGTTTCTTCAATTGGCATATCAAAAATGTCATCTGATTGTGATGTTGAGAGTCTCAATTCTGAGTCTTCTTCTGCAGAAATTGAGCCCCGTGAACCGTTGCGCTGTGAATACATATATGGCTGATTACAGTTAATGTCATGTATAGGGATTAAATCCTCTATTTCAAACACACTATTAACATCCTGTAAATGAGCAATATCTCCTTGTTCTTTGGAGCGACGCATCACATACTTCTCCGACAAACTTTGTAAAAATGAATCTGACTGGGAACTGTGGAGAGACTTTTTCTTAATTTTCATGCAATCAGAATGTGATAGTTTGAGGGGATGGTGCACATTTTTAGCTTCCTCCTCAATTAAAGGATCAAAATCTGATGTCTCAGAACTTTCACTCATTCCTTCTTCAGAATCGTCATTAATAAAGTGAGGATAGCCGAGTCCTGCTGCAGAGTAAATATAATTTGGGTTTCCATATTCCATTTGATTTGTTTCTACAGGAGAATGTCTGTCGAATAAAGTACCTTCTATGTATGACCCATTCAATTCCCGAACAGGTCCATTTTGAGTCATATCAATGTCAGTAATTTGCTCAGGAGAACTTCGAGTCTCAATTCTAGCATCAGCTGTTACGTTCACAACATTGTTAGATTTTGATTCAGGCTCCCCTGATAGTGTTTCAAAACTTGTCTCGTCATTGGGTGATTTGACTGTAGGGGACTGCTGTATTGTTTCTAGTGGACTTTGTAAAGATTTTCTGAAGCTGTCTCTATCACTACAGATATTTTTTAAACTTCCTGAGCTAGCAATACTTGACCTATCCGACAAAGTTTCAGGGCTTGCCAAAGGTGCTTCCTTATTTTCACACAAGTTCAATGTCATCATTGGTTTATTTTTAGTAATAACAATATTTCCCTCAGCATCTAATGAATATTCATTTTCTTGGTGGTAATTTGTCATATCATACACAGGTAAAGGGCAATGCTGAGCACTTGGTTGAATTTCAGGATGTATTATTTCCACGCGGACAGGATTACCCAGAACGGAGTCCACTGATGGAGTCCTGTTGTTTAATAAATTCTGTCTCTCATCCTCTGTTAGTGTTCTTATGGGTTTTGGAGGTGCCACATTTATCAAAACCTGCATTAGAAACAAAAAAGGACCACTGTACAACTGATTAAACACAAAATTAACACTGTGAAAATAATAAAATATAAGCAGCTTTAAATCAATACACTTTGTTGTTCATTCATCCTGTTATTTAGTTTTTTTACCGAATAAACTGACAACATTACAGCATACATCTTGTCACTACAGATCTAACAGTATTTGATTAGATGATCACACTGCACTCTATTATGATATTTGTGATTTATTATTTTGGATCATTTACGGTTGGTTACATATTTTACCTATTACATCAGATTCCAAAGGCTTGTAATTATTTATCAGAGGATTCACATGTGACCACAACCCGGGTTTTCGTGACTTATTTTAAACAAATGATAACAGTTAGAATCTAAGCAATCATTCTGGCCACCTAATGGGAGTTTTTGCCATTTTGCAAAGCATAATGGTGCTGGGATTCAAGTAAACACCAGTAATACAAAATTGTCACTTACTCCTGACACCTACTAACCTGTAATTGTAAAATTATAACTTTATACCATGCACTTTAATAAGTCATTTTAGTGACAGACATAAAATAAAAGAAATAAAATAAAGCTACAAAATAAACAATCAACTGTTTTCTTTTTATTTGTTCATTCAGAACATACAACTAAATTCTTTTTATATCAAAGCCACTTTCCTCATCAGCATTATTTATTTCCTATGATGGAGTATACAAATCACAAGTACTGATACATATATGTCAAGTGCAAATGTCAGGTATAAAAATACCTAGATACTTGCTAACACATTTTTGTGTGTAGGTAAATCATTTGTTATAGTGTTTATCTATCAATTCCATTTGACCTTTTTTACATTTTCAGAAATAAAATAGTTGTCACATGATAATGGCTTAAAAATAGCTGAAATAACACAATTAATAAATCCATAAAGCTAACACTGACTAAGGTGCAGATTTATAAATACACTGTTGAAACAGAGTGAAAAAACTACAACTGCCTGTACCCCAATGAACTTAACAAGATGTCAAATTAAAGTGTATCAACATACTTTTTCTAAGGCATCCATGACATTATCTGGCATGTGGTCATTTATCATCGTAGGAGAAACGATTACTTCATCAAAACTTTTGGTATCTGCCCAGATTGCCTGGTAAACTGGCTCATTACCTCCACAACATGTTGATCTATAATGAGATTTATGCATATTTGTGTTTGGTGTCACATCAGTTCGAAGGTCACATAGCTGTGAAATCATTGTTTATCAGTGTTTTCAATTTTTATATTGAAATAAATTTCAACTTTTAAAGAATAAATTTTAAAATCTAAATTGAAGAAGCTCTTTAAAATTGAATCAGACAACTAAAAGTCATGAATAAATGGTTAATTAATGTCCAGCAAGCAGAATTGAAGCTTTATTAAAAATTAAGTCTTTTTTAGCAGCTTCAATACACCTATTCGTTTTGGAAATCAAACATGGACCAGCACTGTTAAGTATACCCCCACTTGACCATTTTTTGGCACGGAAAACTGGAAGTAGATAACTGACTGACCTGGAAAGGAGAAGCACGGTATAACTCATCATGCTAAAGCTGTGCACCAAATTTGAAATCAATCCTTTTAGTAGAAGACGAGAAATCTGTTGCGAAAAATGTTCCTATTTTGACCCTTGAAACAGTTTAAGTCGGCTAGGAAAATAAGGAAGTAGATAACTGAATGACCTGGAAAGGGGAGGCACGGTACAACTCATCATGCTACAGCTGTCCACCAAATTTGAAATCAATCCTTTTAGTAGAAGCAGAGAAATCTGTTACACAAGTTTGCGCCGGACAGACAGACAGACGGATGGACGAACTATCCCTCTGCAGTAAAGGTCTGCAAATGGTCATATTTGCATGATATAACTGAAATTTCAATCAGAATGACCATGAAATAAGATGCTCCAAGTTTTAGAAAAAAACAAAACACCTTTTAATTTACTAACATTCAGTTACTCATTTTTTATTACCCTTTATTCTTTGGATGACTGCGTACAACATGTATGATTCTGCCAGGAGGATACAGTGGTGTATGAGCAGAGAGAGTAATGTCAGAGTCCGATGGATGAGCATGGGGATCACGCTGCTCTACTTCTCCCCGAATTTGCTCCGGGTTCATCTTGTCCAACTCTCCAGATCCACAACATATGCCTTTCATAATAATTTTCCACTGAAAAATGTGAAACATTTACAAATTATTATTGAATTATTGAATTATAATTAAATTGAAAAGGGTATGCAAATCCACTTGATAAATGGTTGTGAACAAAAGGTAGCTTTTTTGCTTCACCATATAAACTTACACATCTTCCATAACATTTTTCTCAGTTTAAATGAAAATTCTACCAAGATTTCTACATCTTTAAGAAGTACATATGGTATGGTGCTTGCCTGTTACTTTAGCAAGCACAATTTCTTTTATAACTGTTATACACATTTATTTATTTAGTATACCTCTAAACATGATATTCATGGGTGGAACTTTTCACCCATGGAGGTATTTTATAATTTATCGTCATATCACACCAACTACCTTGGAATTGTTGCTCATTTTAATAACATTTATCAGATCTGTGCGTAAAACTTCCATCTGAAATAGTCCAATCCTGAAAAATAAATCAAAACAAATAATAATCCAACTATATGGTAAGAAGATGCACCCACAGCTAAGAATTAAAGGTTGATATGTGTTAGTGGCTAACCCCCCTCCCCCTCAAGTGACATGACGAGTGTGTTTCAACAGGTGGTTATTTTAAGAGGTTTTAATGAAATTAAAATCTTTTGGTCCTGCACACTTTCACGTCCTACTAAATAACAAGTGTGGACACAGAAAAATGTCTCGCCTGCATTCCGCATCAGTAACGAAAATAAATTTCGTCATAAGCATTACGTAAATAGCATTAGTTATCAGCAGCAGCCTGTATAAATATTGTCACCATACCATGCATAGATACAGAGGAACTGTCCTAATACAAAAACTTTAACGTAGTCGCTGGACCGTGAAATTGAGGTCAAGGTCAGGTGACGCCTACCAGACAGTCATGTACTATTCATCAGCAACGTATATACCAAATATTGTCATCCTAACATGGGTAGTTACAGGGGAACAGTTGTAACCCAAAAACTTTAACATAGTCGCTGGACCGTGAAATTGAGGTCAAGGTCAGGAGACACCTACCAGACAGTCATGTACTATTCATCAGCAACCTATATACCAAATATTGTCATCCTACCATGCATAGTTACAGAGAAACTGCCGTAACCCAAAAAACTTTAACGTAGTCGCTGGAACGTGAAAATGAGGTCAAGGTCAGGTGACACCTACCAGACAGTCATGTACTAGTCATCAGCAACCTATATACCAAATATTGTCATCCTACCATGCGTAGTTACAGAGGAACTGCCGTAACCCAAAAACTTTAACATAGTCACTGGACCGTGAAATTGAGGTCAAGGTCAGGTGACATCTACCAGACAGTCATGTACTAGTCATAAGCAACCTATATACCAAATATTGTCATCCTACCATGCCTGGTTACAGAGGAACTGTCGTAACCCAAAAACTTTAACATAGTCGCTGGACCGTAAAATTGAGGTCAAGGTCAGGTGACACCTACCAGACAGTCATGTACTAGTCATCAGCAACCTATACACCAAATATTGTCATCCTACCATGCGTAGTTACGGAGGAACTGCCGTAACCCAAAAACTTTAACGTAGGCGCTGGACCGTGAAATTGAGGTCAAGGTCAAGTGACAAGTGACTGACTGGCAAGTACTCATCATAAGCTACCTCTGTACCAAATTTGATGGACCTAGGGCTTGGGCTTACAAATATATGAAGCAAGATGTCAAGTGTTTACGCCGGCGCCCCCGCCGCCGCTTTCCCATACATATGTCTCGCCAGGCGAGACAAAAATGCTGTAGCTCTAGAAGTAGAAGTACATGCTGAGAAATAATGATACATTGATTTTTCCAAACAAAAACTTTTGATAAAGTAACATTATTACAGCTTACCTTGGAACAACATCTTTACCCACCACTACTGAGGTGATAAATGACTTGGTCTGTTCTACACATGTCTCACTACAGTAAAAATAATTGGTTTGAAATGGAGATAATGTAACATCTGTGCATAGGTTGTTTTAAGTCCTGCTATACCATGGCTTGTGTTAAGGTACCATAGAACATTTATATAAACCTTATTAGACACATAGATGCCAACAAACTTTTGATTGATTGAATGTTGGCTTGTCCAAAGAGCAGCATTTCAGCTATATTAAGGATGTAAAATTAAAAATAACAACAAGGGATGCCTAAAAATGCAGGCTTACATCTGAACTTGGAGCTTACATGCAAAATGAATGGACTGTTGATTATACAAAACCTTTAATTTGTAGCAATGTCAAAAAATATTTATTTACAAGTAAGTTGGAGGTCACTATTTAAAATGTACATTTTGTTGTATGAATGCAAGTGTAGCTGATGTTTCCTGTTTTTATTTAAATTATGAATTTAAGACCTTTTAAGTCATTATATTAGAACAGAGACAAATGAATTGTATTTCGAGAGAGTTAGATTGTGAGCACACTGGAATAACATTCTTTAGTAAGACATGGCATGCCAACATACTTGTACGATTTACAATAAGAGATACTCCGTCCTTGTTCTGCTTTGTAAAGCAGACAAACAACAAGTACTAATTCTAATGTTCACCTGACTGGGGTTTCAGGTCATGCCTGAAAAATCACAATCAAAATGCAGCTAATGCTATCTTTAATTAAATATCAACAGTATCATGAATTCCTTAGAGCAGTTCCAAAGAATTATAAACTTAGAAATGTAAACAAATCCATTTCAAACTACATAGCAGGAAATTCCATCTCAACCCACTTAAAAGATCTCGGCTTATAACACGTTGATTAACATATATTTTTAAAAGTTCAGATTCTTTGCTTTACTTTCAGCCAATGCTATTTAGGATATAAATGTTGGTTTTTCTGACCTACAAAGAACCCTACAAGATGCGTAACCATGTTATCATGAAAATTGTAAGGTCACAAACATCATTTCCCTAGTCTAGATGTGGCCAGTGTTGGGTATGTTTGCTTAGTGATGATTGTATTTACCTGAGTAGACCCCCAGGGGGTGAGTATGCATAGCAATGTAATCCTGGATATTCTTGCTGTAGGAGTATTGCTAGTATGGCAGCAGTTCCAGCTCCTAGAGAATGTCCAACCAATACCAGATCATACCTCTGAGCTCCCATCTCCTGCATAATGTAAAGAATATAACAGACTTGGAAGGAAACATGCAAAGTTCTTAACAAATACCAAAATAGTTATATGAAGTTCTAAATTAAAAACAAACAGAAGGTACTTTTTAAAAATATTTCACTATTTAACAATATTCTTTAATCAAATGCAATTACTGATTTTTTTTAGTGTGCAGTCCAATTATCAATTTTCAATTATCAAGTTTGTAACTAAAATAAAATCACTGCACTTGATTATGTATATTTTAATGAGCTTTAATGCCACTTCCTGCAACTATTATGGCAGCTGGATTTTAATGGGGACTACAAAGTGAAAACCTGACATTTAGCAGGAAAATTGGCAATGCTTGTACAACACAACCTCTTGAAGTCAGACTAGAACCTGCAAATGCAGTGTTGACATTTCAGTAATGAATAGTTATAAGACTACTATCATAACCACTAACCAACAGATTTGGTTTATATATGTTTACAAATACACAAGATAATATAACATTGCTTCCACAGTTTCTATTTTTACTTTAATACACATTAATTTCTTACAGCACATTTCCCAAATGCTTGTGACAGAACCATGTCTTCTTTTAATTTCTTCTTGATGTAAACAGCTGCATGTACCATGCCCTAAAATATAGCCTGATAATTATATGTGAGCATAAATGTAAGAGTAAAGAGTATACAGTTCTTTAGTAGTGTCATCTGTCATGTGAATCTAGTCAAAATACATGTAATGTAACAAACAAATGGTAGTTAGTTATCCAAGATTATCCCTCTGAATGACAGATACTCAATAGATCGACAAGTTCATGATGATGACCATAAAATTTATGTAAGAATGACATCAATCTGACTGTCAAAAACCTTGCTTTATCTCCCATTTTGTGAGCACTTGACTTTGTTTGTTGTTTAATGCCACTTTCAGCAATTTTTCAGCTATTTCATGGCATTGAGTATTATTGGAGGAAGCAAGAGTACTCAGAGAAAACCCCTAAACTTTGGTAGGAAAACTGGCAATCCTTGTCAATTAAGATTGTAGTTGCACACCATGCCCATAGTGAGGCCTGGCTTTCTCTGTGTTGACAGACAACATGATCAATAGTAGACGAGCTATCTTAACCACATGGCCACGGAGACCCTTTGTGGCAATTGAAGACCCTGGAATATCTTATAATCTGCGATATTTATATACTATTTATGTTTTTTTAAATGTGATGCATTTTCTTGTCCTTATCTCATCGAAGGGTGACAGCCCTGAGATGAGATGACGAGAAAATGCATCGAGTTTCAAAAAACATAAGTAATCTGTTTATCGCTGTTTTGTAAGATTGTGACGTCACAATGTTTACTTGACGACGTCTTGACAGCGAGGTGAGATGGGCCCATCTCACGTTAGTAGAATGAGATTGGATAATACTGCACATAAAGATCAAAGGAAAATACTGCAAAATAGCGATAAACATACTTCATAAAAAGGTGCTGCAGGAAAATTACTACACAGAAATGAGAAATTTATGATTGGGAAATTAAGTTGTCTTACTTGTCATATAATTTATACTTAAACCTGCCTTCTTTCTTGATTACAAGGTACAGATCTAAATACAAAGCAGAATTGAAACTTTAAACTGTTTGTTGTGTCTTTAACCCCAAGCTCACTGGGGAAAATGTGATCCAAAACATCACCAAAATGTGAACTGTTCAATAATAGGACATCATCTATATAGTTTATCCAGTCCTTTTTAATGGGACCTAATGGCAGAGTTTTACCTTATGTCCTACCCAGTCTTCTTTAATGGGACCTAATTGCAGAGTTTTACCTTATGTCCTACCCAGTCTTCTTTAACGGGACCTAATGGCAGAGTTTTACCTTATGTCCTACCCAGTCTTCTTTAACGGGACCTAATGACAGAGTTTTACCTTATGTCCTACCCAGTCCTCTTTAATGGGATCTAATGGCAGAGTTTTACCTTATGTCCTACCCAGTCCTCTTTAATGGGATCTAATGGCAGAGTTTTACCATATGTCCTACCCAGTCCTCTTTAACAGGATCTAATGGCAGAGTTTTACCTTATGTCCTACCCAGTCCTCTTTAATGGGACCTAATGGCAGAGTTTTACCTTATGTCCTACCCAGTCTTCTTTAATGGGACCTAATGGCAGAGTTTTACCTTATGTCCTACCCAGTCCTCTTTAACGGGACCTAATGGCAGAGTTTTACCTTATGTCCTACCCAGTCCTATTTAATGGGATCTAATGGCAGAGTTTTACCTTATGTCCTACCCAGTCCTCTTTTACGGGACCTAATGGCAGAGTTTTACCTTATGTCCTACCCAGTCCTCTTTAATGGGATCTAATGACAGAGTTTTACCTTATGTCCTACCCAGTCCTCTTTAACAGGATCTAATGACAGAGTTTTACCATATGTCCTACCCAGTCCTCTTTAACAGGATCTAATGGTAGAGTTTTACCTTATGTCCTACCCAGTCCTATTTAATGGGATCTAATGGCAGAGTTTTACCTTATGTCCTACCCAGTCCTATTTAATGGGATCTAATGGCAGAGTTTTACCTTATGTCCTACCCAGTCCTATTTAATGGGATCTAATGACAGAGTTTTACCTTATGTCCTACCCAGTCCTATTTAACCGGACCTAATGGCAGAGTTTTACCTTATGTCCTACCCAGTCCTTTTTAATGGGACCTAATTGCAGAGTTTTACCTTATGTCCTACCCAGTCCTCTTTAATGGGACCTAATGGCAGAGTTTTACCTTATGTCCTACCCAGTCTTCTTTAATGGGACCTAATGGCAGAGTTTTACCTTATGTCCTACCCAGTCCTCTTTAACGGGACCTAATGGCAGAGTTTTACCTTATGTCCTACCCAGTCCTCTTTAATGGGATCTAATGGCAGAGTTTTACCATATGTCCTACCCAGTCCTCTTTAACAGGATCTAATGGTAGAGTTTTACCTTATGTCCTACCCAGTCCTCTTTAATGGGATCTAATGGTAGAGTTTTACCTTATGTCCTACCCAGTCCTCTTTAACAGGATCTAATGACAGAGTTTTACCTTATGTCCTACCCAGTCCTCTTTTACAGGATCTAATGACAGAGTTTTACCTTATGTCCTACCCAGTCCTCTTTAACAGGATCTAATGGCAGAGTTTCAGCATCAGCCTTCAAATCTGTTAACACATCCTGTTGTATTTAAATCACATACATTTTATTTACATATACATCCCATTTTGTAAAGTTCTCAGTTACAGTTGACTCTTGCATGCCCATCCCATTTTTTATTAGTACAGTTTATGCTACTGTTATACAACTGTCAGTCCTGAAGTAGCAGGACAATAAAATACTGATTATAGAAGAGAGATTTTGTAACTAGTTCTGACAATACAGAAAACATTATAACAGTACCCATGATCAAACTAATTGTAAACATCTGCCTCACACTTAGTAATTATAGAAAAACACCAGAAGTATAATTGACAAAATAGCAATTAACTGTTCAAACAGGTATTTCAAAACCTTTTATAAATGTACCACATTTATACAGTGAACTTTTCATAAAATGCAATTTTTAGAAGCACTTTCTAAAATATTTAATATTATAAGTCTGTTTTCAGTGAAGGTTTGCTGTGAACTCCCACACAATTATTGGCTAAGAACTGAAGTAAACCCACAATCAAATCAGATTTAACAGGTCAATATCACTAATTTAGACAGCTTTCTTTTGATGTCAAGCAATATTGCATTGTAAGTAATCAAAATCTCTAGGCCAATAATAATCCATAAATTATTGCCTATTTCATAAGGTCACACAATAGTCTGACGGATTTCATTTGAACTTTCCATTTATTATTATTTACTGCCCCTAATGTCCTTCCTAATAAAAGAAAGTTTTGCGGAAACAGAAACAAAAGGTTTTTTTTATGCAAATTATAAAAATTAGCTACAAAAATTCTTTTGGGTGTTCTGATCTACACTTGATTAAAAAAAAATCTTCTACCATTCCTCACAAACAGGTGATGTCATAAGATAATATGTTCAATTTTGTCAAGAAAACCGCCAACAACAATATATTCATATTGCACAAACAGTGAGTTACACTGAACTTCATTTGGTGTGAGATTTAATGAAAAATGTACAATTAATATTTGAGTTAAATTTAAAAAGAGGGTTAACCCAAAAATCTCAAGCATAAAAAATTTGTACTGAACACACAACGAACTAAATAACAATAAAAATAAAATACTTCAAATGTTTTGTTTGTTTTAAAGACACATTCAGCAATTTTTCAGCTGTATCTTGCCACCCAGTTTTTAGTGTGAGAGGAAGCCAGAGTAACACCTGATTAAGGTTAGAGTTGAGCACATCCTGCCAGTCGGGATTGAACTCACAGTGTTAATAAGCTGACTTACTGCCATAACCACTAGGCCATCAAAGCACTCCCTTTAAAGTTCTATTTACTTACCTGTAATGATAATGTGCCTCTAATACAAATGATGACTTTTTTATGTTTGTTGTCAAGAGCTACATAAAATGGAGTTTCACCAATCTGAAATAAATAAATACAACTGTGTTTTACTGAAAAATAGAAATTCTAATGCAGTTCTTGATGTAACGACAATTCTGATTGGATAACGTGAATAATTTCATGGCATCAATTCCACGATTGATGCCGTCAGATTTAACACAAGCACAGACGTTATTTCCGGCAAATAAAAAATTCCAATTTTAATCAGTTAGTTTCGTTTTTTATTGCTGTAGCATTAGAATGGAGATAACTGTATTGTATTTGGAGATTTGCTGGCATCAATTGGTGATTTGATGGTCGAAAATATCCATTTACTGGCTCCGCTTACATGTCGCCAATAAACTCAATTTCCGACCATCAAATCACCAAATGATGCAGGCAAATCTTCAAATACAATACAAGCTAATACATGTATTTTAATACTTTTCTATGCTTATTTAGAGTTCTACAAAATATGAATTAAACAAATACATAAAAGGGGTGGGGGATAAACCCCCTTGAACTCAATAGTTAGCACCATCCTGATGTGTAAACTCACAAGAGTAAGCAGCGTTTGATGTACTGGCCTGGGGTGTGAACTAACATAAACACAAGGGTAAGCAGTGTTCGATGTACCGGCCTGGGGTGTGAACTCACATAAACACAAGGGTAAGCAGTGTTCGATGTACCGGCCTGGGGTGTGAACTCAAATAAACACAAGGCAAAGCAGTATTTGCTGTACTGGCCTAGGGTGTGAAATCACATAAACACAAGGGTAAGCATTGTTTGTTGTATCAGTCTGGTGTGTGAACTCGCATAAACACAAGGGTAAGCAGTGTTTGCTGTAATGGCCTAGGGTGTGAACTCACATAAAAACAAGGGTAAGCAGTATTTGCTGTAATGGCCTAGGGTGTGAACTCACATAAACACAAGGGTAAGCAGCGTTTGCTGTAATGGCCTAGGGTGTGAACTCACATAAACACAAGGGTAAGCAGCGTTTGCTGTAATGGCCTAGGGTGTGAACTCACATAAACACAAGGGTAAGCAGTGTTTGCTGTAATGGCCTAGGGTGTGAACTCACATAAACACAAGGGTAAGCAGTATTTGCTGTAATGGCCTGGGGGTGTGAACCCACATAAACACAAAGGTAAGCAGTATTTGCTGTAATGGCCTAGGGTGTGAACTCACATAAACACAAGGGTAAGCAGTATTTGCTGTACTGGCCTAGGGTGTGAACTCACATAAACACAAGGGTAAGCAGCGTTTGCTGTAATGGCCTGGGGGTGTGAACTCACATAAACACAAGGGTAAGCAGTGTTTGCTGTAACGGCCTAGGGTGTGAACTCACATAAACACAAGGGTAAGCAGCGTTTGCTGTAATGGCCTGGGGGTGTGAACTCACATAAACACAAGGGTAAGCAGTATTTGCTGTAATGGCCTGGGGGTGTGAACTCAAATAAACACAAGGGTAAGCAGTATTTGCTGTAATGGCCTGGGGGTGTGAACTCACATAAACACAAGGATAAGCAGTTTTTGCTGTAATGGCCTAGGGTGTGAACTCACATAAACACAAGGGTAAGCAGCGTTTGCTGTAATGGCCTAGGGTGTGAACTCACATAAAAACAAGGGTAAGCAGTGTTTGCTGTAACGGCCTAGGGTGTGAACTCACATAAAAACAAGGGTAAGCAGTATTTGCTGTAATGGCCTAGGGTGTGAACTCACATAAAAACAAGGGTAAGCAGTATTTGCTGTAATGGCCTAGGGTGTGAACTCACATAAACACAAGGGTAAGCAGTGTTTGCTGTACTGGCCTATGGTGTGAAATCACATAAACACAAGGGTAAGCGCGCAGTATTTCCTGTAATGACCTAGGGTGTGAACTCACATAAACACAAGGGCAAGCAGTTTTTGCTGTAATGGCCTAGGGTGTGAACTCACATAAACACAAGGGTAAGCAGTGTTTGCTGTACTGGCCTAGGGTGTGAAATCACATAAACACAAGGGTAAGCAGTATTTCCTGTAACGACCTAGGGTGTGAACTCACATAAACACAAGGGTAAGCAGTGTTTCCTGTAATGACCTAGGGTGTGAAATCACATAAACACAAGGCTAAGCAGTATTTCCTGTAACGACCTAGGGTGTGAACTCACATAAACACAAGGGTGAGCAGTTTTTGCTGTACCATATTATTATGGTAAAGTAGTTGTAATTTAAGTTGGCTTAAGTTAGTTGTTTTTAAACAAGTACCAAATTGAGAATTTCTACCTATTCAATTAATAAAAGAAATAGAACAGCATGTCATTTTTTCACTTTTAAGTATTAAACATAACAAATTGCTTGTTTTTGTACTCTGTTGAACAATAAATGTGAAAAAGTTTCGTTTAAATAATGTCTGCTTCAAATAATTTCAAATATTATATAATTTAGAATGCCAAACATAGAAGGTTGAATTCTCAGAATTCTGTCTATCTATATAACATCTCAGTAGGAGTAAAGGCTGACAATTGTGTTTTCAAGTTAAATGAAATTGTCTGGAAAGGTAGTCTCTTGGGGGTAATTGTCCTTTATACACAAGGATTTCATTCATTTGGAAAGTAAGATGTTACCCAATTAGTCTTAATCAACCACAATTCAGAAATTGGCCATCAAACCATATAGAACATGTTTTCGAATTCATCTTTTAAACTATTTCTATAAACTGTATGTATTTCTCATGTTAACTATGAATGATTTACAAAGGTCACTTTTGTTTAGTTCTCCTCGAGATCAAAGTTACAAATTACATCTATAAATTATCATTAGCAATAATTCGATAGTTTATGACAAGAAACTTTGTTTATTTACAGTAGCTTTCCATGGTAACTATTCAATGAGGATGTCAGAATTACAAAGCTGATGAAGGAACATAATGTAATCCTTTTTTGCATAGTACAAAAAATCGATCAAAGACAGAAATGTCCGGATTTCGTTAAAAATTAAGTCGGTTAACAGGAAGTAAGTGAGCGACAGACCTTAAATCGAATCCCACGTTATGGGAGGCCATGCTGATGCTGCATACCAAATTTCAAGAGAATGTGATTAGTAGTTGCTGAGAAAACTTTTACAAAAAAATTTTCAACGCCCGCCCGCCAACGCGCGCGCATGAATTCTCTAGTCATTTCACTATCCTATATTTATCACTTTTCCAATTTGAAATCACCAGAAAACAATTTTTGAGATGTAAAAGTGTGGGATTCCATAATTTCTTTTCATTTTTCCCTACAGACAATATCTTTACAGCTTAATATCCATTTTTCATTCCAACCATATAAAATAATTGGTATATAAGTAAAACTGTCTGAACAATCAGATGTTGGAATCATAAATCAATTTTGTACAGGGATTGTAAATTTGGAGGTTTTCTTGAAACAGAATAGACTTATATAGCAGGTTAGGTTGAAAGAATGAATGAAATACTAATTGCTCCTGACATAATATATGATAATTGATATTTTAAATAAAAAAGGACATTTCTTTTTTTTTTTAAGTTTCAAATAAAATTTAAATATTTGAAAATTTTGAAATGACCAGGATGCTAAGGATAAGTTAAAAAAAAAAAGTTTCCATCTACAATCCATATAAATCAATATCTCTAAAATATTTACACTGTTTCAAAATTGACATTAGAAGAAGAAACCAAAGGTAATAATGGGGAATAACTGATGTGGCAAAGAAATTTTTTTTAAAACTAGAAAAACTGTGAGCAATGATCACTAATTGATACCCCCTGGCTGGGCCGGCGCTTCCCGGTTTTCAAAACATCTGTGTAGAAAACTGTAGGAGGAGTTAATTACAAAAACAAGTACCCGTGAAAGAATGGCAGTCCATGTTTTTCTATTGGAAACCCCAATTATCATTGAGATTAATGTTAAATATCAGGTGCACAATGATTCTAAGTTAACAAAGATTTTTTAAAAGTTTCATCACATTTTGTGAAAGTTTTGATAAAATGATAAAATTCCATTCAGTGGTTTAGGTTGAGTTGCGGCTAAGTCCATGTTTTTTCTATGGGAAACGCCAAATATCAATCTGATCAAAATGTTGAAGGTGTAAAAGATTCTGTTAAAGTTTTATCAAATTCTATTCAGTGGTGCAGGTGGAGTTGCAGATAAAAGATGGGTACCTCCTTATGACAATGACAAAGTCCATGATTTGCTACAGGAAAACCCAGATATCATTCCGATCAAAATGTTAAATATCAGGTGCACAAGTGCACTACGTGACAAAAATTCTGTTTAAGTTTCATCAAATTCCATTCAGTAGTATAGGATGGACCCACACACCCAACACTTTATACCCTGCACTTGAAAAGGAGGGGGGAGTCGGGGGAATGAAAATATAACTAGACAAAGTTGATCTAGCGATCACTGATACCCCCGCTTTTGTAAAAAGTTCTAACGTTTTTCGTGGACTGTGACCTTGAAATTTGACAGATTTCCCCCAAAAGCGATAGGCTTCTTACCAACATGTGATAGTGTTTGAATTTTATAGTTTTACTGTAAATATGAATTTAAATTGATTATTAAATAAAGAATTGCATAATTTAAATCTGCAGATAGTATGATTTGATTTGAGTTGGATTTAATCGCTGATTGAGTGATGTTCGTATTTTATATCTACATGTAATTGTTATTAGAAGACTGCACTGTAATCTACTATCTCATCATTAGTGATTAGGTTCTTTATTTCATGGTTCAGTTGTCTATCATTTCATTGGTTGATAGTTTTGGCGGTTTATTTCTTTTGTTCAATCCAGTTTAGGGCAATTCGAATAGTTATTCCTGGTGTTTGAAATGGTAGCAGGTTGACAATCTTTCTGCAATTAATACGTTACTCTACTGCAATTTAACTACACATTTTTGTCTGTGTGTGCAACATTCATTTGATTCAGGTTTGTTATTTCACATTTCTCTCCATAATAGAAAATCTTTAACAGTAATAATTAATTTACCATTTATCATGAAAGTCGCGAATGAATGCGTGAGCGTAAGTTTATCGGGTTTGCGTAAATAACTATCTAATATTAATAAATCTGGTTAATTCATTGTATCTTGATCCAGAACTGTGTAAATACTAAACTTTTATTAAACTAGCAAACCAGTTTAGGAGTGCACGATTAATTGGCGCTTGAGGTGTACGAGTTGTAAGAGTTCGAATTTTAAACTAGGAGTATAACAAGTTTATGCTTTATGCTCCTCAATTATTAGGTTACAGAATTGTATATTTGTATATTTTTATGTTGTATAGGTTACCAGGACGAGGTGACAAACCTACTAAATAACTATTGATTATTTGCCACTTGCACGATATGTGAGGTAAGCAAAGTGTGATTTGTTTTCTTATCGCTTTGCTTTGTTTATTAGCTTTGTTTATATGCTTACCGCATTTAACTATGTATGTAGCTTCGCTTATGTTTCATATCGCATATTGCATATTATAATTTGTATGTCATGTAAATACAAGTTTTATTCATTTTTAATATACATTGTAATTATGAGTACAATTACTAATTAACAGTAACTTGGTTAACGAATCAGTTAACGAATAATTGTTTTAGTAAATCATGTGAAACTAAATACTTCACTTATAGACGATGTGATGCTATTTTGGTTTTATTATTTACAATCTATTAAATGCAAATGAAACTGTTGGCATAGATTTAAGATTGTTATTGCATTTTATATTTGTTATTACAGGGCTATCATCATAATAATCATCATTATCATTTATACTGTGATCATCGGTTAATAAAAGTCATTGGACCCTGAAATAAAGTTGTCATTTTTCACCCCTCGAGGAAGAGAGGACTTTTACAAACATAATATATAATAATATCCAAAAGTTTCATTCAAATCAGATGCAAACTTTTTGAGTTATTGTCTGGAAACAATTTTTTTGTAAAAATTTCTAATGTTTTTCATGGACTGCACCTTGAAATTTGACCGATTTCTCACCAAATTAAAAGGCTTTTTACCAACATGATATATAACAAAATCCCAAAGTTTCATTAAAATCGGATGCAAACTTTTTGAAAGTTTGTCCGAAAACAACGTTTGTGTTAAAATTCCTAACGTTTTTCATGGACTGCGCCTTGAAAATTGACGGATTCCACCCAAAATCGATAGGCTTCTTACCAACATGATATATAACAATATCCCAAAGTTTCATTCAAATCTGATGTAAACTTTTTGAATTATGATCCGGAAACCAAGTTTTTGTTAAAATTCCTAATGTTTTTTGTGGACTGCGACCTTGAAATTTGACGGATTTCCTCCAAAATCGATAGGCTTCTTACCAACCTGATATATAACAATATCCCAAAGTTTCATTCAAATCGGATGTAAACTTTTTGAATTATCATCCGGAAACCAAGTTTTTGTTAAAATTCCTAACGTTTTTCGTGGACTGCAACCTTGAAATTTGACAGATTTCCCCCTAAATCGATAGGCTTCTTACCAACATGATATATAACAATATCCCAAAGTTTCATTCAAATCGGATGTAAACTTTCTGAATTATCATCCGGAAACCAAGTTTTTGTTAAAATTCCTAACGTTTTTGTGGACTGCGACCTTGCAATTTGACGGATTTCCCCCAAAATCGATAGGCTTCTTACCAACCTGATATATAACAATATCCCAAAGTTTCATTCAAATCGGATGTAAACTTTTTGAATTATCATCCGGAAACCAAATGTGGACAGACGAACGGACGGACGGAAAGACGGACGGACGGAAGGACGGACATGAGGACCACTATATACCCCCGACTCTGTCAAGCGGGGGTATAAAAAACCTTCCAAGACGATGTATATGTGAAATGTAATAAAGTACCTGGTCAACAAACCACCTATATTAAGCAAACACATGTCTTAATTGTTATTTGTTTTTGCTTGTTTCTTTGAATAAGGTTTAATCCCATTGTCATCAATGATTAGAGTCAAGCCCACCATGTCCACAGAGAAACTGGAACCTCAATATAAACAGTGACGTTATCTGTTGTAGGTGACTAACTACCTTAACCAATCAGCCATTGAGGCCCATTTATATTAATTGAAACTGTATTAAGACCCTGTCTTTAGAGACCACTTTGTTGCTCTTCTCTAAGTGATCTTTAAACAATTTTAACTGTAAAAGATATGATGTCTTAAATGTATAATATGCTTTGTCTAATAAAACATGATGTTTACCACTGTTACAATATATATCTATTGTTTCTGTTAATGTTTACCGGTACCACTCATGGCAGAAATGTTATTACAGGAAAAATAAAAATACTAGACTAGACATTAAAAAGCCCAACTTGTTATAATAATCTGGAATATTGTCCAAATCAAGGCTATCTTAGGTGAAACAAGCTTCCAAAGCTTGACCTGACAGAACTGCACTTGAGTGTAAGGGATATTATACTGCTGGATTATATGGTCCATGTTTATCTTCCAATATTTCACCTGTATTAAAGAAATAAATTGTTAGGAATACACTGATTTGGGAATAAGATGACCATTGATGAAAATTTATGAATGCCACTGCAGACAGAACAATGGATTAGGACAGAGTCCCACATACAGCCCCAACAGACCACATTTAAAGACCTTGTTCTGGATGAGCATATAGCAATGTATACATAATATGCTAAACATATTTTAGTACTTACAGATACATAGTACAGTACATACACTATGTCAGCTTGTTTTTATGTGCAGAAAGTATGACACACTTTATGTCAGACATAGTACTTACATCTACATGGTATGTTACATACACTATGTCAGCTTGTTTTATGTGCAGGGATCATGTCACACACTTTATGTCAGACATAGTACTTACATCTACATGGTATGTTACATACACCATGTCAGCTTGTTTTATGTGCAGGGATCATGTCACACACTTTATGTCAGACATAGTACTTACATCTACATGGTATGTTACATACACCATGTCAGTTTGTTTTAGTCCACTTAAATGTAACAGAGCTGCAAAATTACACTGGCAACAATTGTCATCAATTAATTCTACCCCCTTAGGGTGCCTCAGACCACAGCAGGAACAACAGCAGCACCTGAAATATACAAATAAGTTTATTTTCCATAAAATTCTACAACTTATATATACAGCTCCTAACAAAAATACTGACATGCATGATTCTTTAGGTACATGACCACCAAATACTAGGAAGTCCAGAGACTGTATGTAAAAGTAGTACTTATATTCATCAGATCTGTATACTGGTTATAGACTATAGAATTTGAATTGTATATGATACTAGAATTTGGGTATTTTTGGAAAGCTGATTATTTTAGGAACCATGAATTTCTAGTGGTAATAATTATAACTAAACATAAAATTGTTGTGAGTAAATTAAGAACAGGCAATATTGTTGGGATGAAATTTAAAGTTACATTAGAATTTTCCACTGATATGAACTTCCATTCCTGTGTTTGTTCTAATATGCAAAGAAAGTTAGGGTGTAATTCTGGCTGAAAGCTGACTTAATGCATAGTTAGTGTAGAGTTTTTTTAAATAAACATGTATTGTCCAGAAAATGTCAAAATCATTTAATTACAGTTAAATTTGTATCATACCGGAGTCAACATTTGTTTTCCCCACTCTTCATCCTAAATTGAACACTGAAAATTTAGGCCTTGCACAGGTTGAGGAACAAACAAATTTTACTACATTCAATTGCAGAAATAATTACTTGGAAAATTCCAGCTTGGTATGCTTTAATCTTTCTATGACAACTCCTATGATTAAGATTATCAGTTGTTAAAGAATGTGCAGGTGAATCCTATTGTAGAGCACGATCTCATGTATTTCCGAGCAATGCTGTACAATATTAATATACCTAATGGGCAGTCAAACAGAGTATTGTATGGCCAAACAATGAACGACACAGAACCATAGTTATGGTGGAATGGCAAATATTATTATAGACATTTACAGCATGAAATACCACTAACTTAAAGGATTAAAGTTATCAATATCAACATTTCTGTTCAGATTACTAAATATTGAGATAAATAAAATTACATCAACACAGAACTTCTTAGTGAAATCACATAAAGGAGGAATCCTAGAGGAATATATACAAATTGAATCCTTATAGTTTCCATGTATTTTATATAAGCAGGATTGCTAACTGGAATTATAGGACACATGTATGAACTGGGACAACTGCAAATAAATAAAGTATTCCAGTATGCATTTACAATGTGGGACCTCGGTGGCCGAGTGGTTAAGGTAGTTTGTCTACTGTTGATCACATTGTCAACCATGAGGTTGCTGGGTCGGAGTCTCACTGAAGGCAGGTGTGCACTCAACTCCAATCTTAATTGATAAGGATTGCCAGTTCTCCCACTTAAAGTCAGGGGTTTTCTCTGGGTACTCTGGCTTCCTCCTCTAATAAAAACTGGACTTATTGATATAGCCGAAAAATTGCTGAAAGTGTTGTTACACCATTCAATAAACAAACATAACTTGAAAACATAATGAACTTGCACAGTTATTGAAAACATTCCAGTACATGTAGCTGGGAGGTAACTTTTCCGTGATTACAATTAAAACATATTGAAATCATATTTGGCATTTCACATTTCATACAGAAATTAAGTATACTGGTAATCAGTTAGGAATCTCCTCGCCAGGCATAACCATACCATGTAAATATACAACAAAAGGTCACTCATAGCTGCAAACCTAATATAGAAATGGTCTGTTTATTGTATTTTTGTCTTAAGGACCCAACTGACCTTAGACTGGTACCAAATGTGAAATTTATGTGCAAAGAAATAAGACACATCAATAATACAGATCCTCAGATATGATGAGAAAATAAAACTCAGAAAGAGAATGTAAAACAAAGAGCAAACAATGAATTATTAGATGTTAAGCTTCATGCTTTGCTTTTATGGTAAATGTTTAAGCTTTTAGAAAATCACCTTATTTAAAAAACATCATTCATGGATCACAATTAAAGTACATTTTCACATTGAACTTTTAAAATTAGGTCAATCACTTGCCAAACTGGGACCTCTTCCATGCCACATTTATGTCATCAGTTGATGAATGAACAAATTAAAACAAACTTACTGTGCTTATTTAGGAAATTCTTTGAAGTTAAATTTTGATCACAGCACTGTTCAATACTGAGGGCAGTATTTGTTTAATTGGAAAAAAATCTAATATGTTGGTTGAGTTATAACATCAACTGCAGAACTTCTTCCTTATTGTTTCTAAAGCTACACGAATTTTAAACATGCAAATCTATAACCACTTGATGCTACCCTAGAATATTTTGAAGCAATGTATGTTAAATAATGCTATTTCTGGGTTGTCTGACAAGTTTAAATAAAAGCTTTAAGTGTGATATAACAGATGCCAATTGGCAGCAGCTATAAAGCAAGGAAACTTCTACAAAAGAATGTCTAGACATTTCCTTTTCATAAAACAAGGGATTCTTTCATAAAATTCTAAAAAGTCCAGACATTTCCGTGGTTTCCTATTTATCTGTATTATTGCAATATTTTTTATGTACTCAGACAAGGTTATTGTGTTCTCATTTTAACTTGATACATGGTACTGAAGGTAACTTGATACATGGTACTGAGGTAACTTGATACATGGTTCTGAAGGTAACTTGATACATGGTTCTGAGGTAACTTGATACATGGTACTGAGGTAACTTGATACATGGTACTGAGGTAACTTGATACATGGTACTGAAGGTAACTTGATACATGGTACTGAAGGTAACTTGATACATGGTACTGAAGGTAACTTGATACATGGTACTGAAGGTAACTTGATACATGGTACTGAGGTAACTTGATACATGGTACTGAAGGTAACTTGATACATGGTACTGAAGGTAACTTGATACATGGTACTGAAGGTAACTTTATACATGGTTCTGAAGGTAACTTTATACATAGTTCTGAAGGTAACTTGATACATGGTTCTGAAGGTAACTTGATACATGGTACTGAAGGTAACTTGATACATGGTTCTGAAGGTAACTTAATACATGGTTCTGAAAGTTATAATTGTCACAAATACACTCGTGTCTTCCCAACACATGAGTATTTTATGTAAATCTCCATATGGTAATTAACAATCATGTTAAGGTTCGTGACATTCCAACTCATAAAGGGGAATAACTCTTTTAAAACTGGTATGAAAATTATGTCTCCTCCAGAAAATTGCAGAATAAAAAAAAAGAAGAGATTACTTTTTTTTACTAGTTTAGTCTATCTTTCTGATAACCTTTCTTGTTTGACCTTTATCTTCTAAATGAATGTTAAGGTTCGTGACATTCCAACTCATAAAGGGGAATAACTCTTTTAAAACTGGTCTGACCTTTATCTTCTAAATGAATGCATTAAACTTATATTTTGACTTGACCTTAATGATCAAATGACATACCATATCTATTCCTTAGATAGAACTACCGTTTTTTATTGTATACTATATAACTCTGGCAACATTTATCAGATTATAGATCGCCAATGAAGTGATTATGACAATTATGAAAAACAATATATTTTCTACAAAAAATCTGTCATCTGATATTTTAGCAATACATTTTATCTTCTTATGTACCATTTTATAAATCTTATATATCAGGTGTTATTACTAACAAAATGATCAGACCCAGTCATCATAAATTTCTGCTGTGAAGACTAAGAACTGATTCACCAGCTGGTAATGTCAATATATCTTTTTAAGAATTGAATGCATTTTTTTGAAGTTTCATTAATCTATGCAGTGCTACGAATGATGAAACATGCTTTGGTCAGCACTTTCATACATAAATGAAACTTCAAAAGAATACATTCAATTATTATGTTTACAATTTGTTTTATTTCAAAAAATTGTCACGGTCCTGACTTAATTAACCCACATTGTTTGTGTACAGTGGCCTTCATCAAGAAAGCATGTGCAGTTTGTTGCTAACCGTTTCATTTAGAAATGCAATGAACGATTCTATGTCATCAGTGTTATGGCTTGAACAAACAGAAATCCAGGATATTGATGAAAGACAGAGGTAACATGAATATTGTTCAGTAAAAGGTTTTTGTAATATATATGTTGTGTACAGGTTTTCTTTTTACAAATTATAATTTGTATGCTGCTTTGTAAAGGTTATCTACAACATGGACAAATTATATGTAATGATTCCTTACATTGTGTAGAAATCATGAATATGACCTCTGAATGACCCCAGACATTGACCCTAATGTATGCAAATTAA
The DNA here is from genome assembly GCA_944474755.1 of Limnoperna fortunei. NCBI lineage: Eukaryota > Metazoa > Mollusca > Bivalvia > Mytilida > Modiolidae > Limnoperna > Limnoperna fortunei. The sequence continues at coordinate 71,965,580 of OX104118.1, forward strand.
AGTTTTGACATGTAAAACATTGTTTACTGATCTCTTCCAGGTTTTAACAAATAACTATTGGAAAACTAACCAGAACTGACTTTTTATAGTCAAAATACAATGACCTGTCAGGTACTTTCTACCTATTGCTCAATCAATTCCAAAAATAGATAACTGCTGTTTAGAAAACTGCTTCAATCTGTTTTCTTTAAAGCTCTTAATAAGAAAGAGCTGGACATTTAAATTGCAGCTATTCATGCATGACTCAGGTAATTTCTAATTTCTAATCTGGAAGACAGCCATAGAGTATAATGTAGATGGAACACCTTAGAAGTTTAAAAGTTACCTGAGTCACGCATGAGTAGCTGCAATTTAAATGTCCAGCTCTTTCATATTAAGAGCTTTAAAGAAAACAGATTTTAGACCATAGTAAAGTGCTCTCGACCAATGAAAACGTCTAATTTTGTATGTTTTATTTGTGAAGACCATGACATTTTCATGGTCTTCATAAAGGATTAACTTTTGTTAAAAATTGTAAGGGACTAGACTATAATTGCCTAGGGCATAATTTGGTATTAAGAAATGTGAGGAATTGCTCAATATAAAAAATATATAATATTTTATAAAAATATAAAATATAAAATGTACACATAAATAGTTTATTTATTTTCATAACTCTAAAGCAAATCATTTTTCCATTTTTATAAATAACAACTTTTGAAATAGAATTAGGCAATGTAATAGTAAGAACATCATCATCATTTGACTCTTACTTGACAGTGTTTACAGTTGATTTAGAGTTTTCCTTTGTACTTAATTGTGGTCTTTTGTCATAATCTTGTGGTTTCGGTGGTTGAAGCGTATTGCGAACATTTTCAGACATAGACTCAAGATGGCGTTTGTAAAAATCCACAGCGTTTGAACAATGTGCACGTCTTGATTTGATTACAAGGTCATCATACCCAGCATTGAAAAGAGTTGTGGCACAAGTTAATTTACCGGAATGGTTTGTTATCACTTTATTGTTAACATCAATGCCAGCATTTTGAAAAAGCTCTGCAACATATTTATGCAGATGGACTGCGTACTAAATCTAGGCCGTCCACCTAAAGAGCAATGTGGAAGCGGTTTCCTATAAAACCGCCCTTGTCTCGGAATAAGCGATAAATATTTATCATAAATGTTAACTATACATCTTGGGTTTGTTGGATCACTTTTTTGAGAAATTCTCTTAACATCAACACTTCGGTTATAAAGACCACCTTGAACGTTTTTACATAATCGTCCAGTATAATTGAAATTTAGCACCACACGAGTCGGTTGATATAGAAAACTGTGATGTATCAAGAACATTGTGCCGTTATCCATACCTCTGAACCCGAACAATTTGCAGTTATAGAAAAAACACAATATTACTTATTCCAGAAGCAGTTCCAATACCCTGAATGGTTAGTTCCTTCATTCTGCTATCGGCTAATACGGTGTCATCAAACTATTAACACATTCTGGTCCTTATAAATACCAGTCAGATTAATAAATTGTAATCATGCAATTAAATATCTCTTGACCACTTTACAATGGTCTAAGTTTGTAAGAATATGATAATCCCTGTCTTCATGATTAGTACTCGCTACCACTCGTACATAATCATGAAGACGGGGATTATCATATTCTTACATATACGAAGCAGTTTTCTAAACAGCTGTTATCTATTTTTGGAATTGATTGAGCAATAGGTAGAAAGTACCTGACAGGTCATTGTATTTTGACTATAATTTACAACAGTCTCATGGTATTCCCCTCAATGTCAATATAATGTTTGACAAGTATGAGAAGGAAAACCATGACAATATTGGCTCTATAATTTGTACACATAGTTGAATTTTACAATCAAACGTAATCCCAATACATAAATATTTAACCGGTATAAAAATAATGATCAGCCACATTCAAAAATATTGAAATGGTTTTTTTTCTTTTTTTAAATGAGGAGAATTAAATTTTGACAGCAGATTTGCAGTATTAGAAAGTAAGGACATGTTATCTTGCTTTTATTGGAGGCTTTCTATTAACATACTTATCACACTTATAACCTTCAACATATATAAACTATTTATGATATAAAATACAAATGAAAGCTACAACAAAATACCAAACACCAAGGAAACTACAGCAATGGTCCTGACTTAATGGTACAGGACTACTGCTGCAGTTGCAGCAATGGTCCAATCAGACATTCATACTTAAAGATTATAATAGTTTCATTTGCATAGTTCAAATGTAACTCAAATTCGTAGCTAATAAGCAAAAGTGTCAAAAATAAACAAAAGAAAATTAACATGCATGAACAGATAATCCTATAAATCATCGACTTAAAACAGGAATTCAGTTCATAATGCTACTTCACATTCCAACAGTCTCATAACTCTCAACTTCAATTAAAAGCTATTCATAGTTTTGCTTTTATCCTTTGAGAAATAAATATGGAAATACGACCACAGACAAAGTAAATACAGCCTCATACTCTGACATTTAATAGATCCACTTATACTTGTTGCTGAAAGTTCAAGTTTAGCATGGGAATTACATTTAAAGGAAGAAAATTGTGTAAATACTTGATTTATTAACTCAACAGATCATCAATATCAATACTTCTGTTACACTAGGTGTCTACTGCACTATAAATATTCTACTATACAGACAGAAGTTAATAACACAGGAGCAATTTTAGTAAGAAATATTGGAATTGGAACAATTAAATTTAGTGAAACTAGGTCAAAAAGTTTTTTACTAGTGTTGTCCTGGCATTCCATGCATTCTATGATGATTGCAACTTCACTAGCTAAGGTTTATGATCGGCTCTACTCATCTTCACCCTTGGGAGATATAGCCATATATTTGTTACTCCCACACACTAGTAAATTTAGTAACAAATATGGAAACATTAAAATTAAGTTATATCTAGGTCAAATACTTTTTTACAAGTAATGTTGTGGCAATCCAGACAAATTGTTGACATGGAGCACAAAGTTATGTTAAAAACATTTTGATTGGTTGCAGGTGGCTCTAGCTGCAATAGAAAATGTTACCAAGTGACAAAAAATCCTGCCCTAATGGCTAGTGGTAATGTTTTGAGGGCAGATGGTGACCCTTCGCCAGCAATAAAGGTAAGATGACAGATAATGACCCTTAGCTAGTGGTAAAGGTGAGATGACAGATCATGACCCTCGCCAGTGGTAAAGGTGAGATGACAGATCATGACCCTTAGCTAGTGGTAAAGGTGAGATGACAGATAGTGAACCTTCACAAGTGGTAAAGGTGAGATGACAGATAGTGACCCTTAGCTAGTGGTAAAGTTACATGTAGGTCATTCAAAGGTTGTCATGGCTTTTTTGGCCATTTATATTCTAAATAGTTTAACAGTTTGCTAAAATTTGGTTTGAGCTAAATTGTAAGAATTTACGTATTAAAAATTTCTATAAAAAACATATTATCTAATATAGTGTCAATAGGTTCATGCTTTAAATCCATTCTACAGTTCATTACATCTTCGCTAGCTAAGGTTCATGATCTGTCATCTCACCTTTACCACTGGTGAAGGGTCATAATTTGTCATCTCATCTTTACCACTAGCTATGGGTCACGATCTGTCATCTCACCTTTACCATTGGCAAAGGGTCATGATCTGTAATCTCACCTGACAAAACAAGAACTTACGGCATACGTTTAGGCTTATGTTCCTTTTGTAGATCCCATAAATTAAATTTAGAAATCAACAATTATTTCCTCAAAATATTTAGCGTTTTGAAATGCAGCAGTTTTTTTCATTTTGATAGTAAGTCAGCTATTTCTGTTTCTATAAGGATCTAATATTATTTACAAACGTTCATCTGCTTTCATACAATGGTATTTGGGACAAGCTGCTAGACTTTTCAAGCACTAACCGCAAACAACAAAGCCTGAAGGGTTTCAAATGCACAAAATATACTGCATCTATGTTACACTTCCGCTCTAATTCAGGTCAAAATTTACAATGGAATTGATTTCAAAATATATTTTGGGGATCTAGAAAAGGAGCCTAAGCTTAACTATACGTGGTAAGCAATTTTTATATGTCAAGCAAAAAACCTGCACCAAAACACATTGACTTTTACTATAACTAGATATCAGTGAGATGGTACCCATCTCTGTGGGCCCGGCTGACCTTGAGGTCAAGGTCAAAGGTCATCAACCATGGTATACGACACATCGCCTTGATATTATCTACCCACATACCAAATATCAAAATCCTACCTCAAAAGATAAAAAAGTTATAGCTTGGACACGATTAGCTTCGGAAGGACAGACTGATCAGTAAAGGGCGTCAGCCACAAATTAAAAATAGATTTGTTGACACTCATCAACCTCTAACACAACCTTAAATTAGAGAGGTTTGTCCAGGTTGTATATCCCCACCAGAGCCATATAAAAAAATATTTTCCACTCTTCTTACATTCCTACAGCTGCTTCCACTTGGGGGCTATTCAAGTATCAAGATGGATGAGAATGAATTTTTGAGTGTTGTTAATGTCTGTGGGGAAGGTCTAAACCTCATCACCTAGAGATAAATCTAATGCCTTTAAAAACCTCAAGTTCATTTTTCTGGATTAGCCTTTTTAGAATTACTTCATACCTCAGCTGGGGTGTTATTTTACAAAGTCCACACCCAGTATTGGTCATCATGAAGACTGGCCAGCCATATGCTGCTAAGGCAAACCTCATGTAATGAATGACCTTGTTGTACTCCTCCATTACATCAGGGTGACTAAGTTGTAGAAACTCTGTACTTGGAACAATAGGAACTCCAGACAGGTACTGGTAGACATCATTCTCTGTCTGCAAATTTTGAACCTTATTAGAATAGATTTATGCTAGAGTACTCCCAGGCAAAATATTGTTTTACTTGATGTGTCTTCTACATGGTAAAATGAGTTTATTCAACTTTACATCATACACCCTTTATTCTGAATTATTATATTTCCATACCTCTTTATAAAGTAAAAACAATCATATTCACAGCCATGATGCTACATACGAGTCTCAAGATAGCATTTCAGAAGCAGTTGCACACATGGCCTGCATGAATATTTGTTAGGAAGCTTTGTGTACACAAATTTTATGATTCAAGGACTCATAAATGTTTGTTTATGTTATAGACATAGAAAATCAATACTAAATGAAAGCAATTTCATTTAACTTAATACTGTTACTCCCCTGTGGATCCGATGAGAATCAAAAGCTAGCACTATATTCAAAATAAAATAACACATAATAAACAGCAGGCATATATGACTCAAAGATGAATACACTACAAATAATTGTTTACCTGGGCTACCACATGTTTCATACGAATCTTCTGATGCCTTCGTAACAATACAATGCCAGCAAATACATCAGATGGAACCACATCCAAGTCACGGAAGAATTCTTGAAGTAATTTTGCTATTTCTGCTATAGAATTCTGAAAGAAAATTGGTCATCTTAATTCAGATAAAATAGAATTGTATTTTTTTATTTTAAGAACCTCCCTACATTTAAAGAAAAAGGCTTATATTTATTTCTTAAATACAGTAAACCTTTATTTAAAAAGAAGATGTTTATAACATACCACATTCCACAGGAAATATGAAAAAATATTAAAACAGTGGGCTTCAGCATATGCACTGAACTTCCTAATTAGGAAATAAATCATGGCAAATAGATTTGCAAGAAATTTAAACTGGTATGACAAAATATGGGATAATATTTAAATAGATACATCTAACAAAATATAATCAAATTTTATCCCTGTAATTTTACAAGAAAGCCAATCAACTATATCTTCAATATTATGCAAGAGCCAAGTCAGTCACCTATCTCTGGAATACTACATGAGAGCCAAGTCAGACACCTATGTCTGGAATACTACATGAGACAAGTCAGTCATCGATCTCTGCAATACTACACAAGAACAAAGTTAGTCACCTATCTCTGCAATGCTGTAAAAGAGCCAAGTCAGCCACCTATGTCTGGAATACTACATGAGAGCCAAGTCAGTCACCTATCTCTGGAAAAGTACATGAGCCAAGTCAGTCATCTATCTCTGCAATACTACATGAGAACAAAGTTAGTAACCAATCTCTGCAATGCTGTGTAAAATCCAAGTCAGTCACCTATCTCTGGAATAGGATATGAGAGCCAAGTCAAACACTTATCTCTGGAATACTACATGACAGCCAAGTCAGACACCTATCTCTGCAATATTACACAAGAGCCAAGTCAGTCACCTATCTCTGCAATACTACATGAGAGCCAAGTCAGTCACCTATCTCTGCAATACTACATGAGTGCCAAGTCAGTCACCTATCTCTGCAATACTACATGAGAGCCAAGTCAGTCACCTATCTCTGCAACACTACAAGAGAGCCAAGTCAGACACCTATCTCTGCAACACTACAAGAGAGCCAAGTCAGACACCTATCTCTGCAACACTACATGAGAGCCAAGTCAGACATCTATCTCTGCAACACTACATGAGATCTAAGTCAGACACCTATCTCTGCAATACTACATGAGATCCAAGTCAGTCAATATCTCTGCAATACTACATGAGATCCAAGTCAGACACTATCTCTGCAATACTACATGAGATCCAAGTCAGTCACTATCTCTGCAATACTTCAGGAGATCCAAGCCTTTCAGTTATCTCTGCAGTAACTGAAAGCCAAGTCAGTCACCTATGTCTGCAATAATTGAGTGCCAAGTCAGTCACCTATCTCTCTAATACTAAAACAGAGCAAACTGAACAATCTATACAATACTACAAGATAGCTAAGTGAAATATATATCTATGCAACACTACAGCCAAGTGTAGTATATCTGGAATACAACACTACAGCCAAGTGTAGTATATCTGGAATACAACACCACAGCCAAGTGTAGTATATCTGGAATACAACACGACAGCCAAGTGTAGTATATCTGGAATACAACACGACAGCCAAGTGTAGTATATCTGGAATACAACACGACACTGTCGACAGCCAAGTGTAGTATATCTGGAATACAACACGACAGCCAAGTGTAGTATATCTGGAATACAACACGACAGCCAAGTGTAGTATATCTGGAATACAACACGACAGCCAAGTGTAGTATATCTGGAATACAACACGACAGCCAAGTGTAGTATATCTGGAATACAACACGACAGCCAAGTGTAGTATATCTGGAATACAACACGACAGCCAAGTGTAGTATATCTGGAATACAACACTTCAGCCAAGTGTAGTATATCTGGAATACAACACTTCAGCCAAGTGTAGTATATCTGGAATACAACACGACAGCCAAGTGTAGTATATCTGGAATACAACAAGACAGCCAAGTGAACTATCTCTGCAATACAACATGACGAAATGAGCTCTACCAGTACTCATCAATATCTTTAACAGAAAAAATTAGATACTTTCAATGAAGCTGTGAAGAAAAAAATTTACTGACTGTTGTTTATACATCTAAAAGAAAAGTCATGAGAAATCCATATGATTCCTTAATTATTGTTTTATCATTTTTCATACAGTATCACGTTTATAAGATGCAAATGTTTCCTGGAATAAGGTTTCTATACTATATATTTCACAGACAACAATCAAGGAATAAATGTAACATTCAAACAGCCATTATACAAACAACCCTTACAATTCTATTGATATGATTAATGATTTTATCATTAAACAATCGAGGTAGAAGACATTATTTCCTCCTTTTATTTAATAAAGGAACACTGTGGACAAAGATTGAAATGAAGTTGATTCCCAACATACAATACAAGTTCTATTTAAGGATAAGACTGGAGTTTGGGGGTTTCTTATGCAAGTGTGGTGTGGCAACTTTCAAGGATCAAATATAACATGGTTGGTCCAAATTGGCCTAAGAGGTTACTTTTGCTGAAATAAGCCTGATTTGCATTTTCAGCAAAGGAATAAATTAATTTGGTATAAACATGGCATACACATCTACCTGTTTCTTTCAGATCAAAGTTCAAATTTCTACAGATTTTGATAAAAACGTAAGAGAATCAGTCATTCCTTTCATATACAATTCTCATCTTCACTAGCCAAGGGTTACGATCTGATACACTTATTCTTTACAGAAGAGAGGGGGACCTGATCGTAACACTTGGCTAGCAAAGATGATACAATCCTTTGGACATGTCATTACTGAAGATCTGAACATCATTGACCAAAAGAATCTCTGCAACATTATTTTTTGTGGTCCTAAATTCAGCGCACCTGAGCAACCAGGACACTAGACTAGATGCACTGTCTAACTGGGTAAGAAAAATAAGGTCTTTGGTTCTGCTTTCTATAGTTGCTTAGAAAACTGAGACAGAAATTTTTGTTACGGACTGACAGACAATTTGACAGATGGAGGAACAAGGGTAAACAGTATACCTCCTCTTCTTAGAAAAAATGGGGGTATAATTACATAAAATTTTAATGCTTAGATAGACGTAGAAAAAGCTCACTATGACAATCAGGTTAGGTAAAAATGTAGTTATTTCAATTTTTCAATTTTACATAAAGAAATTCAAAGTTCAATTAAAGACAAAAGCTCATGAAATAAAAATCATAAGAAAGCCACCATCAAACCAGGCTTCCCAGTTTTAACTCCAAACAGAATTGTATACGTTAATAAAGAAAAAACCTTATGATAGTGAATAGAGTACATTTGTATGTTGAACAGCCTGCCTAGATATCATTTACCCCGGCTCTGACCTTTAAGTATTGTTAGCAGAAATGTTGTCCTTGGTTATCAGAATTTTAAGTAAACTACATATAAAATATTAGATTACTGTAAAAGAAGACTGCAAATATTTATGAGGCTAAAGGACTGAGGAATACATGACCTCTACCAAGCATTCTGACACAGCTCTGAGCAGATAATAAATATTGTATGAGGCTAAAGGACTGACACATGACCTCTACCAAGCATTCTGACACAGCTCTGAACAGATAACAAATATTGTATGAGGCTAAAGGACTGAGGAATACATGACCTCTACCAAGCATTCTGACACAGCTCTGAACAGATAACAAATATTGTATGAGGCTAAAGGACTGAGGAATACGTGACCTCTGCAAAGCATTCTGACACAGCTCTGAACAGATAACAAATATTGTATGAGGCTAAAGGACTGACGAATACGTGACCTCTGCAAAGCATTCTGACACAGCTCTGAAAAGATAACAAATATTGTATGAGGCTAAAGGACTGAGGAATACGTGACCTCTGCAAAGCATTCTGACACAGCTCTGAACAGATAACAAATATTGTATGAGGCTAAAGGACTGAGGAATACATGACCTCTACCAAGCATTCTGACACAGCTCTGAACAGATAACAAATATTGTATGAGGCTAAAGGACTGAGGAATACGTGACCTCTGCAAAGCATTCTGACACAGCTCTGAACAGATAACAAATATTGTATGAGGCTACAGGACTGAGGAATATGTGACCTCTACCAAGCATTCTGACACAGCTCTGAACAGATAACAAATATTGTATGAGGCTAAAGGACTGAGGAATACGTGACCTCTGCCAAGCATTCTTACACAACTCTGAGCTGAGCAGATAACGAATATTGTATGAGGCTAAAGGACTGAGGAATGTGTGACCTTTGCCAAGCATTCTGACACAGCTCTGAGCAGATAACAAATATTGTATGAGGCTAAAGGACTGAGGAATACGTGACCTCTACCAAGCATTCTGACACAGCTCTGAGCAGATAACAAATATTGTATGAGGCTACAGGACTGAGGAATATGTGACCTCTGTCAAGCATTCTGACACAGCTCTGAGAAGATAACAAATATTGTATGAGGCTAAAGGACTGAGGAATATGTGACCTCTGCCAAGCATTCTTACACAGCTCTGAGCAGATAACAAATATTGTATGAGGCTAAAGGACTGAGGAATGTGTGACCTCTGCCAAGCATTCTTACACAGCTCTGAGCAGATAACAAATATTGTATGAGGCTAAAAGACAGGAATATGTGACCTCTACCAAGCATTCTTACACAGCTCTGAGCAGATAACAAATATTGTATGAGGCTAAAGGACTGAGGAATATGTGACCTCTACCAAGTGTTCTTACACAGCTCTGAGCAGATAACAAATATTTTTCGAGGCTAAAGGACTGAGGAATAGACAGGTTTTTTCAATTATCCCCCTTAGTTAAGATAGCCGCCGCTGAAGATCGTCGTTATCGCGGCCGCCATTACATTCATGAAAGATGACATTTCTCAGTGGGATATACATGTTTACAAATAATGTATATATTAACTAAATTACCATAAAGTCGCCATAGCAGGTGACTTTCAGTTAGATACTAATTAAAAGGATAATAATTATAATTTATTTAATTTGTTTTTTCTCAATTTTTAAACTTCTGTCTTATGCACTTGTAATACAAGTGCAACTTGTACTCCAACTTTTTCGTCAATGCTAGTACTTTTTTACACCCATATTACAATTATTGTTGTTTTCAACCAATTATGTTGACATATTTAAAATGAAATACAGTAATAATAAAAAAAACTAGACATTCAACAATATTTAATCATTCACACATCTACATCTCTTATCAATTGAGTCACCACGTAAATTGACTATTTAAAAACAAATTACTAAAATGTCGTCGAAATGTTTTAAAGAAGAAACGAGCACTGTTACACTTAATATTTTATAAACTTTCGGTGTTCTTATAGATCTTTTTACATGTATCATAAAATGGTCTATTCAATGACATCTTCATTCGAAGTTGTTGTTTTCATTTAGTAAATGAAGGAATATTTAGCTTAACTTAGCGAGGGAAAAGTAAATCGTCAATTGTAAACCTCCTATCTGCCATGACCTTTTCGCAGGGTAGTAGGTAATCTAAAACACTCTTTTCAACAATAAATTTGTCACTTTCCCGTCCCTTGAATGCTATATATGGAAACTCTGTCCATGGATACTATTATTACAAGATATTTTTGCGGTAATGTGCGATTTGTAGTTGCTAAACGTTTCGGCTCTAGTTTTCAAGTTGGAAGGTCTTGGAATAAATGTTTCAACACAATCTATGATAACAAAAATACTGGGATAATTCTCCCTACAAGATTCAGGGCAACAAAATCGAATTGTAACCATGAAACTAAGTTCGTCAATTTCTGTGCAAGTACAGATGTATCCAATAATTTAATTGAAGATTTTACTGGCTAAATACCATACCTACGGGCTAAATCATAAAACAACAAGTTTAGTCTTAGTCGCATCAAAACTAAATATTTTTAATCAGCTATACATCCATCTGAAACGAATGTCATAGCTTCTGTTAATGTGAAAAACAAATCCTTTGTCACCCCGGCCCTGTGTACACGAGCGAGTCACTGTCAGTTTGTATGCTGCCAAGTGCAGTCAATGTACCCGTTTCTGTTTTAACCTAAGCTATTTTTTCGGCCGTAAGTGTGAGATTTGTCTGCGGACAAACAACATGTTTTTGTTGATTTTAACAAACTCGCGTACGTTTTCTATGCAAGTAGATGCATTTATTTCGAAATCTTTTTTTCATGTCCGTTTCCATAGAGGAACATTCTTCATCATCGTTTGCGCGGCACTTTCTCAATGTTTGCGTCGGGGGCGCCGTCTAAGAAACCCACAAATACTGTTTTCGGAAGTGTTTTTTCTGTTTAATGCCTTTGTCCAATGAAGCCTGTTTTCATCGTTTCGGGCATGATATGCAATTTGTATAGAACCAAATAAGCACAGTCTTCATGTTTTAAGTCAGCGAATCCTCCGCCGTCCAACGCTTTTTAGACTTTGCTGGTCCCACGCTGCCAAAAAAGTCTAAAAAAGCGTTGGACGGCAGCGGATTCTCTGACTTCATGTTTTTGTCCATGTAAATTACACAACGATAGCTTCCATTCGTTTAATTTACGGCGATTATTTGTACAACTATTAACGGCACAATATCCACCATCACCATCACTATCCTTGTAATTTCCTAAATTAGAAATTTAAAAACAAAAATATATAAATATATTATATACTTTTACTTATGTTTGTTATTGATAATCAATATAGCACGAGCAATTTATTCATGAATACTATGGCTGACCCACCACGTGACTCATTAATGGCAGCGCACATGCAGCGAGAGATAAGCGATTGATAAACCCGTCTATATGTGACCTCTGCCAAGCATTCTTACACAGCTCTGAGCAGATAACAAATATTGTATGAGGCTAAAGGACAGGAATATGTGACCTCTGCCAAGCATTCTTACACAGCTCTGAGCAGATAACAAACATTGTATGAGGCTAAAGGATTGAGGAATATGTGACTTCTATAAAGCTTTCTTACACAGCTCTGAACAGATAACAAATATCTGCTATATTCTTTAGTTATTTTAAATGTGCTTTTTTCTTTACAAAAAAAAAATGCAGAGTAAATATACAAAATATTATTTTACAATACATTAATACTTTTTTATCCTGCACTTTACCATTTAAAAAAAATCGATCAAAGACATAAATGGCCGGATTTGGTTAAACAGGAAGTACATTTAGGCAAGCGACAGACCTGAAATCGAAACCCACGTTATGGGAGGCCATAATGATGCTGCATACCAAATTTCTAGACAATGTGATTAGTAATTACTGAGAAAACTGTTACGAAAATTTTCTACCATTGAACATTAATGTTAACAAGTGTGGACACAGAAAAACGTCTCGCCTGCATTCCGCATCAGTAACGAAAATACTTAATTTCGTCATAAGCATTACGTAAATAGCATTAAATATCAGCAGCGGCCTGTATACAAAATATTGTCACCATACCCTGCATAGTTACAGGGGAACAGCCGTAACCCAAAAACTTTAACGTAGTCGCTGGACCGTGAAATTGAGGTCAAGGTCAGGTGGAACCTACCAGACAGTCATGTACTATTCATCAGCATCCTATACACCAAATATTGTCATCCTACCATGTGTAGTTACAGAGGAACTGTCGTAACCCAAAAACTTTAATGTAGTCGCTGGACTGTGAAATTGAGGTCAAGGTCAGGTGACACCTACCAGACAGTCATGTACTAGTCATCAGCAACCTATACACCAAATATTGTCATCCTACCATGCGTAGTTACAGAGGAACTGTCGTAACCCAAAAACTTTAACGTAGTCGCTGGACCGTGAAATTGAGGTCAAGGTCAGGTGACACCTACCAGACAGTCATGTACTAGTCATCAGCAACCTATACACCAAATATTGTCATCCTACCATGCGTAGTTACAGAGGAACTGTTGTAACCCAAAAACTTTAACGTAGTCGCTGGACCGTGAAATTGAGGTCAAGGTCAGGTGACACCTACCAGACAGTCATGTACTAGTCATCAGCAACCTATACACCAAATATTGTCATCCTACCATGCGTAGTTACAGAGGAACTGTCGTAACCCAAAAACTTTAACGTAGTCGCTGGACCGTGAAATTGAGGTCACGGTCAGGTGACAGACTGGCAAGTACTCATCATAAGCTACCTCTGGACCAAATTTGATGGACCTAGGGCTTGGGCTTACAAAGATATGAAACAAGATGTCAAGTGTTTACGCCGCTGCCGCCGGCGGATTCCCATACATATGTCTCGCCTCCAGCGACTTTCGTCGCAGGCGAGACAAAAATTAACTAAGTCGGTTAACAGGAAGTAGGTGAGCGACAGACCTGAAATCAAATTCCACGTTATGGGAGGCCATGCTGATTTTGCATACCAAATTTCAAGAGAATGTGATTAGTAGTTGCTGAGAAAACTGTTACAAAAATATTTTCCCCGCCCGCCCGACATTCACCATATTATAACCCGGATTTTCACTCTGTGAAATCCGGCCAAAAATGTGATTTTTCTTTAAATATTTATGAGTTTTCTGCTATTAAATTGCTAATTATGGGCCAGACTGCAACTCTGGTGTGGGCATGGCATAACTTTTATTTTGTATAGTACATAAAATCCTTCAAGTTTATTATTTGTTTCCTAGAATGTCCATAGGAGGCAAACACAATATAAATTAATGGTATTCTGCTGTTTCATCTGGCAATTGGCTCAAAAGAAGACAAATACGGGTGTCGGTATATTACATTACGATAATTTGTCAACATCAACTACTGGTACTCTTGTCCACCCAATATTTAGTATTCAGTTCTAGTTCCTGACAGACATATTGATGAGAACAATAATTGGTTTGAGACATCATGTTATCACTATATAACACTCAGAACACATTAACCCTGAAATTGTATAGATATGTTCTAGTGTCGTGAAATATGCATGTTATCATTGCAATATTAAACCATTATCAGGTTGTTTTTTTTTTACAAAATATAAAGTTTATTTGTACTCCTGTTTGTAAGTCGTCTACAGATAAACTATATTTTCTGACAATTTGCATTTGTGTGAATTCCACAACCAAATGATATTATTTATCTAAACCTATAACAAGGAACCACAATTGACTGATATTACGATAAAATGCAGATAATAATGAGATAACAATTAATACTTCCTACAAGAATCTTCACTTCAAATACTTCTTGTTGACAGAGATTTTAGGAAGAGTAATTGGTATAGAAAGCTCCAATATAAAACTTGATTAAGACAATAGAGGTATGCAGACTGATCATGCAAAATAATTTCACAATAGAAACAGCTGTGACACACTACAGGTTTTGCTATAATTTAGACTGATCTAACAAAGTAATATTTCAAAGAAACTAGATATCACCAAGATGGTATTCATCTCTGTGGGCCCCACTGTCAATAGGTTGTGAGAAGAATATAATAGGAAAATATGCCCCTACACAAACAGAAAAGGTCACCAACTATGGTACCTTATGTATGCATTGCATCTAAATGATCTACCCACATGCCACATATCGAAAGCCTACCTCGAATGAGAACAAAGGAAAACCCGGACACAAATTTGTCTTTCAGAAAGTAATGTGAGTTTTAGGCCCAAGTTCAAGGTCAATGGTTACCGACCATGGTACACGATACATCACCTTAAAATTTTCTATCCACAACCCAAATATTTAGGCCTACCTCAAAAGGAAACAAGTAAAAGCAAGCAAGGACATGAATTTTTATCATTCAGAAAGTAATGCAACCTTGAAGTTGAGGTCAAAGTTCAACGTCAACGGTCATCAACAATGGTACGCACATTGTTGCCTTGAAATGATCTAGCCATATGCCACATATCGACAGCCTACCTCAAAGGAGAAAAAGTGATAGTCTGGATACTATTTTCTCATTTAGAAAGCAACCTCAAGGTCAAAGGTCACCAAACATGCTACGTGAAATGTCATTTAGAAATGATCTTATTCTACCCACATACCAAATATCAAAAGCCTAACTCAAATATATAAAAAGTTTCCAGTCCCAAAGTTCAAGGTTTAAAAGGTCATCAATCATGGTACATAACACATCATCTTGAAATGATTTATCAACAAGCCAAATATCAAAAGCCTAACTCAAAAGAGAAAAAAGTTATAGCCCAGACTAGATAAGTTTCTGAGGATCAGACAGACTAAACACTAAAGAGTGTCCTAATAACTAGCTTTTACAAATTCACTGCTTGGTAACTTTTACATTGACTATCATAGATCAATACACCAACAGTTTGTTTCAGTTAGCTGTAACAGGTCTTGTTTAGAAATAAATGTCCAAACATACCCTGTTCCTGCCTTTCCTTTCTACACAGCAGCACAGAAGCTGTAATCTTCTGTCCCAGCTTTCTTCATAGGCTCGGATAGCTTTCCTGAAAAAAAAGTAGATGGTTAGGTCAACAATATACAAACAATTATATGCATGAACATACTCCTAGTACCTCTACAGTGAAAGCATGCATCTGTATTGTACAATTATGTCTAGGGCGCACCTGACTTTATTTTAATTTTAAATTGTGTAATAGTATGCCAGTTACTTGCACCTAATCCATCCATAGAAACCAATTTTTTACCTAGCTGTTATTTCTAAGCACAATAGCAAGGAAACAGACCGAACATCAGAAGCTGAAAGTCAAGTCCAGATTTAGACAAACATATACATTGCAAAACAAAAACAAAAAACACAAAAAAAACAGAAAGTGAGTAACCTGAACCCAATAAAAACCAGGTTGCACTCAGAAGGTCCGGATGAGTAAATTACTTAAGATGGGAAACCATTAATAATTTTCATCTCGTATCTTCTTATTTTATTTTTTATACCCATTTTAATTTCATTTTAAATAAAGATACATATGTGCCAAATAAAAATATGTACTGGCTAAGCATTCTCTCAAAACTACAGAATAACATACATTGAGTGTAATAATAAATACCAGCCTAGTAGTTAAAACATAGTGTATCTCCTTAAATAGCTCTAAATATTTATGTTGTTATTATCCGTAAAACTTGATACTTTAATGTTTTCTGAAATATTCAGCTTTTGAAAAAAGAAATTTTTGCATTAAGTATGGTTTAAGCATAAAGTGTAAAGATTTTAACAAAATGCCTTAGGAGGATGGGTTGGTTCTTGGACACCTCAGGAGAATAGATTGGTTTCTGGCTATTGGTACTAAACATTAAACCTTTCATAAGCTGAACTGACCTTAAGCATTCAGTGTAGAAACTATAATGCTAAAATCTAATCAGAAAGACTACCAAAGCTCTGCATTACTGAATTGGATAATTTAATTAACAAAAGTAAGTCCATGTATAAACTGTATTTATTTCCATTTGAAATGCAAGAATATAATGATATGACAGTAAAACAAGTCCAGATCATTATTCTGTCTCAAATTTTTTAAAATTTTCAATTCAAGATCTGAAACAGAGTAAAACAAATAGAAAACTCCTAACTGAAATTTAAATTTATAATAAAATAAGAAAAATATTGTGACCACTGAAGGGACACAACCAAAACATGCACATTAAATATAAATGTAGGTAGATCAGTTGTAAATTTGTATTTGATCGAGCAGAATTCCTATTAAACAAGAAATATTATTTCAAATATACAAAGAACTATGTAAAAGTTAAGAATGATTGAATTAGCACTAATGAGGAAAGGTGTCTTTCATTATACTCCTACTTTTGTTCTTTATTTAAGAAGCCCATTATTTGATTTATGACTGAAATATCTTTTGTAGAGTTACAAGGCTATAAACTAACCACTTCAAAGGTATTATTTGCTAAAGGTTATTTTTATACATGACATAAAGCTCTTGTATTTACAAATCATTATAGGATAATTAATTGGGCGGAGTGAATATCCAAAATATGATCACGAGTGCCGCATAACGCATCTGATTAAACGAGTGCGCGGAACTTGTTCCGTGCACGAGTTTAATCTGATGCTTTGTGCGGCACGAGTGATCATATTTTGGATATTCACGATGCCCAATTGATTATCCTATTTATTATATAGATCAAAATTGTTTTCGTAAAATTTTCATGCTTAATCCTAAATTTTATGAACGGCGGATGGATATCTGTATAGCACAAAACCATTGTGACGTTTTGGCGGGAAAAACCCGAGAGTGAAAATAAACGATAATTTTCACATGTGATTTACCGTGATTTCTGTCACTCGGAAAATTCGATATTTCATCTCTATCTATATAATAATGACATATCTTGTATCTCTCTTCCTGTGTGTTTACATAATTGTTACACATCAATTTCAGTAAATCACTGACCACAAAACAGTCTATTCTTATCATTAGTTTAGTTGATTTAAGACTAAACACAAAAGGATCCCAATATTTAAATAATTCTGTTTCCTGGCAACCAATACATTTTCCACAACAAATAGTTGTAAGGCATGGGTGGTAGAGTGGTGATAACTGGCGGCATGCCAATGATGGGGTTTCATGTTAAGCCTCACTTCATAGGTGGCAGAGTGGTGATAACTGGCGGCATGCCAATGATAGGGTTTCATGTTAAGCCTCACTTAGGACAAGGTGTGTTTGACTTCAACCTTAATTGGCAAATGGATTGCCAGTTTTTCTGTCAAAGGTCAAGTGTTCTCATGGGGTACTCAGGCTTCCTTCTACATCAAAAACTGCATAGATGCCATGTTTCTGAAGCTTGAGCAATTTCAACAAAAACAATGTTAATGATTTTGAAATACTAGTAAATGGTTAATGGATCAACACAAATAAGACTGATATAGAGATTGACTATATACAGAGATATATAACACCCCTGGGGTTTACAGATTTCTCAGATTATCTTGATACTCTGTTTTAAGGCCGAAATAAATAGAGTTTCTTTATTTCATTACAAACAACTGTATACATGATTGAGCCATGTTTTGAAACTTGAAAAATGATGTATTAAGTTATAATACCCCTGGTGTAAAACCCATTCTTTATGTAATCGGATTCTTCATTTCCTTGGTAAGTACTTTTATGCATATTCTTTAACATAGGTATATGCTGTCTTAATATTAATTTAACTATTTCTTGCAACAAAATAATAATTGAACCAGGGAATCCCATATGGAAAATTACATTAAAAGACCAATAGAACTTTGTTTTCTGAAAAAAAAAGACATAAACAAGTCACATGTAGATCAATAAGACAGCATATCTGTAGTATACATCTGTATAATAGCTGTTGAACAATTGATACAATATGTATTACAATCCATCAACTACTTCACAGATCAAGTATAGACCATTAAGCTATTAACATGCTACAATGTTATCTTTCAAATGCACCAAGCAATGAACCTTCTATGTCTGTTTTAATTTTTTGTTTATCTGAATGTGTACTTCTATATTTAGAATGATTCTTTGCTTTTTTAAGGTGGTGGTATGATTTATACCACCTTTATATAATATTAAGATTTTCTACTGACCAAAATATAAATATTAATATGAAAAGTATAATATAAATAAATGAGCTAATAAACATTACACAAACCACACAACTAAATTAATTACTCTGACAAAAACAAATCATATTATCAATACATAAACAAAAACCAACAGCATATTAAGAAGTGGTTTGAAACAGTCACATAAACAAATTTATATGAGGACACTGGTTGAACCTTTTAAGGGTATCTTCTAGAGGGTGTTCCTCTATGTTTGCCTTGAACAACCATGGGATCTCTGTAACCAAGTGGTCTGTTCAGTCAAACTATTTACGTGATTCCATTGTTAATTGACAAGAAATGTCAATTTTCATGACAATGCTCCAGATACTGCTACTTCTCTTCATAAGAACTGGACACAAGACATAGCTGTAAATTTGTTGAAATTGTTGAAAATCATATTGAACAAAAATCTCTGAGTTAATAATCACATCAGATCTGTATTTAATGCTCACTAGTGATTCCCCCACTTTCCCAAAAGTATTCAGTAAACAAGAATTAGATGAGTTTGTTTGTTTGTTTGTTTGATGGTGTTAAACACCACTTTCAGCAAATTTTCAGCTATATCATGGCGTCCAGTTTTTATTGGGGGAGAAAACCGGAGTACCCGGAGGAAACCCCTGACCTGCAGTAGGAAAACTGGCAATCCTTGCCAATTAAGATTGGTGTCAAGTACACACTACCTGCAGTGAGAATCAAACCCGCAATCTCGGTGTTGACAGACCACATGATCAATAGTTGACAAACTACCTTGACCACTCTGCCACTGAGGCCCCAGAATTAGATGAGCAAGAAACATAAAATTGCTATACATGATATGGTACTATAGGATAAAGCAATATGCAAATATCAGGCATCCTATAGTTGCTTTGAAAACTGTGACAGAAATTTTTTTTTACAGACGAAGGAAAGAACGGATGGAAAGACAAGGGTAAAACAGTTTTACACCCTATTCTAAGAAGCAGGGGTATGAAAATTTGAAAACAACAAAAACTCAAACAAACACAAAAAAGCTGCAATAAAAAAAGATGGAAAATGCTATACACCTTTGAAAACCAACTTATAATAACGATTGTTGTCATCTCCATATGTTATATTGATCTATAAATATTGTTCTCTCATCTCTGCAATCAATATAAAAAATATTTCACCTCGTTGTTCAAATGTCATAAAACTTATGTCAAACTTATACCGAATATTCAAGAGAGATCTACTACTGCTTACATAATGAAGTAAGGCAATTCAAAACAGATTGTCAATATTATTGGTGTTCACAGAGAAATTTGTGAAATGGAATGCTCCAAGGCATACTTCCTGTAATGTATTTTATAATTCCACTAAGGATATGTCAGAAACAGTTCTTTCCTAAGACAATTACAGTACAGTCTTGTCCAATATTCTATTTTTACAAAAAAATGACACAGGATATAAATTGGGTTATTTGTACAGATTAACGGGTTTAACATTCAGTCTTCTCAAAATGTGTCTAAACAGGAGACCCGACAGTTGTCTGAACAAATGTCTGGCACAAAACTTTGAAATAAAAGCCTTATGTTATAAAATAAGATACATATGGAAGTGTCCAGAAAAATTTTCTGGGTCAGCCAATGTTTTTATGTCCCTGACAGAATGTCAGGCATTGATGTTTTATTTTTCAGATCTGAGAAATGAGAATTTGTGTAAAAGAAGTGTGTATTATCTGTCATCTCTTTAAGATATATGGTATATAAGAAGCATTTTGTGTACACTAGTACAGTTCTTTGCAAAACAATGTAATAAGAGTATTTACTTCCCAACCTGCTAACCAAAATGCCCTTTAAAATAAAAATAATTCTTATCTTGATTTCATCTATAATTTCAGTATGTTTAGGCTTAGAACATCACAATGTATTGGTAAATGTTTTCCCAAGCAAAACTGATATTTCAATTTATACAATCCACATGGGATTACAATTATCAACCTTCAAAGGTGTATTAGCAAAATGTTACACAGATTAATCATTTATACATTGAGTGCAATTTATGTTATAGTCTAGTTGCAGATGGTACTATTTCCCAAGAACTAGGAAATATACCATATTTACCAATGTTTTCATATGACCTTAGCTGGAAGTCAAAGGTCATAGGATGTCCACTCTGGCTACCTAGTTGGACATATTTATCAGATACTTATAATTACAATCAAAACAAAGATAGTAAGATTACAATGTAATTGAATATTGTTTTGTTTGTTTGTGCGAACAGACCTCGGTCAATGTCTTTTTCAGACTTCCAGTTTTTATTGATGGAGGAAGAAGGAGTACCCAGAGAAAACCACAGACTTTCGGTAGGAACACTTTCAATCCTTGTCAATTAAGATTGAAATCCAGTGCACCCAGCCTGCAGTGATACACGAACCCACAACCTAAGTGTTGACAGATCACATGATCTCGTGGACTTACTACCTTAATCACTCATCCACAGAGGTCCCGAATTGATATATTCCATATGAGGTTGCCTTACAGATCTTTCATAGACATAGACATACATACTATTAATTTTATTTTTGCCTGAAATAGAATTCCTGAAAATATCCATTATTCATAGTATAGTATTAAGGATGTTAAGAAATCAATCGTTCATTTTTAACCAATGTCTTCAAACACTGCAGTGATGTGGGTGATATATCATTACTATTTGTGAACAATTCTTGTGTGATTTAAAAATACTTAATGAGCAGAAAAACTTTAAGGGAGAAACATTAACAAATATAAATCGTGCATCTGGTCCAGTTTCTTTTATCAATAATTACAGCTAGGACATTCAACTTAACAGCTGATATACAATCCCAGATCAATATTATGCAAATCACAGATAACAACAACCCATGATTTTTCACCTAAAATGACCCAATCAGTTCAAAAAAAATCCTCACAAAAATGAAGCCATTGTAACAATAAGGAATCCATTATTGATTAAAATGGTTGTACTGTGTAAAATATTAATTGTATATTTCTCAGTTGGGGTAAACATCGACTGACATGGTGCCAGCAATATTACTTAATATGTAACAATAATCTTGTATTCACCTTTATTATTGGTGATATTCCAGTTTTAGTTTACAAAAATAATGAAGCTATATGCTAAATGATGTGTGATATTTAACATCATGAAATAAAGCAATTCTGATGTTTTTAATGAATACATAGTAGCATTATCCAAAAAAACACTGAAGTCTCGGAAGAACAGCTTCTTTTGTTATACTTCAATTGCAAGTGTCCTGAACTGATTTGAATCTAAGACTAAGGAAACAATTGGCCTTAATGGCTAACGAAATCCTTACCATTCAAACACACATTCTAATGAGTTCTTGATGTAACGTCAATTCTGATTGGATAACGTGAATAATTTCATGGCATCAATTCAGATTTTAACACAAGCGCAGACGTTATTTCCGGCAAATAAAAAATTCCAATGTTAATCAGTTAAATTAGTTTTTTATTGCCGTAGCATTAGAATGGAGATAACTGTATTGTATTTGAAGATTTGCCGGCATCAGTTGGTGATTTGATGGTCTGAAATATCCGTTTACTGGCTTCGCTTATGCGTCGCCAATAAACTCAATTTCCGACCATCAAATCACCAATTAATGGCTGACGAAATCCTTACCATTCAAACACACGGTGTACATGGCTTTATTCTGGGTTTTATTGAAGCTTGTACTGTTATGATTTTTACCTGCCTTGTTACTTGCCCTACTTTAAAACAGACCCACAGAGCAGCTCGTTTGGGGGTTGTCAGGTCATAATACAGAAAGCCTGGCCGGGGACCATAGTGGGTAACGTGTTTGGAGAGTGTAACGCTCCTTGCACGATAAAGAACCCTTTTGTAGATTTTGAAAAAGAGTAGGCTCATTGTAACCGCTACAAAAGGCTAAATTCTCTGACCCTACCCAGTACTCCATACTTTTCTAGTGGCAGTCCAAATTTTGTTCCCTGTGCCCATCCTACCCCATTTTCCATTGATTTATTGTTTGTCAACAACTTGTTCTCGTCCTGAATATAGCTGAAATATTGCTTGGTGGACATAACACAAACATCCAATCAATCAATCAATCAATTTAAAACAAATTCAATCTGTGGCCTTTTTTTACAACAATTTATTGGTAATAAGCAAACATGTATATCTATTATGTTAGGAACTGTGTACTGGACAAAATTTATCAACTTTTCATTGGAAAGAACAATACAATTTTATTGTCAGCAACTTTAACAAAATATTTCCATAACAATTCTTCACAACAACAAATGGGACAGTTTTTATTTTTCTGAAATCCAAATCTGAAGTAATGATTTGATCAATGTATCAGAATGTTTAATTTTTGGTTTTCATAAAAACAAATTTAAATGTAATTATAATACTGATCAACAGTCTGAGAATAAATTCATGTTAAAATTAAGAACAACCCATTAACTACAAATATTGATGAGATCACATCACATACTCAAATCATATAATCCATTCAAATTATTCATAAGAAACCGCATTTAATAAAGCATTGTTGGTTAGCTTTGAGTCAAACATCAAACGGTAGAGTATGTTATTCAGGATTTTTAAAACAGATGATTATTCTCTATTTTCCATATTGTGACATACCAGATTTGTTAATTTACTTGCATCCAAGTCCGACTGAAAAAAAAATTATAGCCCATTCATGAAGGGGACATCTGGATTTGTCAACTTTCAAAGAGTTGTTTTCCTTCATCAAGCTCTTGGAAAAACAACTTATTTGAAACAACAGAGGGCAATGAATTTCTATGAATAAACCTCACTTTAAAAAATATGCTGATTTGCTCAGAATAATATTATGTGACTTTTATAAATGAGATGGTTTGCTCAAAAAAGCCAACAATTTGCTTGCAGAGGGTGACAACCTTGACACAAGAACACCCTAGAAATCACATGATCAGCAACTGGAAACAGGGTGACAATATCAACAATCCTAATTACCTAAAATTTGTGTGATTGACAACCAACAATGGTTTGCATTATTTACATTAACAATTATGGATGGCAAAGAATTGTTAAAACCATAGTTACGAAAAATAACGCCATTAAATAAGCATGTTTGGTCTATACAACTGGTCTATGTTGATTTGCTTGGTGTAAAAAACAATTGTGGACTCCTTAAACGGTACACATCCAGAATGGTCAACTGGCTTGGTTTGTCTTTCCTCTGGCTGAAGCCCCAGGAAAGACAACCCACACAGTTGACAATGCGGGGTGGCCACATCATAAGAAGGCCTTTATTGTATATAGTCATAAACAATTGTCAGTTGCATTATATGTTTATGTACATATTTAATAAAGTATCACAATTTTGTTATAAGAGCTTTAGAAAACAGTCAGGTACAAATAATATTTTCTAACAATGTACATTTATTTTTTATGTCATTAAGATGCTAATCTTGTCCATTTCTATTGAAAACAACACTGATTTGACATTGACCTTGAAAAGGACAAACAAAAATAAACTATGTCTGTCCTAAGCCATTAACTTTATTAATATAATGGAGAAGTTACTGGTATAAAAGCACTAGAGGCTCTTAAGAGTCTGTATCACTCAATTGACTTAAAAAAAAATGTGAAGATGCTGTTTCTATGTATGTTGCCTTATTAAATCTCCAATCAGCAGCAAGATAACTTTCCAAGCTTCATTTCTGAATAGCTTGGTTTCATGTGTTGAAGAGTTTCAGAGAAGAAGCTGTTTGTATTTTTTTCTGATAAGTTCCTATGTTAAGCGATGTTGATGGTGGCAGGCTTCTTGTATTGTAGATCAGCACAAAAAACTCAAAATTAGAAGGAAACTATCTGAGGTACATTTGTACAATATCAAAACTCCTTCAGCTAAGCGGTTAGTGATGAAACAGATTTTGAAATTTTAGCCAATCAGTACACATTTGCAACTTTGGCAGCCATGTTGAATTTCCTATCTGCTTGAAAAGCTCAAGACAATAAGATAACTATCCTATCTTCACTTCTGCATTATATTGATTTAATTGTGTGGAACAGTTTTAGAGAAGAAGCTATCTGTACATTTTCCAATAGGGTCCTATGTTAAGCTGAGAAGATTTTTTGAAATGCAACAAATCAGAATGCACTAGCAGCCATGTTTAATTTCCAATTTGCTATAGAAAACTCAAAATAATAACTATCCAAGCTACATTTCTGCATAATTGTGTGTGTTTTTCCCATAGGGTCCTATGTTAATCTGTGTTCCAGGGTTGGGCACATCTTTGAATTTGGATCATCACAATAAACTCAAACTTGGTAAATTTCTGCAATATTTCTAATCAATCTTCAATATGGTATTTGAGTATAAGAGTTTTTAAATCCAGCCAATCAGAAAGCACTTGCAGGCCTAGCAGCCATGTTTAATATTAAAAACTCAAACTTTGTTAAGAACCACCCAATACAAATTTCTGCTAAGATTGGTTCCAATTGGCCATGTGGTTTTGAAGAAGATTGAAATGTGAAAAGTTTTTGGCCCATGACACAGATGGACCCCAAGTGCTGAGAATAGCTCACACTGATCCCTTGGGTCAGGTAAGCTAAAAATAAAGCAAACATTTATTTAAGGAATATTTCAAGTTTTTAAACAGGTTCTGTGCATATAGCTAATGAAAAAACAGAAATATTCCATATAAGATTTTCAAAACCAAATTAATCAATACATAAGAGAACTGTTATAATTTTATTGGTGTTTGAATATATAATGTGATCAAAATATATTATACTATATAACCTGCATCAATTCATTGAATTTTAGCTTTAAAATCAAAATAAAATCATGCTTAATAATATATCATTATTGCACATTAAATGTAAAGACTGCAAGATAAAAATTAATACACATGTAACTATATTTGATAAAATACTTACATTAGGTGGCAAAAAATGAATAAAATGAAAAGAGAAATGACGATTTAACATGCAAAATTGATGAACACGTAGAATTTGCTGAATGTTAAATGTGATACAGAGTACAATTTAACTGAATGTGACTCTCTCGAGTGTCTGTCGCTGCTGTATTCAAGCAACATCTAAGAACAAGCTAAGGAATACAAAACATGCATGGTTAAAAATATAATTATTTCAGGGTTTGACATTAACTTAATGTTATTTTTATTATGTTTATATGTATTCAAAAGCTTCAAGTGAAGATAATAAAGCAGCAGGTAATCATAATCAAGACTATAATACTAACAATACAGTACATTGCACATGGGTTAATACCCAAAGGCTATGTGTCGAGACCCGGAGCCTGTAATACGTCATCTGAAGTATATGACTAACAA
The DNA here is from genome assembly GCA_944474755.1 of Limnoperna fortunei. Taxonomy (NCBI): domain Eukaryota; kingdom Metazoa; phylum Mollusca; class Bivalvia; order Mytilida; family Modiolidae; genus Limnoperna; species Limnoperna fortunei. Next base: position 71,991,869 of record OX104118.1, read on the forward strand.
AAGTTTTTTATGAGACTACATGTCAAATATGAAAATATTTTAGGAAAATGTAGCATCTATTGATCTATTTAACAATAAGAAAATGTGTCTTGGTGATACTGATGTCCAGCTTGCCACATATTGGTAAATACCCCCTATATCTAAGTTCACTCATTTATTGACTGCTGCCTTGCCAGTGAGGAAATCTGATCCTGCTGTAACTGTTATCAAGTTTCATGTAAACAGCTTACTGTGAAGTCATCTTAATAAAAAAAAGCTTAACCCCAAGGTACAACTGAGGCTGGACAGACAGACAAACCAACAAGCAGACTGAAAAATCTATTAGATGTTCCACAACTTTCTTTGGGGGGACATATAAAATATTTTGGGTTAAGCAGTTATCAATAATGGGACTTCATAGTGGGAATTCAGAAAGAAAACATTCAAAGCTTCATCAATAACAAGTTTGTTCAAATTGACCCAGTGCTTGCAGTTTTTCAATTTATCATTGTTTTGTTGGATTTGCCTATTTGACGACCATTCCTAATAATAATTCATAATAATCTATATTACAATACTGCTTTTATTGTAAATAGTTTTAATCTGAAATGCAAAAAAAGCTGATTCATTATATTGAAAAATAGTGCATATACACTTCCAAAAATCTGTTTATTCTGCCAAAAGTATTCATAACCCTGGAATATTTGAGACAACATGTCAACATTGAATTGATTTTTACCATTTTTATTCATTCTATACGCTTGGTTATTTTTATCATTAGAATGAGTCAGTTGCACTTTTTTCTTTCAGTTACTATTACAATAATCTATGAGAATGTGACCTACAATTCTGACCCTTCAGTTCATTAAGTCGGTTGATCCAACTAAAGAGTCCATACATGTAGTTAGTAAGCAGTTTACAATATAACCTGCGGTTTAGGTAGTCAGTCTACTCTTGATCATGTGCCGGTCAGCACTGAGGTTGTGGTTCCAGTCTCACTGTAGGCACTCCAATCTTAAATGACAAGTTTTGTCAGTTTTCCTACCAAAGGTGCAGGTGGTGGGTTTTCTTTAGGTACTCTTGCTTCCTCCCCAAATATAAACTAGATGCCCACAATATACTGAAAAATTGCTGAAAGTAGCGTTAAACACCATTTAAAGAAACAAAAACAATACAACCTGAATGTTCAAAAAACCTTTTTTATTCATAGCAATTTATATATGTGTTTTCTTTTATAGTTGAATTGTACATTCCACTATAAATAGACTATCCCACAGTCACTCCAGCAATATCATCTTGTAAGCCTGTGTGACAAGACTAGTTATGTATTCTATAAATCAGAAATAATAAGTCATGCAGATTATATTGAATAACTATGTGTAGTTAATGTCAAACCCTATAAAACAATAATGGACAGGTTAATAAATTTCAACTAAAAATTACCTTTCCATGTCACGGTAATTGAATATTAACCTCAGAAAACTACTCCTAAACAGAAAGAAAACATTACACATCAATAATAATGCAGCACAGATACAATTCACCAACCATTTTTCCAGATCTGTTCAACAAGCACATGTCAAACATTATTGACTTTCAGCATACAATGTTGCCATTAAGAAATAAATCTGAATTAAACACACACAAAATTATTAACAAATCTGAATATTTTAAGCATTAACAAACTTGAAACTTAAGTTTTTGTTGTTATGTGAAAGTGGTCAGTAACAAGATACCAAGACAACAATATAAAATGTTTCTTGTTCCTTAAGTAAATCAACATTGGTTCAGCCTATATCAGAAATGTGATATGACTGATATAATACTATCTGTATTATCTTCTTTCTAGAACTTTAAACAAATAAATTAAGCATATACATGTATTTTTAAGTAAATTCTTTTATTAAATATAAATCAGCATTAAAATGGTTGGTATCAAAACACAGAACATACAAACAAATGTATAAATAACAACAAAGAGTTGCATTAATATATTACATAACACGTTAGCATTCACATCACAGATTTTAAGTAAGACTTAAAACACACAAATTTTATACATTCACCATGACATTACTATAAGCATTTTGATGCACCAGCTTACAAAGCTTCTAATAACTGTGTTGTTTATATTGTCAATAACAGGCATGCATATTCAGAATTTGTCATACAAGATGCAAATATAGCACTGTATTAATTCAATGCTCAAGAAATCTTATACACTTTAATTTTACATAATTTATAATTACTAAGATATTTAATAAAATATATACTAGTGGATAACTTATTATAAAAATCTGAAGAATGACAGGCCTGACTTTATATATGATTTAAAGTATTCCAATAACTTTAATGTTAATGCTTTAACAGGACAGAAGCTTCTAATGACAAATGACCAGCTACGGTAATAAAAATGTTATAAATATGTTAAGCCTAATTATTGAACGAAAAACCTTTTCTAATATCAAAAATGCAAAAAGAATCAGTAGGCTAATAAATCATTGATTTATTTTCAACATTAGTATTTTTTCATAGTGTACACAGATCAATGCAGAATTATTTTTAATAAAATTTATAAATAAGTTTTACATATCACTTTCATTTTACCAGAATCATAACAATAATATGATTATGACATATGGGTGACATTTCCAAAAACACAGTAAAAAAAGTTTTAATTTTTGTTTGTTTGTTAGTGAGAATTAATGCCACCTTCAGCAAATTTTCAGCTACATAATGGCATCCAGTTTTTTATTTGGGAGTATGACTGAGTACCTTTAGCAAGAAAACAGTTAAGTGTTGTCAATTAAAATTGGAGTTGAGCTAGGACACACTAGCCAAAGTAAGATTGGAACCAGCAAACTCAAAGTTGACAGGCAAGTTATCAATATTAACTAGAGAACTATCTTCCTTAACCACTCTGCAACTGAGGCTCCATATAGAATGATTTAAATGTATCAAGACTAGTATTGGAGTTTTACTTGAGATAGAGCCGCTAACTAACTTAAACACAGAATTCAATAAATTACTATCTGTACATTTTCTTCTAGATTTACTTAGTTTTTTTCATTTATTTATGTTTTTAGTCATATATGTCAATGCAGATGTGCTAAAATTATTGTAAACAAATCAATAAAGCACCTATGAGCATTCCATCACTTAAGAAAAGATACAATTAGTGATCATCTCTCATGCACAACATACCATTAGATAATTAAGTCAAGAAGAAACCAATTATGATTAATTTGTGCAATACTAATACATCTGAATTTTTGTTATCAATGAAATGCATTAGAGTAATTTACCAATATGAATATTTCTGGTCTACATAAAAAACTTCACCTGAATCTAATATTCCATAGTTTTTATTAGTGAAAGGGGATAAGGATTCTACGATTACAGACGATTTACTGGCAGATCAGTCATCCTGAAATTACATTAGAACAATGCATAAAAGTTTTCAGGAAAAAGAGAACAATCTACAGCTATTTATTGTAAACAAGAATAAGAATTTTGGTGCACTGCTCAATTAGAAGTCTGACAGCTAACAACTGAAATTGGCAGCACTAAAAAAGACTTCCATAATGAAGAATAAAATACTACCACTTTGTATTGGGTTTTTGTGAAAGTATTTATATTTTTAAGTAAACATGCTTATGTTGGCTGTAGCAGTTTGAGTTAATTGTGATTTTGTTTTTGAAATATGTTAAATCAAGAGCAATTTGCCATGTGGAAAGTTTAACATGCTTAAAGTTTCAATGTCAAATAAATCTACTACCTGGTTGTGGCCATTAACATAAAATGGTGAAATATGATTTCACAGAATGATATTATAAAAGACTACATAATGAAATCTGACATTTTCCACAATAAAGTTACATTGGTACTAAATCCTCCTACAGTAGTCACTGTGATAAGGTCACACCTTCTTCTATGAAATAGGTTGTTTTGGTGAGAAGAACATTTAAGTGAACAGCAATACACAAATGTTAAGTGATGTCATATTAGATGAAGTTGGAGGAGGGGTTGACTATAACGGCAATTTTCTGCATTCCCACTGTAATGATGAAGGAAAGCCCGACTGGTCAAAATAACAAAAATCAAATACTGCTTATTTTTTCTGGATACAAAGCAAATTCTGATGTCAGTGATTTATTTCTGTTGTTTACTGATTTTATTTTGCCAAACCATCAGTTGCTAAATCAAAGCTAATAATGTACATGTAGTACATACCATTAGTTAATGGGAATAGCACAAAAAGTAAATACTGAAAAAAAAATTATATACTGTATGCTTTTCAAAAATGCAAAGTTAATCTGAAAAACCATTTACCTCCAATAAAAGAATAAAATGTTTTTTGTGAACAACATATCAAAACAACCATGCATAATTATATTGATTTTTTCATTTAATAAAGTAAGAAAAAGATATACATAAAAATCAACCTTAAACAAAGGCTTCCATAAGTCAGATCTTTAATGTCAGTATGTCATTATATTGCTACTATATAACACCATAGCAGACATATTATGTCATAAATAATTAAACGAAAGGACAGCTGTTGCTACTAAATGTTAACAAGGTAGCTGTAACAGTTGATTTAATGATTGGATACTAGAAAGCTTCCAACACCTATAATTTTTTATAATTTGCAAATTTCAAATTTGTGGCCAATAATAATAATTAAAAATCACAGACATTCCTTCTACAATACACAGCTTACTCTACGTCCTGAATATAGCTGAAATATTGCTTGCTGGATGTTAAACATCAATCAATAATCTTATTTCCTAGGTATGTTCTTTCAGTTTTAGTTTTATTTATATAAAACTTGTATAACCCTAGTGCTTTTAAATGAATTTGTGCTGTGTGCTTTTAATATTGTGCTTATGTGTTGTTTGCTAGTCTCCTATTTTATGTGTCTATCTATGCTCTGCTTGTCTTTTAATTATGCTTTTATATGTTTTGATTGCCTCATTTAACTTATGTTTTACAGCTATGAATTGCTAGTCTAATATCTTAGTGCGTATACACTTAAGCCTTATTTCTTTAAGTTTGCTTCTTTAAAATTGCTATGTATATGTCTCTTTTAATTGTGTGCTTACATATGCTATGCAAGTCACTTTTGATATTGTGTTAGTGTAGACTTTGTATGTTTTCTGTATTTATTATGTAATTAGTCAGTTAAATCTCATTAGAGCTTGTTGCTATGTTGTAATACCATGCCGACGACGTAAAATAAAGCTTATTATTATTATTACTTAATTATTATTATTCAGGTGAAAAGCTTAGGGGAATAATTCTATAATATTTTGCAACACCTAAAATATACTGAAAAGTCCCTGAACTCTTGACAGCAAATTATAGTCTTCTATCAGGTTATTAATCTTGTTAAAAATATTTTTGCATAGTTTGTTTTTTTAATTTAGTTTTTTTAAAAACAACACAAAATGACTAAATCCACCAACTTGATTTCAAACAAGATCCTGGAATAAACAAGTTAATAAAATCAGACAACTTATAAGAATAGGATTTCTATGTTTTGATTTTTAAACCATAAGGTCGATATGCTAAAAAAACTAGAATGAACAAGTTTATAATAAGTTGTACATCATTTTTTATTTGTTTGTTTGGGTTTATGCAACTTTCAGACATTTTTTAGCTGTGTCATGGCTTCAAAGTATCATATTGGATGAATCCAGAGTCACCTGCAGAGAACTCAGACCTCTGGCAGGATGAATCCAGAGTCACCTGCAGAGAACTCATACCTCTGGCAGGATGAATCCAGAGTCACCTGCAGAGAACTCATACCTCTGGCAGGATGAATCCAGAGTCACCTGCAGAGAACTCATACCTCTGGCAGGATGAATCCAGAGTCACCTGCCTGCAGAGAACTCAGACCTCTGGCAGGATGAATCCAGAGTCACCTGCAGAGAACTCAGACCTCTGGCAGGATGAATCCAGAGTCACCTGCAGAGAACTCAGACCTCTGACAGGATGAATCCAGAGTCACCTGCAGAGAACTCAGACCTCTGGCAGGATGAATCCAGAGTCACCTGCAGAGAACTCAGACCTCTGGCAGGATGAATCCAGAGTCACCTGCAGAGAACTCAGACCTCTGACAGGATGAATCCAGAGTCACCTGCAGAGAACTCAGACCTCTGACAGGATGAATCCAGAGTCACCTGCAGAGAACTCAGACCTCTGGCAGGATGAATCCAGAGTCACCTGCCTGCAGAGAACTCAGACCTCTGGCAGGATGAATCCAGAGTCACCTGCAGAGAACTCAGACCTCTGGCAGGATGAATCCAGAGTCACCTGCAGAGAACTCAGACCTCTGGCAGGATGAATCCAGAGTCACCTGCCTGCAGAGAACTCAGACCTCTGACAGGAAAAAATCATTTGTAAACGAGTCAATTGATAGGTTTGGTGGTTTATATACGCATGCCTCAATTGAACATTGTCTGCTACTGATTTATGGTATATATACAAGAGATAGCTTTCTATATGTGGAGAAGTAATAACAGCCAGGCTAAAGCAATATTCCAACAAACCATTCAAACTCTATTCTTATCACATACTATAGTGCTAGAAGTTATTTAATGCATCTTAAATATTACAGATATAACTTCAGCAACCTGTAAACAATTAGAAAATTACTTCAAACTTCTCTCAACAACAAAGAGAAAGTTGTATATAAATACATAAATTGTACGAGAATACTGACTTTTGATTGGCTGGAAAATATTTGCTATCAGAGGATGGAAAAAAACTCATCAACATGAAGACTCACATCCTTTGATGTCAAATACAAATAAAATTGTTGAGTTTATTCCAATGTTTGAATTTATTTATAAGTATTAACTTCAAAAAATATTTTCTCCATCGAGGGATAATAAAATTACCATTATGAATATTTAATATATCCATGCAAAACGGAAATTCTAATATGACATACTCTAAAGGCTTTACGACCACAACGGCGGTAAAAAAAATGGTTTATGTATTAGCAACACAAAAGTTGTGAAGAAATATCAAGTACTGTATCATAATTTCTCCAATCACTTCAATGAAATTATGAAACAAAAATTTGAGTGTTGTAAGGAAAATTTTTTAAGGATATAACCAAAAACCAAAATATGACAAAACCATAACATACTACAAACATACTCCATCATTGGCATTCTCATGAACATTTCTACTTAGATAAAACCTCTGCATTAAAACAAAAAGCTTCATAAGACCAAAAGTTATCTCTGGCAAAGTAAATAATAAATAAGTATCTGTATACTATATTACTTAGTTCTATCAGGTCGATTCAATTCATTAGTTCTTTTATTTCAATACAATAAAGGAAAGAGTAGTATTATAATTTATTTCTGTTACCTTTGTCTCCAGTTTCTACGACCACTGCTCCTTTTGTTTCTTTGAGTCTTTTCCTTTAAACTCTCTTGAAACCTCTTCATCTTTACCCATTTTCTACCAGCAATATCATATGTACACCATGTGGATATTATTATTATTAACATAACACACCAATTTATTATTATAATTCCTAAAAAAGAAAGAAAAATCTTTGTTCAAACTGTTTACTGTAAAACAGGATAGGTTGTTTGAGTTAAGTTATCTCTATTCAAAGGGATCCACCCACCAGGGGTGGGTAAATCATGAGCAGAATGTATCACATAATATTATGACCTGATCATTGGATTAAGTGTGGCATTAACTAACAATTGATAGCTATAAACTGGACATAAAATCATCTATTTGGTCTACTTGGTTACCAGGATCTCCAAAAAGGGTGTTTTTGTTGAAATTTAAATAAAGATATAAAATGTTGTTCCTGTACTGTTTCAGTATGCATTTATTGAAGCATGCAAACAACATCATTTAATTACATTTGTGTCGTGTTGATAATGTAAACATTGCTATAGACTACTGGCTAAGCTACAAATGGCACCATATTAGAGCACTAATCTGGTTAGTGCAAAGATCTAACTTCAGTAGCACTAAGCCTCCTATCTCTAAATTGTCATCTCTTAAAGGTAAATATGCAATAAACTGCTAAAATCCTGACACAAAATCAATAAAAAGGAAATGTCCTAACATGCGGATAATTGAATTGCTATCGATGAAGTTAAATGCTATTGCAAAGTCTATTGACTTTTTGTAGCTATTACTGATCACTGTTTTCTTTATCTTTCTCTATGATAGCAACAGAAGTTATTTCTATAAAAAATTAAAATTTAATGAAGATTACTCATCATTTTAGATTGATTTTTTAACAAAACAATGACATTCCAATCCTAGAAAAACTTTAATAGAATAACACTAGCTTGAGATGTAAAACATGAAAGATAATTTTTCATACAAACAGAAAAATAGGTACATAACACTGTATGCGATTATCAGAGTCTTAGTCTTCAAACATTCAAGTTTGAACTGTCCATCTAATATCAACAAGTAAAAGATTAAGCAGGAAGAACACTTAGTACCTGTAAGAGAATACTAAAGTTATTGCTTATGTGAAAGTTTTGTCAACAATCTTATATTTTTATGCCATAAATTTATTTCACTGGCTCAACTAAAAATTGTCCTTAGCAAAACACAACCTAAAACAGAGAGTATTCATAAAGTGATAAAGTGACAAGTTCTCAAATACATGGACACAACCATACTTCAACTGGTTATTGATGCAAGGAAGATGACCTTTGACCTAAGATGGTTTCAAATAGTTACCTAATGCAGCTTTCTTTGGTGTATCTGACATACAGCTATCATAGTGTCTAACAAGCCATACTATACCAATTATTTGCCAGGATAACTCAGCAAGCAGAACAACTGGAAAAAATAAACATGTATTAAAAAAGATGTCAGACTAAAGCTGTTTGTCAAAATAACTCCTGAAAAAAAGGTACACATTTTAAAAAGATGTTTCTTCCAATTATCACAAAGGGAAGCAAACTTTATAATTATATATATAATTTTGTATGGTTTAAAAAATGTTTTATGCTTCCTTTAGCAATTTTTTAGTGATATCACAGCATAGTTTTTACTGAGAAGCTCATACCTTTGGCAGAAAAACTGGCAATCCTCGCTAACTGAGGTTGTAGTCAAGTCTCACACTCAAACCCTGGTAACCAATACTGACCACTAGACTGCCAAGTCTCTACCACCCATCCACACCCCAATAACACAAACACCATATTGAAATAGATGTCACCCTTTACATTTTAAGTCGATGCAGACACCATCGGAAATTTTTGGTGAAAATCTTAAATAGATATTTACATTTATGGTGAAATTTAAAAAAATTTCCTCAATTAAAAACTCTTAATTTCAATAAAATTAAAAATATATGACAGTCTTATATCTATAGTATTACTTTAATTTATTTAAGAATTGAATGCATTCTTATAATTACATTTTATTTTATTAAAAAATGCCAGGGTACAGATTTAAATTGTGCACAGTGTATTTTTGTTGATTTAATTTACTTTGCATTGTTTGTTTAACATGGAGTTCTTAAGGATGTGCATTCTCTTCATGGCTACCGGTTTCAATGACAAATGCAAAGAATGATTCTACGTCATCTGTAAAGGTTTGAATAGAAATTTAGGATATCGATGAAATTCAAATTCAAATTCAAATTCAAATTCTTTATTAATGATAAGCCAGATTTAGGCGTGCATCATATTAACAAACACATTAATAAACACAAGACTAATTTACAAAATACAAAAGACAAAGTGACTAGATAATGTTTTTAACAAGGCATAAATATATACATAAATACATAATATGATATTATGTGAATATTAATAATTAACAGTCATTGACAGTACTTGAGTAATACCCACTCTACTTTAATTTTCTTTTCTGATAACATTAGCTTCTTTTAAGTACTTACAAATTGATTTTATAAAAGTGGGATTTTTAGGATTAAGAACTTCCCTTATGAGATCTGATTCATTCATTCTATTATCAATCAAATTTAAAAATGTTTCCTGTCTCAATGTATTATATTTTGGACATTTTAAAATAAAATGGTGTTCGTTTTCTATTTCAGTTTTACAGAACTTACAAAAACGTCTGTCACTGGATATTTTATTATAGCGACCAACCTCTATTTCTAAAGAATGAGCACTGATTCTAATTTTGGTCAACTCTGCTCTTAATGATTTAGAGACGGGAAGTTGAAGATATTTTTGTAATTCAAAACTATTTATATCATAGATGGTAGAATAAAAGAAAAGTTTTCCTTGTTTCTTATGTTTAATATTTTCTAAACTGATTTTTAATTTACTTGTATAAAATTCTTTGAGTTTTTGTTTAACTATTTTATCTGATATATCTTGAGATGTAATATCAAGTTTTTTCTTTAGAAGTTCAACAGTTTTGCAAATTGATGATTTCAGCTTTTTATTTTCTATAAATGCAGATCTCAGAAGGGAATTGCTCCCGTCACCTTTTTTCTCTAATTCTAATAATCTATTGTAATAACGAAACATTAAGGGATGAAAGACTCTGAATGTAAATATTAATAGTTGAAATATAAAGTTTTTGCATAAATGAGTTCAGTATAGGCAAAAACAATGAAAATGATATTTCTAACAAAATATTTTTAGTACTATTTGACCAGTTACAGTTATTTCCTATTAGACACAAATTTAACTCTGAAACCCCTATTTTTTATTTCCATCACTAAAATATATACAAATTGCTTGACATAATATCAAAAATGCAGAAAATTTCATTCGATAGAATTTTTTTCATCTATAATTTTAATGGTTTTTTCATTCCCTTAAATGTATAATCTATTTTAGAAATAGGGGCCTTGGTGGCAGAGTGGTCAAGGTAGTTCGTCTACTATTGATCACATGGTATGTCAACACTGAGATTGCGGGTTCAAATCTCACTGCAGGCAGGGTGCACTCAACTCCAATCTTAATTGACAAGGATAGCCAGTTTTCCTACTGAAGGTCAGGGTTTTCTCCTGATACTCCGGCTTCCTCCTCCAATAAAAACTGGAGGCCATGATATAGCCGAAAGTGGCGTTAAACAATATTTAAACGAACTTAAACAAACAAACAATCTATTTAAGAAATAGATTATTGCGAGGGGGCTCTATGCAAATTAGAAAATAGCAGGCTCTATGGTTATAAGAACCCTAATGTGTTCTCAAAGCGTATGAAGGACACCATATTAGAATAGAAAATTTGAAATTTTGGTGCTCAACCCCTCAAAAATAACCTCTGAATCCCCTAATTTTTATTTTGAGTTATGGTTACTTGTATACAAATTCACTATATGGTGAGTTTAAAGAAAATTTAATGTCAAATTAGTTTTAGTGAAAGTTTCGTGAACCCCCTTAAACCAGCAATGTGCCACGATAACTATGCAAGAAGCACAATTGACAATCAAATAAATGTTCAATTTATATAATAGATTTTAAGCTTGTCACACTATACTAAATATGCTAAGGTAACTGAACAAAAAACATAATGTGACTATAGTCATCCTTCTAAACATAGTTGATACTCTTTATCTCCACACCTTCTATCCATACAGGGCTTACACTAAAACAAGAAACTTTTGATGCAAAGCATCAGTTCGCCGCCGATTTGTTCTGCATTCTGCACGCGTTTGTCAAAATGATTTAAAAAAAATTGAAGAATGTGTCCATGGGACACGGATGCCCCCGCTAAATGAAGTCCCAAACAGGAAGTAGTTGTCCGACAGGTCTGAAAGTCGCTTAGGACGTACAACTTGTGATACTGAATCACCCTGGCAAATTTCAAATTGTGCTGATGTACGGTTTCTGAGAAAATCTTGACGAAATTTTCATACTCATGTTAACACATTTTCATATCGGCCCAGTCGCAAACAGGAAGTAGTTGTCCGACAGGTCTGAAAGTCGCTTAGGACGTACAACTTGTGATACTGAACCACCCTGCTAAATTTCAAATTGTTCTGATGTACGGTTTCTGAGAAAAGCTTGACAGAAATTTTCATACTCATGTTAACACATTTTCATATCGGCCCAGTTGCAAACAGGAAGTAGTTGTCCGACAGGTCTGAAAGTCGCTTAAGACGTACAACTTGTGATACTGAACCACCCTGCCAAATATCAAATTGTTCTGATGTATGGTTTCTGAGAAAAGCTTGACGGAAATTTTCATTCTCATGTTAACACATTTTCATATCGGCCCAGTCGCAAACAGGAAGTAGTTGTCCGACAGGTCTGAAAGTCGCTTAGGACGTACAACTTGTGATACTGAACCACCCTGCCAAATTTCAAATTGTTCTGATGTACGGTTTCTGAGAAAAGCTTGACGGAAATTTTCATACTTGTGTTAACACATTTTCATATCGGCCCAGTAAAAACAGGAAGTAGTTGTCCGACAGGTCTGAAAGTCGCTTAGGACGTACAACTTGTGATACTGAACTACCCTGCCAAATTTCAAATTGTTCTGATGTACGGTTTCTGAGAAAAGCTTGACGGAAATTTTCATAGTCATGTTAACACATTTTCATATCTGCCCAGTCGCAAACAGGAAGTAGTTGTCCGACAGGTCTGAAAGTCGCTTAGGACGTACAACTTGTGATACTGAACCACCCTGCCAAATTTCAAATTGTTCTGATGTACGGTTTCTGAGAAAAGCTTGACGGAAATTTTCATACTCAAGTTAACACATTTTCATATCGGCCCAGTCGCAAACAGGAAGTAGTTGTCCGACAGGTCTGAAAGTAGCTTAGGACGTACAACTTGTGATACTGAACCACCCTGCCAAATTTCAAATTGTTCTGATGTACGGTTTCTGAGAAAAGCTTGACGGAAATTTTCATACTCAAGTTAACACATTTTCATATCGGCCCAGTCGCAAACAGGAAGTAGTTGTCCGACAGGTCTGAAAGTAGCTTAGGACGTACAACTTGTGATACTGAACCACCCTGCCAAATTTCAAATTGTTCTGATGTACGGTTTCTGAGAAAAGCTTGACGGAAATTCGTACGGACGTACAGACGGACGGCCTGACAGACGGACGGACATGAGTAAAACTTAATGCCCCCCCACATGTCGTCGCGGGGGCATAAAAAATTACGGGATGCATTTTAAAGCATGTTTATACCTACGTTACAGAGGTTTATTTTATGTTCTTTGCAATTATATTGTAATGTGTCAAAGCTTTAAGTTAATATTTTGTTCAAATTATACATTAACAGCATATACTTTAGACCCAATAGTGTGTTTTTCTTAGAGGCTGTATTATGTATAATCAAACGTTTCGACCTTGAATATGTGTTTTTCTATCTGTTTGCATTTGCTTAAATGCAAAATACATATCATCTCGACAATATGGCAATTAGAGAAAATAATCTCAATTTTTAGATTGGATTAAAAAATTGTACGTGTAGAGGACCAGAAGAATAAATAATCACAGTCAAGTTGTTTTTATATAATATAATAGTTTGTGTAGCAGACATCTCAGATTTTCAATCGAACTAAAAACACACAATTTCTAAGGACTATCTAATGAACATTCGCTTAGAAAGAATTGCAATTTCTAAACAGAAGGCATTTTAACTTTTCCCCCCATAAGGTTCTAGGTAAAGTTAAGTCCTGCTGTTGTGGCTAAGTTGAATGGCCGATTTCTAAATTTGCTCACATGTAATCTTTTGTCATATATTAAATCACAAATATACTTAAATTAAAACTAATATTTAAGTTGTTCAATTAAATTATTGACATAACATTTATATATTGAAGCTTACAAATGCGGCATACTCCGGAATTGTATAAACAAAATTGCCTTTTATTCTGGTTTCCGATTTTTCAAACCTATGCTCTTCGATAGAACCATCACCGAATTATACAGTACCAGGATAAAAATGGTCTCCCTCTATTATTAACTTCCGTAAATAGAATACCAACAAAATTTATTATTACATGAAACTTTGATATTACCCAAGCATTTTTGCAGTTGAAACTTGGCTATCATCTTGTTTTTTCACTCAAGTTAAATGATTGACATTCTTGTAGCAAATTTCTGTTCATTTATGGTAACTAAGTGTACTTAGAAATATTTTCTCCTTTATCCATCGTTAGCAACGAAAGTGAATAATAATATATCGCCGCCCTCCTGGGCGGCGATAATAAGTCATTGATATGCCTACAAAATGACAAAATCTCTGAATTGATCAATTATACCCTCATACTATCTAACATTAACTAAATTATCTGCTACACATGTCATCCCACTCTTATAAGTTTCTCTGACTGAAAAGAGGAGTCTTTTTAATATAGAGACAGCATTATATATAAGTGTCATGCACTCTTACTAAAAAGAATGATAAAATGTATTTCCTTCCTGCATGACACTTGCACAGACATGCTTTCTTTTGTCTTGTGCTATTCATACACCAAATATAATGAGCAATATGAACATAAATAATAAATAAGTTTGTTACCCATTAAAAACTACACATCATCGTTACTCTTTATGTGTGGATCAATTATCATATACAGAAAACAAATTACCAAGATAATGACTAAATTCTATGCAAAACAATGAAGTATTGCGAAACCATCAGTAATTCCAGCCAAAATCAATTAATGCAGCTCACAATACAACAAAGTGCTCCAATCAAGCGAATGAACTGTTTTTGAAACACAGTTCTTAATGGCATTGGGAATTTTAAGTCTTTAATTAATTGAAAGTAAACGAAAAATCCAATTACAGCAAGATGGAAGAAACAACACATTTTTTGCAGCAATGAACTTTTATTTCTACTTTTTATTGTTTGGCTGTGATGTACTTTATTTCTACTTTTTAATGTTTTGCTGTGATGTACATTTATTTCTACTTTTTAATGTTTGGCTGTGATACCTTTTAATGTTTGGCTGTGGTGTACTTTTATTTCTACTTCAACATTTTACATGTATGTAGTAATGTACTTTTCATTTCTAATTTTAAATGTTTTGCAGCAATGAATTTTTTATTCTACTTTTGAAAGTTTTGACAAAACGTAGCTTTTATATCTACTGGTACTTAATGTTTTGGAGGCCAAGTGGTTAAGGTAGTTAGTTGTCCACTATTGATCACATTAGGTTTGTTGGTTCCAGCCAGGTGTAGGTAACTCCAACCTTAACTGACAAGGATTTCCAGTATTCATGCCTAAAATGGGGTTTTTTTACCAGGACCTTCAATTTCCTCCCCAAATAATAACTGGACACTATAATATGGCTGAAAATATCGGGTAGTGGCATTAAACCCAATTTATTCAACATAGAAACAACCTTAATTTTTGCCTCAATATACTTTTATTACCAATTCTTATATTTTTGTTCCTATGCACTTTTACTTTTGCTCTAATGTTCATTAATATTTCTACTTCTAAATTTGTGTTTATTGTATCAACATACTGATTTGTTTTATGAAATTCTAAATTTTTTCTGTAATGTTTTTGTCATTTCTAATTCTAATTTTCTTGCTGCCTGCTATGTGCTTTCATTTCTAATTAAAATTTTCCTGCTGCAATGTACTTTTCATTCCTAATTTGAATCTTACTGCTGCAAAGTACTTTTCATTCCTAATTTGCATTTTCCTGCTGCAAAGTACTTTTCATTTCTAATAATTTTAAAGTTTTCTTGCTGCAATGGGTTATATATCTGGCTATATATACTGTATACCTGCTAAAACAAATATAGGCCTCCTGTTGCACTTAATTTCTGTAAGTTCATGTCCCATAATTTATCATCTGCCGAGACCAATAAGACACCCAAGAACATCTGTCTTTACAATCAACCAATTCATGATGGATGATATAAAATTTACATACAGAAAACATCAGCTTGACTGTCAGACATTCTTCAGTGGTCAGCATTATTTATTGGTCATACTTATATACTACATGTACTCTGATCATAAGTTATTACTTTTATAGTCAAAATACAATGACCTGTCAGTTATTTTCAATCTATTGTTAATACATATAACAGCTGTTTAGAAAACTGCTTCTATCTGTTTTCTTTAAAGCTCTTTGTCAGTTATAGCTGGACATTGAAATTGCAGCTACTCATGCAAGACTCTAGTAAAGTTAAACTTCTAACTTAGATGATTAACATAGGGTATACTGTAATAGAACCAAGTTAAAAGTTTTGCTTTACTCAAGTCATGTGTAAGAAGCTGCAATTTATATAATTACTTTTTAATGCTGTAACTACATTTGACTTGAGCACATCAAATAATATTGTACAAGCATGGTTACTGGTAACTTGTGCCCTTTGGAGTTTTTAAATTAAGAGTCAGACCTGAATTATCTTTGCTCATTGTATATTCTAAATCTGTGACAGTTGATAATCATTAACATTTCCTGACGTAACAGACCTTTCACTAATGCACAACTCTAGCAGTATTTTATTATAATTCCAGTATTCATTTTTATGGCATTTTTGATTGGTCGACTGTTATCATTAATTTTTCAATGATTTTTTTAAAATGAAAACTATTCTTTAATGAGTGGAAATTTACAGAATAAAAGGTGTTTTTACAAAATTCATATGTGTATAGACTCGTCAACTCACCCATGAACCTTACTTGAGGTCCGAAGTTTGTGAGCCTGTTGGTCTTGTTTATACAGATAAATTCCTCTATACAGTAACACCTGATATATTATTATATATTCTTACAAATGCTAACTGTTTTCTTAACACAAAACAAGTAACATATGTTTTGGCAGCATTTTAAACAATTCAACACAGGTTTATCAAGCATTTTTAAATGCTCGAACTGAAATATTTATAGCTCCCTTGGAAATTTATGATTACCATCATTAACAGAATTTATAAATAATATAATTTTATTATTCTTTGTGCTGGTTAAAATGTTACCTGAGCACAGGTGAAAAATTTTTCAGTTGTATCAAAGTAAACAATTTGGCAAGACCTCAAGTACTTAGAGTAAACAGCTGATTCAAATATATTATCAACCAGTTTGGTAAAAAAAAAATAATTGACAGAAATCAAAGATAAACAAACAACATTAATCACAGCCAATTGATTAATATAAAAATTCATATTGTTGAGTGTAAAAATCCCATGAAGATGACACAATCTGTTAATTCTGTATAAGATCAATATTTCTTAATAATCAATAGTCTGTTGAAACTGAATCTAAAATTCAAATATAACAATGTGAACTAATTTTACCTATTTTTCTTTTCTCAAAACTAATAATCTGTTTAAATTTTAATGTATATAAATTATTATCTAAATATAAATATATATGAGCTTCAGATTGTTCTGTATTGTGCAGATGTAATTTTTGATTTTGTGTTGTACACTGTATGTCTGTATTGCTAAGGGAGAAGATTAAGATACAAGTTCAACACTGTTACATTATGTTTGTCGTGACTGTTCCAAGCCAATAGTTTATTCCTTCATATTTGTTGTTTTAGAGATCTGTTGTCTTTGATTGATTAATAATAGTTCCATACATGCATGTCACACCCACTCCACAAAGTACAATTCCAAATTAAAAAATGAAAAGGGTTTATTTTAAGGGGACTATAGAGGTTAGGAGGTTGTTCATTTTGGATGGCGAGTCATATGGAACTCTTTCCAGTTTTGCACTAGTACACTTGTAAAAGTCACTAATCATTCTTTGGACTAAGATCAGTTAATGGTCTGTTGTCTTACCTTGTTTTAAACTAACAAAACTTATGGCCAAACTTTTACAAAAAGGGTAAATATTTCAGAACAATCTTGATTGAAGTGGAGGGGATATTACATGATACATTATTTGGTTACATTGACAGATGTTTGCATACCTTGATGCAGAAATTTTCCTGAATAATTTTTCACAAAGCTCCATGTTAAATTATAGTGGCATGAATATTTTAAATGGAGGGCTGACACATCAAACAAAGTCATGTCAATCTGTTATGTTCACTCAGATTCTGATACCTGTAAATTTGTGTGACCCAAGTTAAATAAGTCTTTGCCATTTTTTATAACTTTTTTCTTCCTCTAATTACAGACAAGTATGGAACAAACATAACAGCTGATTTTAATCAGATTGAGGTCATGTTTGATTTAAAACCAGTAGGGGTGTAGCAGTTTCAAGGAAATCATTTACATAAATTTTCATCATCCCATTTAACAGTATGATATATTTTTCATGGGCATAACTTTAAATCCATATGATGTTGCTGAGCTCCCCATGAATAAATACAGGTAAAATCTATTTTCCAATAAGGCTCCATATCAAAGTTTTTCCCATCTAAGGTTCCTGGTTTTCTATGGGTATTCCAGCTTCCCTTGCAATAAAACATGGATGCCATGATAAAGCTAAAAAAATGGCAAAAAGTAGCATTAAAACAGATTCAAACAAACAACAAAGCAATGGTACTAAAGTTCAAAACAAAACTCTGTCTTCACAATAATACCAAATCTGTGGATTATGTACTTAACAAATGCTTACTACAACAATAAAGTGTCAAAATTCATTATCAAGGGACATAACCTTGGATTTGTAGGCCTGCAAAAACTATACAAGATGGATAACAGTTTATGTATTTGATTCAATATTATTTAAGCAGTATATTGAATTTGATCAAACTCATGAAGTTCTGACAATTAAATAAAGTTCTTCATGGTGGATTTGCCTTTGGTGAAATACTAGTATATAAAAAGTAATTTACTTAGTTTGATCTAGACAATGATTTCCACCATTATCATCGAACTCATCCATCAGTTTGATTAATTAACTGTGAACCATCTGACACCTAAAACTGCTATCACAGAAGCAGGAACAAAATACAACTATATTTCTAAGATTCATAATTGTAAAAATAACAAACAATAACCAAATATCTGACATTCTATTTATTCTATTATTTTGCAGGTATCAGCCCTTTAACCTCAACTCTGATATGCATCAGTAGAATCTGGTGTATCAGCCCTATTAGGCTGAATTTTACTGCCGTTATATATAATCCAAAGCTTATTTTGTGATTTGTCTTCTTTCTCTCCAAAAAAAAAAAAAAACAAACGTGAGGGTGCGATTATTAGTTCTACAGCCCTATAACCTCAAATTAGAAGTGTATCAGTAGAATCTGGTGTATCAGCCCTCTCACCTCAATTCTGAAGTGTATCAGTAGAGTAAACCTATGTTAAAATTGTCAATTTGTTGCCATATAATGTAGAGGTACATATTAATCATACATGTACACTCTATATAATACATAAAAATCGCTCAATATACTGATACTTTGGTCAGGGTTCTTTATATTAGAACTTAATTTTACATTTGTATGTACATGTATGACGTATCATTAAACCCCTTGATAATGAGAACTTCTACTGAATCACTGGGTTTCAGAAAAAACAAGGAACCTTATAGCTACAGCATTGATTGATTGGATGTTTGCTTTACGTCAAGCAAGCAGTATTTCAGCTATATTCAGGACGGGAACAAGTTAACAAACAATAAATCAATGGAAAAAGGGGTGGGATGGGACACAGGGAACAAAATTTTGACTGCCACTGGAAAAGTATGGAGTACTGGGTAGGGTCTGGGAATTTACCCTTCTGTAGCGGCTACTCTTTTTCGAAATCTACAAAAGGGGTCTTTATCGTGCAAGGAGCGTGGCACTCTCCAACATGTTACCCACAATGGTACGTGGCCAGGCTTTCCGTATTATGACCTGACAACCCCCCAACGAGAGGGTTTCCCCTATCTGCCACCTGGGGACGCGCTGGGCTGCTCTGTGAGTTGAGCACTGGGAACCCTCCTAGTATGGTCCCAGCTACAGCATTGAATTGACCAAGTTGGTAAACAGGAAGTAGATAGGTGACAGACATGAAATCTGTACTCGCAACATAGGACCACATGGTAAGGTCACATATAAAATTTCAAGTGGTTGTGATAAGTAGTTGCTGAGAAAACTGTTTCTAAAGTTATGTTGCAGATGGAAAGATGGACAGACAGAGGTAAACCAGTATAAAACCATTTTACTGCAAGAGAGTGAAAATGTCAGTGCAATGTAAACATCCCAAAAACAGATGGTACTGTAAATATAAAAATTTACAAACTATTTTCACTAATAAACAGATGTTTTCTTATTTACTTGCAGTACATGTAAGCAATGCCTTGAGATAAATTTTTTTAAATGTTTAAAATTTGTATAAAATACTTTTAAACTAGAAAAACTGTGAGCAATGCTCACTAATGGATACCTCCTCGCTACCAAATTTTTAAAACATCCCAAATATTTATCTGATCAAAATGTGAAATATGAGGTGCACAGTGGGACTATTTAGTTTTCTGTAAAAGATTTATCAAATTCCATTCAATGGTATAGTTAGAGTTGCCAATAAGAGATGGGTACCCCCTTAAGTTAATGATAAAGTCTATGTTTTTTCTATGGGGAAACCCCAAAAAAATTATTCCAATTAAAATGTAAAATATCAGGTGCACAATGGAACTATGTGCCACAGATACTGTAAAGGTTTCATCAAGTTCCATTCAGTGGTGTAGGTTGTGTTGTGGATAATAGATGGGTAGTGGGTACCCCTAACATTAATGGACATAGATCGATCATGTTTTTCTATAGGAAACCCAAAAAATCATTCTGATCAAAATGTAAAATATAAGTTGCACAATGGGACTATGTGAAAAAGATTCTGTAAAAGTTTCATCAAATTATAATCAATTGTGTAGGTGGAGTTGCGGATAAGAGATGGGTACCCCATTATGCCATTGAAAAAGTCAATGTTTTGTTATGGGAAACCCCAAATATCGTTCCATTCAAAATGTTAAATATCAGGCGCACAATGGGACTATGTGACAAAGATTCTGTGTAAGTTTCATAAAATTTCATTTAGTAGTGTAGGAGGAATTGCAGATAAGAGAAAGTGTAACAGACGGACAGACAGATCTCGTGACATTTAATTTCTTTTGTTAAAAAATCAAACCTTTTATATTCATTGTATAAACAAGTGTTTATATTAGTGCTCAAGCAATACTACAAGTCCTCTACAGGCAAATAAATTTTCATAGTCCAAGGGCCATAACTTCATCAAAAACCTTTGGACCGTAAATTCAAACTTGATCTGGACCTCATCATGGTGTAACCATATGACAAAATGTCAACTCAATATCTGCAGGTGTTAAGAAAAAAAGTCGGGAAAACTGTTATTTTTAGAAATTTTTGAAGTCCAAGAGCCATAATTTCATCAAAAATCATTGGACCAGATCAATATTCAAACTTTGTTTGTAACTCATCATGGTTGACTTACATACCAAGTATCAGCTCAATATCTGCAAGCAAATAAGGAAAAAAGTCCAGAATCTGTTATTTTTAGAAATTTAAAAATTAGAAGTGCCATTACTTTATCAAATATCATTTGACCATAACTATATTCGAACTTGATCTGTAACTCATCATGGTTGACTAACATACCAAATACTAGTATCAGCTCAATACCTGCAAGAGTTTTGAAAAAAAGTCTGCAAAACATGTATGACAGACAGAAGGAAGGAGAGACGGAGTGAAAACCTATAGTCCCTTTACCAAGAAATAAAATTTTGTATATCATGAAATATTATACTTATATAAACATGATAAAAAATTTACAATAAAAAGTAAAATGGTACCTTATACTGTACATGTAAAGTACTGCTACAACTTGTGTCCTGTTTCATCAGTTGTTCATTAAATGAATTTACAGATTTGTTAATTGATAGCAAGCATAACAGATGCAAGCTATATGGTTACATGCCTTTGTTAAAAAAAGTCCCATGATCCATATGAACAAACCCAAGTGCTTATTTTTTAAATAACAACAAATATGTCAGACAACTTTTTCGCAATCTCTGAAGGGCTGTACTTTTAATTGACATTTTTGTGATGCCACCAACACATTATAAGAGAAAGACGTCACATCACACAATTTTTGCATGCTTAGTACCATGTAAGGTCAATACGCGCTAATGTAATACACTGTTGGCAACTGTTGCCCTCAGCATTGGGCAACAGTCGTACTCAAGTCATCTCCAGTACCTTGGAGCAATAATTTGACTGTTCTCTAAACATGCATGAAATAACTGTTTACTATAAACAGGACAAACAAGTGTCAGCATTAGTGTCACAATACATGTACACAAATCTTCTGAGGCCATTATTTGCTGTAGTTCACAAGACTGGCTTACACCTAATAATGCAAACGTACATGTATATATGTACTAGATGCAATTTTACAATTAATTTAGAAATAACTTAAACAGTAATTTCTGCCGAAGGTCAAAGGTTCACAACAAGTTCTGATTCCTTCCCAATCGGGCAGAGCGAATGTTAAATATATGACCATGAGTGCCACAAAATGCATTTGATAAACAAGTGCACGGAACTTTGTTCTGCTCACAAGTTTAATCTGATGCATTTACTAGTAGCGAGACGAATGTTAATATTTTTCATCATTCATATCCAATCCACATAATTCATTTAATATCATATTTACTATAAAATCAAAATTCTTTTTTGTTAAATTTTAATGGTTTATCCTAAATTTGATGAACAGTGAATGAGTATCTGTACAGCAATAATTTTAGAAAGAGTGAAAATAAATGATTTAATTTTCACCTGTGATTAATCAACTGGGATTTTGATATTTCATCCCCATCTAAACATTAAAATTGCTAAATGTGGCAGGCAAACAAACAAACAAATATTATAAACAATAATATGTATAGAGAAGAACTATATTTTCTGTTATTATGTTATTTTATGTAGCTCTTATAATAATCAGTAAACAGTAATCCACATAATAAGGGAAAATTGTTTGCTATTATCCACATACTTACCTAATTTTGTATAAAGGAGATACTGCATACATTCTCTTGGTTCAGCATGAAGTATTGTACCTCTAAGACTAACACAAAATACTATAATTTCTATTACTATAGAAACAGATACCATCACCAAGTAACCAAGCAAATAATTCTTCAGATTTAATATTCCAACACTACAGTTCTTGGCTGGTTCAAAATCCACTACTCCAAGTATTACACCAAGTGCTATTTCCCTGCAAAACAGATACAAAGTTTTTCATCTTTTAAATAATGAATCAAAATATATAACCTGATTTCTTAAATTAAGAAAACAAGAAATTGTGTCTGTGACACTGATGCCCTCTGCTTGACACATATTTTCTAAGTTCACTCAAGTAAGAAACATTTGGCACAGCCCTACAGAGATTTGCCAGTGAAGAGATCTCATTATGTTGTAACTTTCAAGTTTCACAAAGATGTGAAGTCATCTTCACAAAAAAAATGCTTCAATTCAAAGGAGGACATATGAACAACTGAATGGACAAACTAATGAACGAAGAGACCGTAAAGCTTTCCTTGGTGGGGCATAAAAACACAAAACAAACAAATCTAAGACTCCAACTCAAAACATACTAGCATTGGTAAAAGTCAATATAAAGACTGACCTCAAAGTCTGACTTAGTCCTTACATGTAGTAGCAAGTTTAAGCTGGCATGTACAGTAAAAATTAACTCAAACTAATTACTGTCCGAAATTTTTGTCCAAAATACAAGCCTTGTCAGAGCAGAAGTTTTGCTGGACCAAAGAGACCTGCAAAATCGACTTACTTGCACTTTCGAATGATACTGGGTCAATTTTGTTACATTATAACAGACCCAGTATCATTCAAAAGCGCAAGTTAATAGATTTTTACAGATCTCTGGTTGATTTTGTTACACTAAAACAAAATCAATCCAGTATCATTCAAAAGTGCAAGTTCATTGATTTTTACAAAAAAAAAGTCCCTGTGGCTGGACTAAGTATAAATACATCCATGGCCAGCAGCCAGTCAAAATAAAACACCTCAGATCTGAGGATTTTTTCAAGTTTGATGTCCTCAACTCAAACATGGACCAATCAGTTTGCCTGAAAATTAAAATTTGAGGGAAAACTCAAGGATTTGAGGAAAATATCAATTTGAGAAGTTTTATAAAATTAAATCCAGAATAAAATACATATATACAAACTTTATCTTGACACAAAAACATTCTGAGCACTGGGAATTTTTTCTTTAATTTTCAATTTATCCAATCAAAAAGTTTCTATTTTCTCTATTTTCATGGTAACTGAGAAAACTCACTTATGGTGCTAGGACCAGAAAACCATATTTTATTAATACAGGATAAACCTGTTGTTAACCTGCAATCGTTCAAACAGCAGCTGTCAGTATTTTTAAAGTAAATTAACTACGAATAAATTGATTTTGGTGTAGTAGCAGTTCATGTTCATGTGCAATAATTTACAATAACATACACTGCTTCCTCCACCGATAAAAACTGGACGCCCTGATATTACTGAAAAATTGCTGAAAGTGGAGTTAAACAATATGCAAACAAAAAAAAACCAAACAATTAATAACATGTACACGTCTGTAATGCCAATTATTGTACATTGCAATTGCCCAAACACAAACAAATGTGTTATTTTTATTAAAATTAAATCAAAATATTTGGTAGTGACACTGTAATACTCAATACATTATCATTACATCAGAAACAAACAACCAAAGGTTGTACTAACCAGCATGGTTTACCAAAGTATTCTTACTGGTATTAATGTACATGTATTTCTAGATAAATTAATCAATACTATAGTTGGATCGGGGCACCATTACAAATGCATTCTAATAAAAGTATGATTTTACTCTTTATCCAATAATCTATTGAAAACTAATTATCTTAATTTCATGTAGCTAAACATCATCATGACATTGATCACAGTTTCTAAGTATAATCATAAATGTTTAAAATATTGCACAAACCAACGATTTCATCAATATAAAACTAAGAAAATCCATATGAATATTTATTAAGATCATGGAAATTAAACGTCTTGATGATGAAACTGTCAGGTGCATCCGTTACATTTCTCACCTTCCTAATGTAAGTTTTGTCTGAATCAATAAAGCTGATAATAATCCAAGAGAAGTACAGATCAGACAACAATATCATATGTTCTCACATAACAGGCCTAGGCAAGGAATCAGTTTCTGTATTGTTTTTTCAAATAAATGCTACGAAACAGTTGTCATACAGTATAGAGATCATGTCATAACGTATAATCGGACACAAGGAAAGCTGGTACATGTATTAATTCAATTTTGAATATTTACTATTTTATGAAACTACTAGTATGATAATAATAAGTACTGGTAGATTTTTTTCTATAATTTGTTCCATTTTAAGTAATTTGGGGAAAGTTACAGGACTTTTAATGCAAATTTTTAATTCTACTCTTTCCTGGGTAGAGATAAAAAAAGAAAGTACAGTACAGAGAAGAAAAACTTAATACAACCATTGTCTTCATGTCAACAGTAACTTATTTCATTAACATACACATGGCTGAACTCAACTGTATCTACCTGTGCTGGTACATGTAACTGCAGAGCAGAATTTATTGTGTTGGCTGACCTAGAATTTCTTTGACACAATTGAAACTAAGTTTTGTTTTTTCTTTCTCTACCATGACTTTGGTACTAAGGACAGGTACTTTAAATTCTTTTTAC
Source organism: Limnoperna fortunei (assembly GCA_944474755.1). NCBI lineage: Eukaryota > Metazoa > Mollusca > Bivalvia > Mytilida > Modiolidae > Limnoperna > Limnoperna fortunei. The sequence goes on from OX104118.1 coordinate 72,017,447, forward strand.
ATAATATGCATGTTTATGGTTATTATAATGCAATTTTAAAATTCTCACAAAATGTTAATAAAACACTTGGCAGTTCACAGAGGAATTGTTGTAATAGTTTTACCTCCAAACATTCTGGTGTAAAATTGCATACATTTATTATACATTTTGTACATGTACTGTAAACATGTAATTAAAGTTCTTTTACTTTCACTTCTGTTTCATTTTGACTTATCTATCAACAATGCAAAACTTTAGAAAAATATTACAATGGTTTGAAGAGAATACTACACCATGCCAAACAATAATACAGACACTTCTCATCTAAATGTCCAATTAAATATTGTAGGCGCCAAGTAATTGTTGGCTAAAGCTTCAATAATCAGACAAAAAATAATAGCTCATGGATTGATTTTCTACAAACAAGTCAAAGTAATACATTTAAAATGGCAGATAATTGCTTTTGTTTCAAGTTCAATAAACTTTAAAACATGGCAATGCTGGTTCTTCTCATCATGGGTCTATTTTTTTAAAATTTTAATTACAAACAAATTCTTTTTATTTAATAAGGTTTATTCCATTTTTCCAAAATTTGTATTATTTTTAGTTTTTATTGAGATAAACTGCCAAAAACAAAAATATGATATTCATGAAAAAAATCAGTTTTCAGGTAATTTTTTATAGTACTTAATCTACCAAAACCTGCTAAAATAAAAAATTCTAATATGTACAGGCACCAATAGCAGTCACTGCAAAATTTTTCTCATGTTTCCTGTATTATATAATATTAATTGTACTAGTATGCCAAAAAAACAAAGATCACAGACTGGAAGTTTTTTAAATTTAAATAAAAAATACCAATTTGATGCTTGAACATGTAGAAAATTACAATATCTTTGAATGTTTATGGTGAATATAAAACATTTTAAATGACACTATAGAAAACTTAAAACTGGAAGCAGTTTGTATCGATCTTTTGTGAAACAGGTGTTGATGTATAAAGACCATAAAAATATATTTTACAGTTAACTCTAATCATTGATTTGTGCTTTAATGGTTTTGTCAGTTTAATTTTTTTTAATTTAATTTAAGATCACCCTACTTTAATTTAATCATTAAAACAAATGATTCTGAAGGTTTAATTTTACTACTGATTGCAAAAACATTTATTACTGCTAAATAGATCATATGAAATATTAGTAAATCAATACACTGTGTTCAAGTTATTTAGTCAGTATAAAAGCTCCAGAGAGCTTATGTTTATTGTTCAGTATGCTTCCCAACTTTAAATAAATATTACTTTACTTTACTATAACAACTACTTTCATTACTTAATTGATGGATTTCATTTTGCTGGTGGGTACAAACTGATCAGAATGACTAAGGGATTTGGAAAATGTTAAAATGCTGTCTTTACTGTAACATTCATCATGTGGGTAGTCATTCTGGACTAGTACATACTGTTCTATATATATATAAACATTATAAAGTAGTTGTAATTAGCAAGAAAAAATATACAAAATAATTGAAATGACAATGCAGAAGTACCAACATATCTGTAATAACCGATTTCTTTCTCAGACTTGAACATTATACCTCATAGAAACATTTCACTGGCAATGCTACAACAGCAGAGCAATAACAATATTGAAAAGTAATAACCCAGAATTTGATTGCTTGATTAATGCAATGTGGTGTAACTTGATCCTATTGTTATAATGGAAACATTAAAAATTAGGGCAATATGTCTAAAAAAAAGTCTGAAAAACAAACTGAAAATGCATTTACACGTTTTTGCTATATTGGCAACTTTTAACCAAAAAATAAACCTGAAATATCTTACCATGCAATGTGCAATAATAAAAGCAACACAGCTGGCACCACCAAGTCATCCGATCCAAAAACCCATCTTCTCTGAAATAATACTATTCCAGGCATTATTAAATCCGTTTACCCCCAACATGTGTTATGGCAGTAATAATTTTCTTTACATTTTCCCAACTATGTGGATTTTAATGAAATTCCAACATCACAATTTAACAGACGATTTTTCTCCAAGCCGGTGTACATTTCTATATATAACGACGATTTTCATTGGTCAAATAGCGTTGCACACATATACCGGAAGTAAATTGAGTTACGATTGTAAACATCAATGCAAAATGTGATGGACTTCACATTAATTTAAGAAAGGTAATACGCGTTTAAACAGTATAATTTTACTTTAGGACCAACCACATTTAGAGGACCCAAATTATCATAGATTAGGGAAAAGGGTTAGGACGCAGGGACCTGTACAAATCGATTTACATGCGCTTTTGAATGACACTGGGTTGATTTTGTTAGTGTAATCATTGTTATGCTCCCACACTATAACAAAATCGACCCAGTATCATCCGAAGCACAAGTAAATCTATTCGTACAGGTCCTTGTGGTTAGGGTAGAGTTAGGGTTTAAGGTAAGTGTAGTAAATGTATGTACAATGTGTAAGTTGAGGTCCACAAAACTAGAAGTAGTATTAATTAGGCCATCTTAAACTACTGCAAGATCCAGAACAACCACAAAAGTGGAAAGATCCAACTAACTGTCGTTGCAAAGTCAATGTCTTTTTCCATGGGTTCAGGAGGGGACATGTTCCCACTCTTACTCGAAACATCCAAGATGATCAAAACCAAGGCACTGCACCGAAGACCAATATGACGAAAGAAGAGCTGCTGCAAATGACATATTTAGAGAGCTTTCAAGACCACACACACTAGTCGGTTACTTCAGACCTGTCAACATTTACCACTGGGGATGCGAAGGCACGGACAAAGTTCACTTCAGTGATGCCGGCTACATCGCTATATTGCGAGCGTTGTATGAATGTACCCTAACATGTATGTTAATCTTGTGCTGTCATGTTATGTTTTGTGATTTGTTCTGGTGAAAAAATATTAAGTCAGTTTAAGAGCTCAAAAGAGCTCATGTTATATGTTTGTATTTATATATTATCTGACTCTTAATAAAATTTACCAACATGTACTAACTTACTTTCTTATAATTTTATATATATATACTGGACAATTAACAAGATTAGTAATATACAGGATATTCATATCGGAATTTTAAAATGCTATTATTGTCATAAGAACATGTATTTAATATTTTTTTTACCTCTGTAGTTTCAGAGGCATTTCGGTAATTCAAAGAACCGTCACACATAAAGCGGATCACAGCATTTGCAGTACTTTGATCGAATCACGTGATATTCAGTCGCCATATTTATTATATGTACTAGTATATATAATATCGTACATTGTATGGCATGAAGAAAAAAGTGCTATAACTTTGTCATACATTAATATTTGTGCATAAAACTTTTTGCATAGTGTTTCTATTACGTTAAACAGACAGTTTTGAACAAAAACATTAACTTTAATGCGTTTTTCCGGACATTATTTTATTGTTTTTGGTTATTCCTCTTTTTTTTTGGTTACTCAAGCTACCGGTTTAAAATATATATTACCTATATTCTTCTTCTCCTTCTTACTGGAGACAGGAGTGGAGTAGAACTGGTCATCGAGTGTTACAACTCCAGTGCTAAGTGGGTGAACAGCGGAACATCATAGGAGTATATACAAATTAAAAAATATAAATATAAATACAGTTTAAAAACAATATTTTCCCTGTAGGTTACATGCTACTGATGAGTCCAGGCATACTGATGGTGAGTATGTGCAGCCTGAATGAATCAACTGTTGGCTGGCTTCTAAACTCTGATGGTAGAGAGTTCTATGTGATGATGGTTCTTAGTAGAAGGAAATACCTGAATATTATAAATATAATACAGTTTATGTTTTTATCACTGTAATTTATATTTTATTGATGCCTTATGAAGCCAATAAACTTTGTCACTTGATGGATAATATGAATATACTAGTAGACACAGACTAAAAGGGAGCATTGTTAATTCCAAGCTCCAAGCATTCAAATGTAGAACATTTCAGAGATTGGAAGTATATTTCAAATATTTTATACTGTATAGCTATAGATTGCCTCTGTCATGCTAGCTATTACAACCCACCTACATGTATAAAACAACCAGAAAGGCTGTCTTTTTGCTTGAAAGCGCTCTATCAATTTGGGTAAAGAAAATGTCCACTAAATCAGTTAAAGGTAGGGGTTGATGATGTTACCATGAGACACTCAAACATTGTGTGCAACTTATGATCATATGTTAATTATTAAAACAGTATCTATGTAAGTTGAAAATCATAGTATCAAAAACCATGTCTGGTGCACGATGTCAACAAGTTGATTTATTGAATTCGTTACTTTTACATGTACATGTATTGTATATGTAAATTTTTTAATTATCTGGGAACTGCTTTCAATCATTTGGCTTGACCATATAGAACAGAACACGTATTTTTATTTTTCTTAAACCAACAAAAAGCTTTATACCAACACAAACAAGATAAATTCAATAAACAATAGGACCATGACTCATAATGGAGCAGCATGAGAGTTATTCATTACCGGGGATTTTATCGGATTTTCGCTATTTGTACATGTAATTACCATTTTCCATGGTTTGCTAAATATTCTTGATGTCTTAGCTTTTAATTTACATCTCTACAGCACTGAATTCATTGGTTTTATCACATTATTCCTTATCATTTCATTGTTGACAAATTTAAATTCCATAGGTGCATTATTTTGGCATCAATTTGGTAGAAAAATATCATTCCAGATCATTTTAGTTGTATTCCATTGGACTATCGGGAAAATTATTTTTAGCAGTTCGAATCTAAAATTTTATACTCCACTATTAAAATTTTGTTAACAATGCCATCATTACGAAAAAGTGTTAAAATTTATTTTTAGGCATTTCAGAATTTTTACCTAAACCAAATGAGAAAGGAAAAATTAATTATTAAACCATGAAGGCTTTTTAAAGGCAGAAAATATATATAAACATCAAGGGTGTTTTTGCTCTAATTACAAGTTATGGGACCTCCTTTTAGCTCCACCAAAATACACAAATTTGTAAAGGAGCTACATTATTGCACTAGTACTAGTAGCTACTGCAGTATACCTTATGATGATCTTCCAAGTTAGAAGTTTTAATTTACCTGAGTGATGCATGAGTAGCTGCAATTTAAATATCAAGCTAATACTGATCATAAGGATTGATTATTTGCTTGAATATTGTTCACTCCACTTTCAGCAATTTTTTGGCTATATCATGGTGTCTAGATTTTATTGGGGCGGGAAGCCGGAGTACCACCGGAAAAAACCCTGACCTACGGTGGGAAAATTGGCAATTCTTGTTAATTTAGATTGCAGTCAAGATCATGATGAAGAGCTAAAACTGGAATGGCTGTTTTCTGTATTAGAATAGATGGATCAACAGGTAGGAATTACCTGATAGGTCATTGTATTTTGTCCATTTCTACAACCTTATTTCTTTCCATATCACATTTCCTTCTTCCTGAAATTATACTTTCATTTTTTGTTGTTGTGATGGTTATGTTTACTCTTGTTTTTATTCTCTCTTTCAGGCTGGTTGTTTTTATTGGTGGTATGGATTGAACTGCTGATATGTAAAATCCATGGAAATAAGAATGAAGACAAAACCACTACTGATTTTGATGTTATGTGGTTTATTGCTAACAGCAGCAGTTATCTACATCTGGACCAAGTCTAGACATGGTTTTAATGATGATCCCAAATACTCTTTTCTCAGATCTGAAAATAAAATTGTTGAACTAAAAACTTCTAGTCCGGTAGCGTCTTCACGAGATACTAGATGTACATATCATTCATGTTTTGAAGTGTATCACTGTGGTTACAATGATAAAAATAGAATCAGTGTCTATATTTATCCTATTACTCAGTATGTTGATGAAACAGGAAATGCTATTACGTTACCAGTGTCTAAAGAATTCTATGAAATTTTAGAAGCTATAAATGATAGCCCATTCTATACAAGTGATCCTGAAATGGCATGCTTACTGGTTCCCTCCATTGATGTTTTAAACCAAAACACCATTAGGTTGAAGGAAGTGGGACAGGTTCTCGCTTCTTTACCATGGTGAGTAGTGCTGTGTAATAGATAAATATTTATTTCCACCGAGAGAAAATTCCCGTCTTAAGAGATCACCAGTTCACACAAAAAAATATTTCTGCAAAGACTGTTGAAAGAAATACAGAAGCTGTTTTTTTTTTTTATTGAATCCATTAAAGAAATAAGTAAAACATCTAAATATTAGACTGTAGCGCTGAAAAAATGGGCAATGTTTTTAAAATATGAGGCAACAGATGATTTTGAGTGCTACCTCATCTCGGGGGGAAAAAAACATGAAAATGTTAAATTGTCGAATGGAGCCATCAACTTGTAATCTATTTGAGCAATGATGAGTATTAAGCTGAAAGTTCACTCAATATTTGGACATGCATGTACAAATTACTTTGTCAGGGGATGAAGCTGAGCAGTAGCAGAATAAATGTCATATTGGATTTAAACATGTGCATGTACACTGTACAATACTGTTATTTTTCTGTTAACAGGTGGAATGATGGCAGCAATCATTTGCTATTTAATATGTTGCCTGGTAACTCCCCAGACTACAGTACAGTGCTTGAGGTGGATACAGGCAAAGCAGTCATTGCAGGTGGTGGATTCTCCACATGGTCGTATCGTAGGACCTTTGACGTGTCCATCCCTATCTTCAATCCTTTAGTACAACCAGAGAAACTACCTCAAAAATCATACCTGTAAGACTTTTTACTCCACTGGCCTAAAAGTTTGTGAGCTTTGCCATCTAAATCTTAGTGTTAATTTTGCAGTGGTTGTCCTTGAATATAAAAAAAATACTCTTAACAGATTTTTAAAAGTTTTCTGTTGCAGTAATACAATGTCAGTGACATTATATTGCCGCCTAGTAACCTAACTCTTTCTAATATAGAGAAATGCTCTGTTAATTGTATCCTGACGTCTTTAATCTGACATCAAATGCTTTTGTATATTTATTTTGCCATTTAAAAAAATTTATGCCAGGTGAGGAGTTGTGTAATGAGCCCTGTTATATTTCTCAACTTGAATAGAAAAAACAAAAATATGTATCTTGTACAATACATGTAAATTGGTATATGCAAAAAAACAAACATTATAAAAAGCAAGCATGGGAAAATGCAAGACAAAGGCTTACATTTTCCCTGTTTTTATCCTTAAATTGTTTTATGTATCAACACTTTTAATATCAATATACTGACTGTTTACCACAACACTTTTAATATCATATACCAGTTCTTGCCATTGTTCGGAGATTTTTTCGTAAATGATCTCTTTACATAGAAAAAAACTATCCAGTAGGGCCCTAGAATCTTAATGATTGCTCTAAAACAAACCTGTAATCATGTCAGTAAACAATTTCAGTGCATAAGCATATTAAATTTCTGCCAAAGAAAAATGATGATTTTTATGAGGATTTTGATAGTGAAGTTAACCAGTTATCAGCACAAAGTTGTATCAGGTTTTTTAGTAAAAAAACAAATTGGTACTGGTTTGCAAGCTTTAAAATCATCAAACACTTCTGTTATTACCTGAAATTTTTTCCTCACATTATTCAGTGGAAATTAAATGTGAACACATGTCCTCAGCAAAGTAGAAGGAGCACATAAGTGGAAATTTTTTGTTATTTCATATCATTTCAAGGCAACACATATATATTGCTTTGGAATTTATTGTCTTTACTCATGGTGTACAGGAGACAGAAAAATGTACACCCTCAAGGAAGGCACAAGAATATTGGCGGTTACTGGTACACCACCAGTATATTCAAATTTTTGGTCTTGAATTTGATAAGATGTAGATGAAACGGACAGGAAATTTTTTTTTTACTCTTTTGTAGAGACAAGAGAAAATATTTGGTCATTTCGTCACAGACAAGCCTTCACAAAGAATATAGGGATGTGTTACATGTTATTGAGAAAGAAGAGCCACGCTTTCTATTTGTAGAAAAATGTAAAAATGATGAAAGGCCATGGAATTTTTCCAAACGATGTAAAGATGGGGTTGTATATGATTATCCACAAATTCTACAGGTACTTTATGATACTGAACTGTAAAATCGATTCTGGTGAAAATTGGTATTCTGGGTTATTTTATTGATTGCACTGTACAGAATACCATTCACTTAAAATTATACAGAAATAACACACTTCTGCCTTTCATTTTTGTCAAAAAAGACATTCAGAATATAAAGTGTGAAAATTAGTTAGGCATTGCACTAATTTCAACTGAATGGAAGTTAAAGGAAAAATTGTTTATTCAATTTCAATAGTACCTCAATAGTGAAAATTATGAATAAAACCCAAGGGTTGTTGTTCCATTACAAGAAATGGGACCTCTTTGTAGCACCGCCCAGAAAAACAATCATCGGCATATTGTAGCTACATGTAGTTAATAATACATGTATGAGATTTTGTGGTCTGTGGCCAAAAATTTTATTTTTCTTAGTCTGTATGTAACACTCCAAAAGGTGTCTATCCTTTGCCTTAACATCTCCAGTGCTCTTGTAATCCCTTTGATGTCAATAAAACTCTCTGAAAACAGACAGAGATGGATGGAACTGTTGAAGACAAGTATAGAAAATCAGTGTACAGCTTATTGAGTATAATTATTGTTTTAAGAATAATTTTTAATCATGTGTATGTGTTGGGTTCACTACAGTGAGACATAAATGTTCTTGATGCTACAAAAAAAATAAATCTATTCATGAAAAAAAGTTTTATTTTGGAAATATAATCCAGTCAAGAATTTATTATATCGACTTCTTACATTAAAATTTTATTGAAACCAGTTGACCTGTAAACAATTGCAACATAGTAAAATAAATGAGAATGTGTCGAGAAAAAATGAAAATAGCAAAGCTATTGTACAAAAGTCATAACAATAAACTTTTTAAAGTGGTCACGGTTGAATAGCACTGTTAGGCAAATTGGACACGTTTGAGCGTACATGTTTCCTCGATATGAATAGACACGTTTGAGCGTACATGTTTCCTTGATATGAATAGACACATTTGAGCGTACATGTTTCCTCGATATGAATAGACACGTTTGAGCGTACATGTTTCCTCGATATGAATAGACACGTTTCATCATCACAGAGTTGGACATACATGATTTGACGAAGACTGACATCAAGCATATACATTTGGGTGGATCAGACACGTTTGGGGGAAGGACACATTTGGGAGTGTTACATATATATTGGAAGGTTTTATATCATTAATAATTATTACATCTCCAGTAATATTGATTCCATTTACTTTATAATATATGCATTTATGTTTAAAGGATTCTACATTTTGTTTGGTGATCAGAGGTGCACGGATTGGTCAGCCAGCCCTGTATGATGTCATGTCAGCTGGCTGTATACCTGTAGTTGTAGCAGACGGATACATACTGCCATTTTCAGAGGTTCTGGATTGGAGGAGGTACAGTTTGCTTTATCAGAGGGTGTCTAATAAGCAATTGCTTCATAACCTCACAGTTATGATTTTGCAGCTAACTTTTAGTCAACAAAATAAATATGAATTGGTCCACTATTTCTGTTGTGTGAAAGGTTGAAAGCAGACCTAGTTACCATTCGAAAAAAGCCTAAAATTCAATCACTATTATATCTTTATATCAGACAGAGCCTGAATGTTGGAAATTGGCTAATTTACAGTGCGTGTAATAATAACATCTATAAATATACTTTACTGAAGGTCAGGGTCAGGCTATAAATATACTTTACTGAAGGTGGGAGTCAGGTATTGCCATCACACGGGTCTGTCCAACATCCATAAACTCATTTGACTGAAGGTCCTAGTCAGTTTGTGCATGTCTTTGTATCAACCATTGTATTCTTGACAAAATTTTGATTGAATGATATCATCTGTGTCCTGTACCAAGATTTCTCATTTCTATTTATTCAGTAAAAAATATGATCACCAGGGTAAATTCTTGATTCTTAAATCTTCTGCTCTGAAAATGCAAGGCCAAATAAAGTGTCATTATATGAGAACAATGTATGGGAGGTGATCTAATATATTTTCTTATTTATTGGCAATCAGGGTCAAAGATTGCCAGCATGAAAAAGATTTGTTATGGCCATCCTGATTGGCCTCCTGATAGGCAATATAGACTTGGTAGAGCCTCGAGCTTAAAGAAAAATGAAGATTTAAGTCTATATTCTTTAGTTACTATTCAGAGTTAAATTTTATACAGTTATTACAACTTAAGTGCCACTGTACAAGTATGTAGTTAAATAATAGATCTGTGTTTATGATTTTGAAGATAAATTAAAGACATGCTTCTCTGTTGTTTAAATCCCTTCAGATTTTTTTCATTGTAATTATTCTTGTAGAATTGCAGTGACTTTGTTAGAAGATAAACTTGAAAATTTGATACAGATATTGGAATCCTATTCTCAGGAGAGAATCTTTGAACTGAGACAACAGGTGAAGTTTATTTGGGAGAAGTATTTCAGTTCACCAAAGGCAGTTGCTCTTACAACACTTCAGATCATCAATGACAGAGTGTTTCCTTATGCTGGAAGATCTTATGAAGAATGGAATGACATCCCTAACTATGTAAGTATTCCAATGGAATAACATCCCTAACTATGTAAGTATTCCAATGGAATGGCATCCCAGCTAACTATGTAAGTATTCCAATGGAATGGAATGTCAGCTATGTAAGTATTCCAATGGAATATCATCCCAGCTAACTATGTAAGTATTCCATTGGAATGACTTACCTAACTATGTAAGTATTCCAATGGAATGACATCCCAAACTATGTAAGTATTCCAATGGAATTACATTCCTAACTATGTAAGTATTCCAATGGAATGACATCCCTAACTATGTAAGTATTCCAATGGAATGTCATCCCAGCTAACTATGTAAGTATTCCAATGGAATGACATACCCAACTATGTAAGTATTCCAATGGAATGACATCCCTAACTATGTAAGTATTCCAATGGAATGACATTCCTAACTATGTAAGTATTCCAATGGAATGACATCCCTAACTATGTAAGTATTCCAATGGGATGACATCCCTAACTATGTAAGTATTCCAATGGAATGTCATCCCAGCTAACTATGTAAGTATTCCAATGGAATGACATACCCAACTATGTAAGTATTCCAATGGAATGACATCCCTAACTATGTAAGTATTCCAATGGAATGACATTCCTAACTATGTAAGTATTCCAATGGAATGACATCCCTAACTATGTAAGTATTCCAATGGGATGACATCCCTAACTATGTAAGTATTCCAATGGAATGTCATGTCAGCTAACTATGTAAGTATTACAATGGGATGACATCTATAACTATGTAAGTATTCCAATGGAATGACATCCCTAACTATGTAAGTATTCCAATGGAATGACATCCCTAACTATGTAAGTATTCCAATGGGATGACATCCATAACTATGTAAGTATTCCAATGGGATGACATCCCTAACTATGTAAGTATTCCAATGGAATGTCATGTCAGCTAACTATGTAAGTATTACAATGGAATGTCATGTCAGCTAACTATGTAAGTATTGCAATGGAATGTCATGTCAGCTAACTATGTAAGTATTACAATGGGATGACATCCCTAACTATGTAAGTATTCCAATGGAATGACATCCCTAACTATGTAAGTATTCCAATGGAATGACATACCTAACTATGTAAGTATTCCAATGGAATGACATCCATAACTATGTAAGTATTCCAATGGGATGACATCCATAACTATGTAAGTATTCCAATGGGATGACATCCCTAACTATGTAAGTATTCTAATGGAATGTCATGTCAGCTAACTATGTAAGTATTACAATGGAATGTCTTGTCAGCTAACTATGTAAGTATTCCAATGGAATGTCATGTCAGCTAACTATGTAAGTATTCCAATGGAATGACATCCCTAACTATGTAAGTATTCCAATGGAATGACATCCCTAACTATGTAAGTATTCCAATGGGATGACATTCCTAACTATGTAAGTATTCCAATGGGATGACATCCATAACCGTGTAAGTATTCCAATGGAATGACATCCCTAACTATGTAAGTATTCCAATGGAATGACATACCTAACTATATATGTAAGTATTCCACCAGCAGGATATGTTTTTGACTATTGATCTGGTTTTTGGAGACGAGACATATGTATGGGAATACGCCAGCGGCAGCGGTGGTGTAAACACTTGGACATCTTGTTTCATATCTTTGTAAGCCCAAGCCCTAGGTCAATCAAATTTGGTCCAGTGGTAGCTTATGATGAGTACTTGCCAGTCAGTCACCTGTCACCTGACCTTGACCTCAATTTCATGGTTCAGCGACTACATTGAAGTTTTTGGGTTACGGCAGTTCCTCTGTAACCACGCATGGTAGGATGACAATATTTGGTATATAGGTTGCTGATGAATAGTACATGACTGTCTGGTAGGTGTCACCTGACCTTGACCTCAATTTCACAGTCCAGCAAGTATGTTAAAGTTTTTGGATTAGGGCACTTCCTCTGTAACCATGCATGGTAGGATGACAGTATTTGGTATATAGATTGCTAATGATTAGTACATGAGTGTCTCGTAGGTTTCAACTGACCATGACCTCAATTTTATGGTCCAGTGACTAAGTTAAAGTTTTTGGATTAGGTCCGTTTCTCTGTAACCATGCATTGTATATTTTAAATGATAACAATTTAATGCTATTTATGTAATGCTTATGAAGTCATTTTTTTCGTTACTGATGCAGAATGCAGGCGAGACATTTTTCTGTGTCCACACTTGTTGGATATAGCCATACTACTGCCATTTTTCCTGTTCAGGACATGGGTTATCATTAGGTACTTCCTTCTCCAATAAAAACTGGAAGCCATCATATAGCTGAAAAATTGTTGAAAGTGTCATTAACCTACAAACAAACAATTAACTTGACAAGTTTTATGTATACAATGTACAGAAATCAATTGAGAATTTTTTTGTTTTGTTTTTTTTTAAATAGCAACATCATGTGAGTGGTTGAGAAATCTTGGCAACAGAGGTTTAAAAGTTGTGTATCTTTAATGAGAGGTTCAAACAATGTTAAATGTTTTTACATATACATCAACCAACTAACCAACCAACAACCATTTCTCATGCATGAAATCTTGTGAGCAAGCTGTTAAACAAAAATTTTGCAGGGGCATATTTTCTCAATATTTGTGTTTTTTACACAGTGAATGTGGCATTGCAGTTTGTTTTATCCATCATTTGAAGTTGAGTATACTTTATTTTAGAACACCATAAAGAACCCATTGTTCTTGCCTCTACGACCACCTAGTAGCCAGGGATTTACAGCTGTGATATTGACCTATGACCGACTGGAATCCTTGTTCCAGGTCCTTCATTCTGTTGCCAAAGCCCCAAGTCTGGCTAAAGTAGTGGTGGTATGGAACAACCAGAAAAAGTCCCCTCCACCTAGTAAGTTTATACTGCCTTGTATAACAGACAAAATCACCTCCACCAAGTAAGTTTATACTGCCATGTATAACAACAAAATCACCTCCACCAAGTAAGTTTATATTGCCCTGTATAACAGACAAAGTCCCCTCCACCAAGTAAGTTTATACTGCCCTGTATAATAGAAAAAGTCATTTCCACCAAGTAAGTTTATACTGCCTTGTATATCAGACAAAGTCACCTCCACCAAGTAAGTTTATACTGCCTTGTATAACAGACAAAGTCACCTCCACCAAGTAAGTTTATACTGCCTTGTATAACAGACAAAGTCCCTCCACCAAGTAAGTTTATACTGCCTTGTATAACAACAAAGTCACCTCCACCAGGTAAGTTTATATTGCCCTGTATAACAACAAAGTCACCTCCACCAAGTAAGTTTATATTGCCTTGTATAACAACAAAGTCACCTCCACCAAGTAAGTTTATACTGCCCTGTATAACAGACAAAGTCACCTCCACCAAGTAAGTTTATACTGCCCTGTATAACAGACAAAGTCACCTCCACCAAGTAAGTTTATACTGCCATGTATAACAGACAAAGTCACCTCCACCAAGTAAGTTTATATTGCCCTGTATAACAACAAAGTCACCTCCACCAAGTAAGTTTATATTGCCCTGTATTACAAACGAAGTCACCTCCACTTTCTGCCATTATCATGTCATATGAATCAGTTAAAAATTCTGGCATTGTCATAGACTTACTTTTATCTCAAACCAAATACTAATTACTTCAAGTTAAGTGCAATCTTCAAAAGTCTTCTGGAAGCAGACTGGGAGGGTTCCCAGTGATCGACCCTCAGACCTTAGTGGTTAACGTGTTTGGAGAGTGACACACTCCTTGCATGATAAAGACCCCTTTTGTGGATTTTCAAAAAAGGGTAGTCTCATTGTAGCTTTTACAGAATGCTAAATTCTCCACCCAAACCCAATACTCCGTATTTTTTTAGTGGCAGTCAAAAATTTCTTCCCTATGACCCATCACACATCTTTTTGTCATTTATTTTTTGTTTACTTGTTCTTGTCCTGAAAATAGCTGAGATACTGTGAGCTGGACATAAAACAAACCTCCAATCAATCAATCAATCAATCAAAAGTCTATAATTTTGCATCAAATTATAATTATTATCACTTGCTTTAACTAATTCCCATTATGAATTGTAGACATGTATTTTCATCAGCAACAGTTTAATTTTTTGGATAGCAAAATAAATAAATTACTGATAGATTTTCCCTGTCACATTTGAAATTTCCATTGAATAAACTACATTGAGAACAAAGCTATTTAAACAATGGGACAGTTGACATTCCAAAAATTTAAAAATACTCTGTCCAACACTAATTCATACAGGGGCCTCTTTGGCCAAGTGGTTAAGGTAGTTCATCTACTACTAATCACATGGTCTGTCAACACTGAGATTGCAGGTTCGAGTCTCACTGCAGGCAGGGTGCACTCGGCTCCAATCTTAATTGACAAGGATTGCCAGTTTTCCTACCGAAGGTCAGGGGTTTTCTCCAGGTACTCAGGCTTCCTCCCCCAATATAAACTGGACGCCATGATATTGCTGAAAAATTGCTGAAAGTGGTGTTAAATAACAAACAAACAAACCAATTCATACACAAAAGTAGTTTTATTTGGTCAGTATTAATAGTTACATGTTAATTTTACATTAATATTCTTCTTCAGTTCAGTGTTAAGTTCACATATAAATGTGTTGTTTGCCTCCCTGTTAATATAACATTGTTGTATTTTATCTATTCTCAGTGACATCTTGGCCAGATATTGGAAAACCTGTGAAGGTTATCAAGACCAGGAAAAATAAAATGAGTAACAGGTATTTGTACGAAATTCTGGCCCCTGTGTCTTAATCTTTTTTTATTAGGGCCCCTATAGTGATTAATCTGTCCATCCATCAGTGCGTCTGTCCGAAACTAATCATGCCCGGGCTGTAACTTTTTTATCTTTTAAGGTAGGATTTTGATATTTGGAATGTGGGTAGATAATATCAAGGCGATGTGTCGCATACCATGGTTGATCACCTTTTACCTTGAACTTTGACTTTAAGGTCACATTATGGCTTTCTGAATGACATATTCATGTCTTGGCTCTAACTTTTATATCTTTTGAGGTAGGCTTTTGATTTTCCGAATGTGGGTAGATAATATTAAGGAGATGTGTTGCATACCATGGTTGTTGACCTTTGACCTTCAACTTTGACCTTAAGGTCACATTATGGCTTTCTGAATGATAAATTCATGTCCCGGCTGTAACTTTTTTATCTTTTGAGGTAGGCTTTTGATTTTTTGAATGTGGGTGGGATATGTTACATACCATGGTTGTTGACCTTTGACCTTGAACATTGACCTTAAGGTCACATTATTGCTTCCTGAATGTTAAATTTATGTCCAGGCTTTAATTGTTTCATCTTTTGAGGTAGGATTTGATATTTGGAATGTGGGTAGATAATATCAAGGCGATGTGTCGCATACCATGGTTGATCACCTTTTACCTTGAACTTTGACTTTAAGGTCACATTATGGCTTTCTGAATGACATATTCATGTCTGGGCTCTAACTTTTATATCTTTTGAGGTAGGCTATTGATTTTCCGAATGTGGGTAGATAATATTAAGGAGATGTGTTGCATACCATGGTTGTTGACCTTTGACCTTCAACTTTGACCTTAAGGTCACATTATGGCTTTCTGAATGATAAATTCATGTCCCGGCTGTAACTTTTTTATCTTTTGAGGTAGGCTTTTGATTTTTTGAATGTAGGTGGGATATGTTACATACCATGGTTGTTGACCTTTGACCTTGAATATTGACCTTAAGGTCACATTATTGCTTCCTGAATGTTAAATTTATGTCCAGGCTGTAATTGTTTCATCTTTTGAGGTAGGATTTGATATTTGGAATGTGGGTAGATAATATCAAGGCGATGTGTCGCATACCATGGTTGATCACCTTTTACCTTGAACTTTGACTTTAAGGTCACATTATGGCTTTCTGAATGACATATTCATGTCTGGGCTCTAACTTTTATATCTTTTGAGGTAGGCTTTTGATTTTCCGAATGTGGGTAGATAATATTAAGGAGATGTGTTGCATACCATGGTTGTTGACCTTTGACCTTCAACTTTGACCTTAAGGTCACATTATGGCTTTCTGAATGATAAATTCATGTCCCGGCTGTAACTTTTTTATCTTTTGAGGTAGGCTTTTGATTTTTTGAATGTGGGTGGGATATGTTACATACCATGGTTGTTGACCTGTGACCTTGAACATTGACCTTAAGGTCACATTATTGCTTCCTGAATGTTAAATTTATGTCCAGGCTGTAATTGTTTCATCTTTTGAGGTAGGATTTGATATTTGGAATTGGGTAGATAATATCAAGGCAATATTTCGCATACCATGGTTGATCACATTTGACCTTGACCTCAAGGTCGGCGGGGCCCACAGAGATCCAGTTTAAATGTTTTGTTCAGTAAAGAATGTTTTCAACCTTAATAACAAACAATTTAAACAGTTTTGATTAGATTGAGAATAAAAAATTCTTAGGTTAGAGTTGTTTATAGTATTCAGTCAAGTACTGATCAGAGAATTACATAGCCATGTTTTAATATTTTTAAAGATTTAGTGATTATTTTATTGACAATCATTGTCAGTAACCCAAAAAGTCCTTAAGCTGTCATCCATGATTTTACTAAAGCTGAAATCTTTGTTTTCATGCATATTCAACAGATCTCACTGACCAATCAAAAGGCTGTTACTGATGTCAAACCTTTTTTATTAAGTTATAATTTTATCTGCCTTTTCATCAACAGGATTTCGAAGGTTTTCAAACAAATTTTGAGATTGATAAAAAAATTGCCTCAGTTGGTTAAAAGTCAGCATTTTCTTTATTAGCCATTGAAAAGGATAGATAAAAACAAATATTTCAGTTTAACAACTCACGAGTGATGGAGTAACGATCATACTGGAATCTGCCATTGGTTATTATTATTATCAATACAGGTAATAAAACTCAACATTTTTTGTGATTGGTTGGAAAGACCTTGCAGATTAAATTTTATAGGTACCAAATATCCATTTCCTGTCTGTAAGGAAATTTTTAATTAAAGTACAAGAGTTTTTCATTCTTTATAAAATGACAATATACCATGCTTTCAGTGATTTTGATGTCAACGAGATTTCTGTCACCTCCTTTTGAAGGTTTGAAATAAATTCAATTTGAATCAAACTGTTTTAGAATTGTGTTTGTTTTCTGTGAGTCTCCTAAAATTCTTAGGGTAATGAAACTTAGTCAAACCATACTTGTATGTACAAAATAAAACATATCATTCTTCATCATCTTTCTCTAGTTATTACAAATTGCTTCTTTATGCTTTAGGGGACCATTACAATATAACAGAGTGTATCAGAATGTATGGGACCATTACAATATAACAGAGTGTTTCAGAATGTAGGGGACCATTACAATATAACAGAGTGTATCAGAATGTAGGGGACCATTACAATATATCAGAGTGTATCAGAATGTAGGTGGCCATTACAATATAACAGAGTGTATCAGAATGTAGGGTGCCATTACAATATAACAGAGTGTATAAGAATGTAGGGGGCCATTACAATATAACAGAGTGTATCAGAATGTAGGGGACCATTACAATATAACAGAGTGTATCAGAATGTAGGGGACCATTACAATATAACAGAGTGTATCAGAATGTAGGGGGCCATTACAATATTACAGAGTGTATCAGAATGTAAGGGGCCATTACAATATAACAGAGTGTATCAGAATGTAGGGGACCATTACAATATAACAGAGTGTATCAGAATGTAGGGGACCATTACAATATAACAGAGTGTATCAGAATGTAGGGGACCATTACAATATAACAGAGTGTATCAGAATGTAGGGGACCATTACAATATAACAGAGTGTATCAGAATGTAGGGGACCATTACAATATAACAGAGTGTATCAGAATGTAGGTGACCATTACAATATAACAGAGTGTATCAGAATGTAGGGGACCATTACAATATAACAGAGTGTATCAGAATGTAGGGGACCATTACAATATAACAGAGTGTATCAGAATGTAGGGGACCATTACAATATAACAGAGTGTATCAGAATGTAGGGGGCCATTACAATATAACAGAGTGTATCAGAATGTAGGGGGCCATTACAATATAACAGAGTGTATCAGAATGTAGGGGACCATTACAATATAACAGAGTGTATCAGAATGTAGGGGACCATTACAATATAACAGAGTGTATCAGAATGTAGGGGGCCATTACAATATAACAGAGTGTATCAGAATGTAGGTGACCATTACAATATAACAGAGTGTATCAGAATGTAGGGGGCCATTACAATATAACAGAGTGTATCAGAATGTAGGTGACCATTACAATATAACAGAGTGTATCAGAATGTAGGGGACCATTACAATATAACAGAGTGTATCAGAATGTAGGGGACCATTACAATATAACAGAGTGTATCAGAATGTAGGGGACCATTACAATATAACAGAGTGTATCAGAATGTAGGGGACCTTTACAATATAACAGAGTGTATCAGAAAGTAGGGGACCATTACAATATAACAGAGTGTATCAGAATGTAGGGGGCCATTACAATATAACAGAGTGTATCAGAATGTAGGTGACCATTACAATATAACAGAGTGTATCAGAATGTAGGGGACCATTACAATATAACAGATTGTATCAGAATGTAGGTGACCATTACAATATAACAGAGTGTATCAGAATGTAGGGGACCATTACAATATAACAGAGTGTATCAGAATGTAGGGGACCATTACAATATAACAGAGTGTATCAGAATGTAGGGGACCATTACAATATAACAGAGTGTATCAGAATTTAGGTGACCATTACAATATAACAGAGTGTTTCAGAATGTAGGGGGCCATTACAATATAACAGAGTGTATCAGAATGTAGGGGACCATTACAATATAACAGAGTGTATCAGAATGTAAGGGACCATTACAATATAACAGAGTGTATCAGAATGTAGGGGACCATTACAAGATAACATTGTGATAGTGTCACAAACAGTGAAATCAGTTTTTTCCATACCACACATGTACAGCAATTAGAATTGCAGTTACTTATGAAAAATGAAACACACTTTCAGAATGACTCGTTTGAATGTTTGTAGGTTTTTTCCCTATGATGAGGTACAGACAGAATGTAATGATTCATTTGAATGTTTGTAGGTTTTTCCCCCATGATGAGGTACAGACAGAATGTATTTTAGCTTTAGATGATGACATAGTCATGCTTACAGCTGATGAACTGGAATTTGCCTATGAAGTATGTATCCATTTTTAAAGGTCATATTTTCCTATGAAGGAAGTAAGCATTTATGAAGGTCATTGTATTTTCTTATGAAGGACATAACCATTTGTGAAGGTCATTGTAGTACTAGCCTATGAAGGTTGTTACATTTTCCTTTTAAGTATGTTTTTCATGTGAAGTTCGTTGTTGTAATTTCTTCTGAATGACATTACCATTTATGAAGGCGGTTGTTATATATTATCCTATGAAGGGACATCCATTTTTGGAAGTTTGTTGTAATTTCCTATGAAGGACATAAATATTTATGAAGGTTGTTGTATTGTTTTTATTTCATCAGAATTTTACATACAGGGTTTTATTGTGATAACTGTATACTAGTTTGTAATGCTGTGTTATCACAAAAATAAAAGTAAGGATTCCTCATTTTTTGAAAATGGCTACTATGACAGCAATTATGCTGTATTCTGGTTACTAGATTTTTTGACAGCTTAGACAGGAAACCAGGTATAAATGTAACTGTATGGCTTTGTAAAGATTGTAATTCTGTTTCTAATTTAACACATGTATAAAGTGAGAACCAATAAATCCAGTGTGTGTCATTAAGTAGCAGTCAATTTAAAAACATTGTACATTTGGAAATAAGTTATCAGAGGTTGCATTGGAGATTAACTCAGGAAAGAAGTCCTCTTGTTTTGGTTCCACTTCAACTTGTTGATATTCTAGAGCAAAGTTGAAATTTCCGTGTCATTTTGAACAATTCCCCTTTGTTGAATTTCAATTTTATTGCTATTTGGGGAAGAAATTTACGTATTTTTGTCACAGCATCATTATTTTATGTTTATGCGCCATTTTGTACACCATATAAAAGACTACAGGTTTTTAATTTTGTCTTTTAATAATAAATTGACCATTTGGTGTTTTTTCCTACTGTCTGTTTATTAAATGAAATAAATTTTTCTTCATTACTGCAAATTAGTTATTAAAATATATTTGTAAATAACATATAAAATTGGTATCTGCTATGAGCATGGCCTGCATCAAAAATCACATTGAAATATGTATAAACATTGTGTTTTTAAAATAAATATGACAAAAAATTGAAGAATGTGTCCATGGGACACGGATGCCCTCGCTAAATGAAGTCCAAAACAGGATGTAGTTGTCCCACAGGTCTGAAAGTTGCTTAGGACGTACAACGTGCGATACTGAACCACCATGCCAAATTTCAAATTGTTCTCATGTCTGGTTTCTGAGAAAAGCTTGACGGAATTTTTCATACTAGTGTTAACACATTTTCATATCGGCTCAGTTGAAAACAGGAAGTAGTTGTCCGACAGGTCTGAAAGTCGCTTAGGACATACATCTTGCGAAACTGAACCACCCTGCCAAATTTCAAATTGTTCTCGTGTACGGTTTCTGAGAAAAGCTTGACGGAAATTTTCATACTAGTGTTAACACGTTTTCATATTGGCCCAGTCGCAAACAGGAAGTAGTTGTCGGACAGGTCTGAAAGTCGCTTAGGACGTACAACTTGTGATACTGTACCATCCTGCCAAAGTTCAAATTGTTCTCATGAACAGTTTCTGAGAAAAGCTTGACGGAATTTTTCATACTCGTGTTAACACATTTTCATATCGACCCAGTCCAAAACAGGAAGTAGTTGTTCGACAGGTCTGAAAGTCGCTTAGGACATACAACTTGTGATACTGAACCACCCTGCCAAATTTCAAATTGTTCTCATGTACAGTTTCTGAGAAAAGCTTGACGGAAATTTGTCCGGACTTACAGACGGACGGACAGACGGACATGAGTAAAACTTAATGCCCCCGACATGTCGTCACGGGGGCATAATATAAATATAAAGGCTTTTCATCTAATTTATTTCACATCTTGCTCTCTTACAATCATTATTCCTATTTGCCAAACATTTTACTTTTAGCAGAATTGTTCCCACCTTTACTTTTTTGTTTTACATGCTGGATTAGGATCAGATTAATCCTTTTTTTTTCTTATTATAATTTTCCAAAAGACACACTTTTATTTTTCAGATTTTATCTGCACTTTACATTAATGGATTATTAATGTAAAGTGCAGATAAAATAAGATCCCAATTACAGCATGTTTAAAACTGGGAAATCAGGGATTCACCAGTGATGAAAATACAGTTTTCAACCCCAAACAACATAATGTGAAACAAAAACAACACATTGCTTGTTTGCTTCATCCAGGATAATAACATTGCTGTTTATACAATTAATTCCCTGCTGTTCTGCTTGGATTAACTCCCCTGCTGTTCTGCTTGGACACTCTTGGCAAGTATGATTATAAGTTTTATATTTAACTTTCATCTTTATTTTAAAATTCAATTAAAATTAATATCTTGCTCCATAAATAGGTTTGGAGGGAATTTCCTGATCGACTTGTTGGGTTTCCATCTCGAGTTCACCTATTGGATAATACTACCAGTAAATGGAGATATGACTCGGAATGGTCCAACGATATTTCCATGGTACTGACTGGAGCCGCTTTTTACCATAAGGTAAAATAACATACACTACTAGCCAAATTGTATTAGAAATATTTAGACATGAGCTTGAAATGTAAAGATTATATGTCAATGTCTTTATACTCCTTATACTTTGTCTGAGATGTACTGCATATGTCAATGTCTTTATACTTATGCTTTGTCTGAGATGTACTGCTTATGTCAATGTCTTTATACTTATGCTTTGTCTGAGATGTACTGCTTATGTCAATGTCTTTATACTTATGCTTTGTCTGAGATGTACTGCTTATGTCAATGTCTTTATACTTATGCTTTGTCTGAGATGTACTGCTTATGTCAATGTCTTTATACTCCTTATGCTTTGTCTGAGATGTACTGATTTTTTGTTTCAATCATGTGACAAAATAAAATTCATTCATTGTATATGTGTATAAAGCATGAAAAATCTAAACTTTTCAAAATTTGTTTCCTGATTTACAAAAATTTCCATAATTTTATCAAGATGTTATTTTGCAGACTAATAATTTTCCATTGCCAGAAATCATCTGTGTTATTGTTACAGTTAACATTACACTTATTAGCTCACCTGACCCGAAGATTCATGTGAGCTATTGCCATCACTTGGCGTCCGTCGTCGTTAACTTTTCTTCAAAAATCTTCCCCTCCAAAACCACTTAAGGGATTGCTTTGAAACTTTGCACACATCATCAGTAAAATGTCCTCTACCAAGTTTGCACAAGTCATGGCCTCAGACCAACCAACATGGCCACCATGGCTAAAAATAGAACAGGGGGGTCAAAATACAGTTTTTTGCTTATAGTTCAAAAAGTATAACAGATACAGGAAAACCGATCACGAAGAGACCTCCTTCTTCAGCATATAAAGCTCTACAAAACACTTTATTGGGTTAAAGTTGTATGATGACTCCTTGTAGGAGTTATTGCCCTTTAATTGTCAAAATTGATGATTTTTGCCATTTTTGCCTCAAAATCTTGAAAATTATTAGAACTAGAGAAAAAGTTAGCATTGCTTAATTGTTCTGCTCTATGAGGGCAACAAAAATGACTTAAGGGTCAAGATTGTCTGATTAACCGTTTAAGAGTTATTCCCCTTGAACTGTTTTTTTTAATCGGTTTTAATTGATTTTTTTAAATCTTCTCCTCGAAAACAACTGAAAGTACTGCTTTGAAACTTTGTACACATCATCCGTCAAATGTCCTCAACCAAGTTTGCACCAACCATGGCTGCAGATTAACCAACATGGCCACCATGGCTAAAAATAGGACGAAAGGGGGGGGGGGGGTAAAATACAGTTTTTGGCTTATATTTAAAAAAGTGTAACAGATACAATAAAACTGAAGAGACATGCCTTCATCTGCATCAAAAGCTCTACGTAACACTCCATTGGGTTGAAGTTGTATGATGACTCCTTATAGGAGTTATTGCCCATTAATTGTCGAAATTGATTATTTTTGACATTTTTGCCTCAAAATCTTAAAAATTATTAGAACTAGAGAAAAAGTTAGCATTGCTTAATTGTTCTGCTGTATGAGGGCTACAAAAATGACTTAGGGTCAAGATTGTCTGATGAACCGTTTAGGAATTATTCTCCTTTAAAATTTTTTTAATCAATTTTACTTAATTTTAAAAACTCTTCTCCTCTTTAACCAATGAAAGGACTGCTTTGAAACATTGCACACATCATCTTTAGGACGTCCTCTACCAAAATTATGCAAATCATGACTACCTACATGGCTACGTTGGCTTAAAATAGAAAATTGAGGGGGGGGGGGGGGGGGGTCCAGAGGATTTTGGACTGATAGTTTAAAAAGTATAACAGGTACAGATCAGGAGTTATTTCCCTTAGAAGGTCAAAATAACTGATTTTTGTAGAAGTGTTGGGCAATTCCTTATAGCAAAGAAAAGCTGGATAAAAATGGGTTGTTTGGTTTCAGGTTCAGGTGAGCGATACAGGCTCCTGGGAGCCTCTAGTTTTTGTATACGTTTGTTTGTTGTCATTAGCTGTAAGATTGTTTACTACGATACGATTTTAATATTTCTGCCATGAAAAACAGGGTTTAGTTTGTGGAATTCCAGCCCCAATCCCTCCCTATCTTGCAGCCCTAACAAATTACTGTGCCATGATAAAAGATGAAAAACCACTAAAGTCACAAAAAAATTATTATAAATTGATGTAATGCATTTTAAACTAATTATGGTTTCTTGTTAAGTCATGGGGTAGATTCTATCAAATCTATAACATACTGCCTTGTACTAATTTGTGGGTTGGACAAAGAGCAAACTTGTGGTATAGTATGATGAAGTCGGGTCTGCGAAGGAAAATATGGTTTCTGTTTTGTGTTATCAACTCCTCCTACTTTTTAACCCAGATCGCTGAAACTTCACAGAAAGGTTGTATATGTATTGAAGTAGTGCAACTGCAATTATGAAATTGTTCTAGGAAGTTTTTCTAATTATCCAGACTTGGGAACTTTTTCTGAGCATTTTCAGAAGATGGTACCTATTTTGTGTCATCAACTCCTACATTTTTTTTAACTAAGCCAAAACTTTTTTTTCAACAAATTGTAAACCATTTCGTATGTATTAAGGCACTTGCCTTGCAACTTTGCCATTTCAGACTTTTGTTATTTGTTTTTATTTATGTGATATGTATTATATTAAATAATAAATAACTTTTTTTAATATTTAGTATTTTAGTTACTTGTATACACATGAAATGCCCAAGGAGTTGAAGACGTGGGTGGATGAACACATGAACTGTGAAGACATAGCTATGAACTTTCTTATGGCAAATGTCACAGGAAAGGCAGCCATCAAGGTCACTCCAAGGAAAAAATTCAAATGTCCAGAGTGTATCAATACAGAAATGCTGTCCTCTGACCTCAGTCACATGGTGGAAAGGTCAGATTGTATCAACCAGTTCACCAGAATTTACCAGTCCATGCCACTGAAAAATATTGAGTTCCGAGCTGATCCACTGTTATACAAAGATGACTTTCCGGATGTTTTGAAGAAATTTAACGATGTTGGAAGTCTTTAAATGTTAGTAGTAATATACTACCCAGTCTTCATGTTAAACTTATTTCTGTGATGTCAAAATTTTAAATG
Source organism: Limnoperna fortunei (assembly GCA_944474755.1). NCBI lineage: Eukaryota > Metazoa > Mollusca > Bivalvia > Mytilida > Modiolidae > Limnoperna > Limnoperna fortunei. The sequence goes on from OX104118.1 coordinate 72,042,967, forward strand.
GAAGAAGACTTTATATAAAAGAACTTAATTATTTGATAGTTAAATCATTGACTGTTTAATTTCTTTACATTTTTAAGCATAATGTTGAGTTTGAACTTGTGACATTATTTTACAATTTATATTTATATCAGTTGCAAGGAATCTTGGCCAATTTCACATTTTGCGTTTTGCTGTTATGTACCCATTAGATCTTAAAAATACAAAAAGTAGACTTTTGATGGTTTGCAGATTTCTGTTATGTATTTTCAGATTTTCCATCTTATACATTGGGAAAGATAAGATAATATCAGTAATTAAGACGTGGGTTTTTTCTAAAGTTATGTCCCTTTATTACAGTTATAACAAATTGTTATAAATTCAAAGGGGTCAAAGTTTTGTAAAAGATGTAGATCTGTACAAAGGTCATGAAATGTCAATGTCAATGATAAAGGTTTAGTACCGGTATGTAATTACACATGACCTATATTTAATATTCAATCAACATTCATTTATGTTTTCACATATTTTTGAGATTTATTTGTTTATTTGCTAATGGTGCTATGATGTTGTTTAATGCTGTATTTTTTAATACACAGTTCTTGAATTATATTATCATACATTGTAACATGTGGAAATCCAAGGTTGTGTTATTATCACTTTAAGTGGTGTAAATAACCACAAGGTTGTATAGATAAATCATGTCACTTTTCACTGTGTTCCTCTTTATATTAATTTTGCTTCCTGCTACCCAATGAACAAGGGCAAGTTGCTACACATAGCCAAATGTCCCCTGACGCTGCAGTATCGAATTGCCTAAGAGGTGTGAAACTCTAGTAACTAGAGTGTTTGATAAAATTTTTCAATATTGTTCAATACTGCTGAAATGGTCAAAGTCCCATAACTTCTACAAAATTTGACAAATCAAAATGATGGTATAGTATGCACATCTACCCATTATAACAATTAATCCTACCAAATATCAAAGTAATCCATTTAACAGTTTCAGCGATGCACCCACAAGATCTACCATTGTATTATATTGCTGAAATGGTCAAAGTCCCATAACTTCTACAAAATTTGACAATTCAAAATGATTGTATAGTATGCACATCTACCCATTATAACAATTAATCCTACCAAATATCAAAGTAATCCATTTAACGGTTTCAGCGATGCACCCACAAGATCTACCATTGTATTATATTGCTGAAATGGTCAAAGTCCCATAACTTCTACAAAATTTGACAAATCAAAATGATGGTATAGTATGCACATCTACCCATTATAACAATTAATCCTACCAAATATCAAAGTAATCCATTTAACGGTTTCAGCGATGCACCCACAAGATCTACCATTGTATTATATTGCTGAAATGGTCAAAGTCCCATAACTTCTACAAAATTTGACAAATCAAAATGATGGTATAGTATGCACATCTACCCATTATAACAATTAATCCTACCAAATATCAAAGTAATCCATTTAACGGTTTCAGCGATGCACCCACAAGATCTACCATTGTATTATATTGATGAAATGGTCAGTTTCATAACTCCCACAAAATTTGATGAATCAAAATGCTGGTAGACAATGCACATCTACTCATAACAATTAATTCTACCAAATATCAAAGCAATTTTTCAAACGGTTTCAGAAGAGATGCGTCCACAAGATCTATCATTGCTGAAACGGTCAAAGTCCCATACCTCTTACAACATTTGATGAATTAAAATTACCGCAGATTATGCACAACTACCCATCATAATTATAAATCATACCTAATATCAAAGCAAACTATCAATCGGTTTCAGAGGAGATGCGTCTACAAGATCTGCCATTGTATTATATTGCTGAAATGGTCAAAGTCCCATAACTTCTACAAAATTTGACAACTCAAAATGATGGTATAGCATGCAAATCTACCCATCATAACAATTAATCCTACCATACCAAAGCAATTCGTCAAGTAGTGTTAGAGGAGTTGAGTCCACAATAGTGTGACGGAAAGATAGAGGCACATACGCAGACCATTACTAGGTCCCTCCCTCGCGTTGCGGTGGGGGACAATAAGAAATTGTGTTGTGTGGAGGATATAACACAATCACACTAAGGGAAGCATCAGGTGCCAACACGATTTCATACAGTAGATTTGGTTTAAAACTACAGTTACCTGATCGTTGTTTAGCAAAATGCTGATTAATTCTTGTTGATTACTGTTTTCGTTTTTATATGCTTTCGTTTTTATATGCCTGTCTATGACATACTTATTATGGAAAACAAATGTCTGTCGTCTGTCGTTCTTTTGCAACGCTGTATAAGATTTTCTTCAAATTGTTTGTTTGTTTGTTTGATGGTGTTTTTCGCCACTTTCAGCAATTTTTCAGCTATATCGTGGCGTCCAGTTTTTATTGGGGGAGGAAGCCGGAAAACCACCGACCTGCGGTAGGAAAACTGGCAATCCTTGTCAATTAAGATTGGAGTCGACTACACCATGCCTGCAGTGAGAATCGAACCCGCAATCTCAGTGTTGACAGACCACGTGATCAATAGTAGACGAACTACCTTGACCACTCGGCCACTGAGGCCCCTTCTTCAAATTGCACAGGGTTGTTAATTATGTTAGCCTCATAATCTATATACTCTACGGTAAATTTCTTATTTATAGTTTGAGTTGTGTGACATTCTTGAAAAATGGTGATATTATAGTTTTCAAACTGTAACTCAAATGCTTTCATTAATATTTTTGAAATTTGAAGAACTGTTTATTTTGATAAATGTAAACTTCCTTTCTTTTTTTTTTTGGTAAAATTTTGAATTTTTTGTTATAGAGTTATGGAACTTTGTTTGTAGAAAAAATTGTCAGTGCGATCTATTCGCATCACTTGGCGTCCTTCGTTATCATTGTCCGTAAAATTTTACCATTTCAATCATCTTTTCCAAAACCACTTGGCCAAATTTGGCAGGAATGTGTATTGGGTGGTTCTTAACAAAGTTTGAGTTTTTGGTGGGAATCAAAAAATAAACATGGCTGCACCAGGGCCATTAATGCGTTCTGATTGACTGAATTTCAAAAATGATCTCATATACCGCTTGGCAGATGGATTTGAAATATTGCAAAAATGTCCCTTAGATGGTCCTCTACAAAATTTGTGTTTTTGTGTCGGTCCAAAATCTAAGATGGCCGCCACCATGGAAAACAGCTTAACATAGGACTCCATGGGAAAACCACACAAATAGCTTCTTCTATGAAACTGTTCCATACAATTATGGCAAATTATGCAGAAATGAAGCTTGGATAGTTATATTATTTTTTAGTTTTTTTAGCAAATTGGAAATTCAACATGGCTGCCAGGGCTACTATAAAGTGTTCTGATTGGCCGAATTAAAAAAAAAATCTTCTCACAAACCAATTGATTGATTTGAATTATTGCAGCAATGTACGTTAGACAGTCTATTTCAAAGATTGAGTTTTTTTGTGCTGATCCAAAATCCAGTATGGCCGCCACCGTGGAACACAGCTTAACATAGTATCCTATGGGAAAACCATATAAACAGGTTCTTTTCCGAAACTGTTTCCACAATTAAACCACAAGATGCAATAGTGAATCTTGGATAGTAATCTTATTATTTTGAGTTTTTAGAGTCGATAGGGAAATTCAACAGGGCTGCTATAGTTGCAAATGCTTTCCAATTGGCTGAAATGTCAAAATTCGTTTCCTCACAAACCGCTTGGCAGAAGGAATTGTGATATTGTAGAAATGTACCTCAGATGTTCCTCTACTAACTTAGTTTTTTAAGTTGATCTAAAATACAAGATTGCTGCCACCATGGAACATCAATTAACATAGTAACCTATGAGAAAAATATATAACAGCTTCTTCTCAGAAACTGTCCTACAAAATGCTTATCAAACAAGCATATGCTACTTTTCGAAACAAGCAGTTATAGCTCTGTCCAAAGTAAGCATATAATAGAATTTACTGTGCAAAGAAATCAGTTAAGACTAAAATAAAAATCGGCGATAACTACCTTTGCATAATTTAAGGAACATTAATTTTTCCTTCGACATTTTCAGCACTTTTTTGGTAAAATATTCGCGAATATAAAGTCTACCGATCTTTAAATAATCAATAAAATATGGGAAGTTATGAACTATTTCTTAATTCCAGTTTCCATTCATTCCCTGTACAATTACCAGTATATAAGTGTCAGTTCATTCAATCTATATGTCACTGTTTCCTTCCAGTCTTTCCGATCGGCTACAAAATTATTAACTTGTAGCACTTATAAACATGAATGCACATTGTCAATTCGTCAAGTGGAATGACATCTGTGTATTTCCTGTAAGATTCTATGTAAACTTAGTATGGCGTAGAAAGAGGGTGTACCGGCTAATTATTGATTGGTAATTCAGTCATTAGGCAAGTTTTAAAGTACTTTTTAATTTGTCAATTCAAATGTCTGATAAAATGTTTTTATTTTTAGTTCACAAGAACATTTAAACTATGAGGAAGTGGTTAAACAGTTCACAGGTTTTGTAACTAAATACACACTTAAAGACAAATGGGTCGGTTGCGTCTCTCCTATTCCTATGATATGGGAAAAGTGAACTTTCATAAAAGCAGATTACCGATCTGCCAGGCCTTTACAAAAGAAGACAAGTACTAAATTGTTTTATAAACATGTTCACGTCCTGAGTAAAGCCAGAATATTGTGTTCGCTGGACGTTAAGCAGTCATTCAATCAATCAATTAATTTTGTGTTTGATAATATTCTGTTACGCTGGTTTTATAGTTAAGCCAATCATATAACAGATAATTTGTGTCGTATACTGCCGAGTAAAGAAAATGATAGTTTCTTGGCCGAGTAAAAATACATTCATCACCGATTGTATTTCTTCCTAATTATAAGGTAACATGTACTAATTGATATATATAAATAAATAATCTGTTCTTTGTATTGGTCAATAATATAAGATTTATATAATGAAGCCAAACGTATAAAATGTTCCCCTTAACTTATCAATTCGGACATGGGGATGTTTCCGATCAGGTGCTTTTGTGTATGTATGTTCAAAGAATTCAAGTTTAAAGATAAAAATAAACAAACTGTTGAGCAAACATAACCATATACCCAACTCCTTACCCAAAAATATGTATGACTTTCATTGTCCATTTTCAAGACAACACATTTTCACTATGTTTAGGGAGTTCAACATCAGAAAAACAAATCCATCTACAGACTAAACAGGATAATCCTGCTACACGATTGGTTGAGGCAAGGTTTCCGGAGAAAGAATGGAAGTAGCCTCTTTCCCCTGGTGGAAGTTCTATATTGTCATTTCCTCCAGTGCCACCAAAAGGTCCATATTCACGTCCATAGTTCGTGATGAAAGTAATTCTGTCAACTATCGAACTTGTCCTCAATACCACTGTAGTAATAACCTCGTTTTTATCCAGAGTAAAACTATGCTCCGAGATATACGATGAACGTCGTTTAGGAATTTTTCCATAGGAAAAGCAACTTCCACTGAAATATCGTATAGAAATACCGGCGACAATGCTAGTGCTACTCGGTCGCTCTCTTACCCAAAATGTTAATTTAGCAGGACGGTCTTTACTGTCGTTGTTACCGGAAAAGACTTCATTACCGTTTTGAAAAGAAAACTGTGTCCCGCTAAATATTAATTGTTTATTGTATATAGAAAATTTTCTTCTTCGCTGTTCTGGCATTGATACAACTGCTCTTACAATATCTTCTGTACTTAAACTTATTATTTCCTTTATACACATTATTTCTTGTAATTTTGGACAATCCAAAATTGGAAACCATTTCACAACTGACTTCAAGTCATCGGGATCTTGAATTTCATCAAATCGAATTTCTTCTAGAAGATCCGACACGACTGATGGACTACATATCGGTCGGTGGTTACTAAGATAAACTCCAACAAGTTTTAATATCTCGATTTCCGGATTAACCACTGGTACATAATGATCAAATGCAGACAGATTGTTATTTTTTAGCAAAAAGATCAGGTCACTTGGCGTCAGTAGAAAGAATTCATCATTTTTTAAAATGTCGAAGAAGTTGTCAGAAACCCTGTTACATATTGGATCTGTAAGCAATTTCAGTTCTAATTTATTTGCAAATGGCACTAGGTGAATAATATCGTTAATTTCAATATTAAATATATTTTTTAGTATAAAAACCTCACATTCGTGTGTGACTAGGTCTATTTGAAGGTAGTCAGCAGCTATTAGCATGTCCAGAACTGTGTTAATATCCAGACTAACTTCACCGGTGTAAGCGTAATGAAAAATTCCATCCAAGCAATTTTCAGTACATACTGATTCGTCCAGCACATAAACATCCTGGTTCGAGCCGTATTTGAACAAACATTTAAAATAATCAGAAATCGAGGACAGAATAAGTTTGTGAGCTTTCAAAGATTTTGAACCACACGTTACTATGACGTCACAATACAGTTCTTCTTTCCATGCTTTTAAAATATTTTTTCTTGTGGCATTTTGGTGGCTATGAACTTGTATTTCCATATGTAAATCTTTGTCACGAAGAATAACCTATTAAAATACTAAGAAGTTTAATATAGGGACCAGTACAATTGAATGCATTCCTTTGAAGTTTCATTGACGTATGAAAGCGTTTCAGTACCTAAGCGCATTTTCAATAAAGCACTAAATTTACAATAAAAATGTGCGCACGGTCAACGCCCTCATACGTCAATGAAATTTCAGAAAAATTCATGTATTCAGGTTAACCTTTACTAAATAGCCAATCAGTTGCTGAAGTAGTCTGTGCTTAAAAGAACCAAAGTAGTTCTACTTTCACTTTGCATAAAAATCGTAATTCTGAATAAACCCGTTTAAAAATAAGTTATAATGCACAAATGTATTAGAAGTGAAATGAATCCAAATTTATTAATTGCAAGCAAGTATTAGATTTTGTACGAAACTTCACAGACTGGCAACCTGTTTCTATCCATCTGACAACTGAAATCAAATTAGCTTTATTTGTGGCGTCATTTTGTAAACTTTATGAAACATTCTTATTAGACTTTAAACTTGATGCGCCGGTCAGATATTTTTTAGAGAAAGCATGGTATTTTGAGAAAATAAGGTTGTCACTAATAGTTAACTTAAGATAATTTCAGTATTCTATAAAATGTTATAAGGGTCAGCTATGTATTTTATTTAGTAAAGGTCAACCTTCAATTTAACATTTTAATGTCTGTTTTTGTTTCGATAAATTACAGTAATGTTATTGACGAAACTACAGTAATGTTATTGACGAAGCTATCATCCATTCTCCCAAGTCAAGGTTCTGAATCCACGTTCTACCTTGAGCGAACAAGGAATCAGAACACCTGACTTTGGAGGATGGTTTTAATCTAGAATTAACTTATTATAACCACATGACCGAACTCGACTGATTTAAATAAAAAAAATGAAATGGATACATAATAAGAAGATTAATAAATTTTAAGAAACACAATTGTTATTTTATTTATTTTTTTTATTTTAGATTTAATTTTAATAATTATAATTTGATGAATAACAAATAAATTCACGAAGAGAAAAATACCCACTTACTGATTAATCACTTGACAGCAAACGTAAACAAATTTAAATATACCAACGTGTTCAACGATCTAAACAGTACAACGTGGGCGAAACAGGAAGTTTAACTGTACACTCCTGTTCCAAGTAATCTTAAAGCGAATTTTTAAAAATCCACAAGACAATCAATAAGTTTTTCTCCATGTTATTATCCAATAAGTTGCTTTTATACTTTTTTTCTATTCCCGTTGTAGATTTATCGTAGTATAATACGATATTATACCGATATTTGTTTTAATGTGAGATTCTTATCGCCAGTGTCGGTGGAATCTACTTGATAAATCATTGTAACATCAAAAGATAAATAATTATTCTGGAAAGTTTTAAATAAAACATCAGCGATAGAAATGGTTCAAAATGTAGGTAAAAAAAATCATTGTTCAGTAAGATATGATTGATTGATTTAAGCAATTAAGCAATATTTGTATTTGCATTGATAAGGATTGTCAGTTTTTCTGCGGGGTATCATATCATATGCAACTATTGCAGTCATAATTAGGTTCGATAACTCCGTTTTACAATGAACGACTGTTGTGTATGATCAACAGCAAAATTTAAGAATATATCGAACTGCTTTTATTAATAACACTTGTATGTTTTTTATCATATACATTTTATTAGAAAACAACAAATTTATTATTAATGGAGTTTCTAGTTTATTTTTTTTTCTGTGGAATCATTATTTTTTCTTCAAAACTATTACTATAATTTATAATTAAAAACATCCGAGTTATGGTTACCTAAATAACTTTTGTGACAGGTGTGTTATATAAAACACCTTTTAAGAATTGAAACTGAAGCCAACAGAACAAATCACTAAATATAACATGACAGCACAAATTAAGACATACTTGTTCAGATACATTCATATAAAGTATATAAAAGCACGATAAGCATTACAGATGAACAGCAAACAATACATGCATATTAAAACATATATTTGGAATAGATTTATTTAAAAAGGCTCACCACAAATTAAAAAACATACAAAGCACTAAACTAAAAGCAGACGGCATAAAATGCATGCACTTAAAGCATTTATTTTAAATAGATTCATTAACCAGGACTGAGCACCAAAACAAAGCACACATGATAGGAAGGCATACAAAGTATATAAAAGCATAATAAGCATTACAAATGAGAAGCATAAAATTACATGCACTTAAAACATATATTTTAAATAGATTTATTTGAAAGCTGAGCATAGAAACAGCATAAAATTAAAAAGCATATCAAGCACTGAAATAAAGCTAAAAATAAGCAAGACTAGTAGAATAAACCAAACAAGGGTAAGTTGCTACACGTAGCCAAATGTCCCCCGCCGCTGCAGTATTGAATTGCCTTAAACGTGTGAGAAAATAAAATGGAAAAAAATTGTGATACATTTAGTTTCGGGACAAAATAATAAGCATGTAATATTTCAACTGTTTTGACAGGTATTTGGGAAGAGCTAAGCAACTACATGAAAAAACTTCATCAAAGTGTGCAAACTTTAGTAGAGTGCTTGATAAAATTTTCTTTAAATATTGTTCAATATTGCTAAATGTCCTATAACTCCTAAAAAATTGATAAAATCAAAATGGTGGTAGAGTATGCACATCTACACATCGAAACAATTAATCATATTAAATATCAAAGCAATCCATTGACTCGTGCACCCACAAGATCTACCATTGTATTATATTATTGAAATAGCCAGTTCCATAACGCCTACAAAATTTGATGAATCAAAATGGTGGTAAACTATGTACATTTATACATCAAAATTAATCCATTGTATTATATTAGTTCAGTTCAGAACTTCTACAGACTCCTACTTATTTGATGAATCATAACGGTGGTAAACTATGTACATCTATACATCAAAATTAATCCTACCAAACGTCAACGCCATCTGTCAAGCGGTTTCTGAGAAGATGCGTCCACAAGATCTACCATTGTATTATATTGCTGAAACAGTTTCCATAACTCTTACAAAATTTGACGAATCAAACTGATGGTTGAGTATGCACATCTACACATCACAACAATTAATCCTACCAAATATCAAAGCAATCTATCCAGCAGTTTAAGAGAAGATGCGTCCATAAGATGTACCATTGTATTATATTGCTGAAACGGTCAAAGTCCAATATTTCCTACAAAATGTGATGAATCAAAATGGCAGTATTGTATGCACATCTACACATCATAACAAATAATCCTACCAAATGTCAAAGCAATCCGTCAAGCGGATTCAGAGGAGTTGTGTCGAATGAACGGGCGCAGACCATTTCTAGGTCACACAGACTGTTATTGACATGCAGTTTTGTTCATGATTTTAAAGGTCTTCAAGGCAGCTGTTCTCATGCGTCTTGTTTTTAGAGAGGACTGTTCATCGTTCTAAAAGGTCATCAAAGGGGCTCACTGAATCATTATAAACAAAATGTAAATCTCTTTCCTGAATTTTTGTACAATTTTGTGTGTGTTTTGTTCGGAGCAGACATGCCAGATTAGCGGAAAGTAACTGAAATTTGGACATAATTAAAGAGTGATAAGTAATTTTCCCCGCATGATATTAAATTGCCTTACAGCTAATATCTTCTCCTACTTTAACACACTGTTTTCTATTACTTAGTTTACATTTTAACATATTTAAGGAAGATTGGGACATTCCATAAGACTTAAGTATAATGCATATAAATCATTATTACTGTCCTTAAAACCTGTCCAACACCTTTAGGACATGTAATAAGATTTCAAACTTGAAAAAAGGCAAGTATGGGATTGGTCAAATGAATTTTTGCCTAAATGTAAATTAAATTAACGTTTGGTTCGTCTTAGACATGAAAAAGCAACCTCCTGATAGTGTTAAGTTTCTTTCTTGATTATATGTATCTGTACACTCGGTAAAAGCTATTTTAAGTACCATCGGTAGAAGTAACGTCGATAATACGTTTTTGGTCATTTCCAGAGGAATATTGCAGACAGTGGTAAGTAAAACTTAAATTACTAATTGATGTAATACCCATTTAAAGAATATATATAGTGCAATCGGATCTAGAAAGATCAATTTTCACTAGATCTTTATATCTGCCCAAAATAGCCTGTTTTTTTTTAAATATTCAACGGGACTTTCACTTTTCGGACAATTTTTTTGTAAAAGATGGTAAAATGTCAAATAAACTAAACACTACAAATTAAGCATAGTTCAACAAATTTCACGATAATATAAATTTTTTATCACTTGTGACAAACAACACTACAGGGAAAATAACCACGGTCTGCAATATTTCTCCGTAAATGACCAAAAAACGTATTATAAATGTTACTTTTACTGGCAATCAGCTGTGAACAGGGTGGTATTCAGATAATTACTCCAATCTCCAATGTTATAAATTATTTAATTCTAATGACAAAACAGTTAACATATAAGCCTCAATTGTCAAATCCTTCAAATATTGTATGTACAAAATATGTATCCAGCAATACATTAGACATGCTTTTTCAATTGTGTATATATAATCATGAGGTTACCTCTTTAAGTCTTCCATAACGTATGGTTTTATTCTTATTTTGTGATATTTGTTAATTATAAACTGTTCGTGTCGTGTATATATCTGACAATTGCTCACTGGACGTTAAGTAACAGTCATTTCATTGTAACTTTATGATTCTGATAAATGCAACGCCTAAATTCTTCAATGAGTGAAAAAGGAAGCTATATATTGAGCTTTGATATGCATTTGTCAGTTCGTCATCAAAGTATATTTCTTTTTTTTTACAACATGTATTAAGCTGCTGAAAGTCGACACAGTTAACTGTGCACACGGCGGGATAACTCTAGAAACAACCAAAAACATTTTAATTGTGAAATACTAAGAAGTTCAGATTTGAACATTTATAAAACAAAAACTATATTAAGATTATTATAATTTTACTTTCAGTCTCTAATCTACATTTTAACAGATTTTGCAACTGGACCGTGTTCCTTTTATTCATTGATAATAAAAATTCATTACATTTAAATTTAGTCAGTTTAGTATATTTCTTCAGTATAAATTTATCTTAAGTAAGATTCAGTTTATTTATAAGTTCCTGGTGTGACGAATTTTAAATTCCTCATTACTGAACACAAAATTCGCTAATCAGGATCAATGTTAAATGTTTATCTCATAAAACCACACAGTCACATACTTTAGTATTGCTTAATATCTAACTTATCTCAGAAAGACGAGAAATTTACACGGGGGGGGGGGGGTGGGGGTGGGGGGAGGGTGAAACTTGGTATATATAGTGTAATATGGATGTTCTCCAACATGTATGAATAGGTAGTTTTTTTCATTGAAAAATATAAAATTGGGTAGTTGTAAATTATCTAAATATAACTATGCCTCAATTCTCATCTTAAGCATGTTAAGCCTATGTAAACCACAGTGATTTTACAGTGACATCCCGGTAGTCCGACAACCAATAGTGCGACAGCCCAATAGTCCGACAGCCCATTGGTCCGACAACTAAATAGTCTTACAACCCTATAGTCCGACAGCCCAATAGTCCGACAATGCGTGTATATGCAATACTATAAACCTTCAGACACAATCCAAAGAACAATAAACGTTCTATAAATGCAAACCTAACCAAGTTGGTGTTTTGTAGGAATTTCTTAATATTAGGAACACTAGCTATGATTTGGTTATATTACATGTATATGTTACAGGGAATGTGTGTAATTAGGCCTGAATTTTTTCTTCATCGTGGAGAGTTGGTGGGACAGGAATAAATGTGCAAAAATGTTAGTTTATAGGTTGGTGCATATATGTATAAAGTTTCGTGAAGATTTAATTAACTCTTTCCTTTGTGCGTGCCCCTAGTGGTGCGCAGCAGAGTCCAGCTTATTGTAAGAGGTCGACTATGTGGCTTTAACATCTGATGGCGGTGCCCAGACCACGGGTCAATAAAGGAGTGTACCCTAGTTGACCTAATAGGTTGATCTTCGTTCTCTTTAAAATTACTGTTCCTTTGTTTTCTATTCCATCCTCATATTTATCATCATTCCATGTTCATTGGCGAATTTTTGGATTGTCAGTGTCGGGCGGGCGATCGCGGAAAATATTTTCGAAGCAGTATACTCAGCAACAACTATCAAGGCTTCTTGATATTTGGAATGCAGCATCAGCGTGGAGTCCTATACCGTGGGATTTAATTTCAGGCCTACTTCCTGTTTAACGAAATCCGACTGTTCTTGACTTGGACAGATTTGTATGCCCACGCGACGGCATAGTTTGACTCATGTCCGTCCGTTCGTCCGTCCGCCCTTCCGTACAAATTTCCATCAAGCTTTTCCCAGCGCGTAATAATCGAACATGAGAATGACTTAAAACTTGGGATGGTTCAGTATGACGAACTGTACGTCCTAAGCGACTTTCAGACCTGACGGACTTCTACTTCCTGTTTGGGGCCAACGGGGGCACCCGTGTCCAATAAACACATTCCTTCTTTTTTTATTTTTTAACGTTTTTCAGGGCGTACAAGACCAATTTACACACCCGCTAAACCTGAACGTAAATTAAATATGAAACGAACGTACGGACGGATAAACAGACCCAAACGCTATATATACATGTATTCCAGTACGTAGGTGGAGCATAGAAATTATATATATATATATTTTTAATTATCGATTTCGGTCCGACCTAATATGTAATAATTTGTTAGACTCTTGTGGGTTGTTGGACTGTTGGGCTGTCGGACTGTTGGGTTGTCGGACTATTGGGCTGTCGGACTAATGGGTTGTCGGACTATCGGGTTGTCGGACCATTGGGCTGTCGGACTATTGGGCTGTCGGACTACAGACGTGTAACCGATTTTACAAACAGTGTTCCATTAACATAAATTTATCATTTTGGTAGTAAATGTACTATTTTGTCAATGGGGATGTGCAGTAATAAAATATATGAATAGGTCTGATTTAATCATTCAATATATGATTAGGTCCTGTTTTATAGGCTGGGTTTTCAAATGTCCGTCCGCAGACCTGTACCTAAAAGTATCCTTAGTTTACCCCCCCCCCCCCACTCCCGTGGAAATTTACAAGAAGATTCCTTATCAACATTCTAATTACAGTCCCTCAGCCCGCTTAGTGAAAATATTTGGCCATTAAAGATAACTATTTGTCTTCTAATAAATTATTTTCTCACAATTTAAATTAAATTGTAAGTGAGACAGTTCTTATTGTTTTGGCATCTTGATTGTGTTAAATTTGTTTAAAAATTTATTTAGAAACCAAACACAGTAACATTCAAAAATTACAAACAGGTGATATTCATGTCTTACTGAAATATATATTTTTAGAACTTTACTTTTTAAAGTAAACCTAATGCTTGATGACAGTGATGATTGTTTTTCCCCTCATAATTTTAGTTTGAAGTTTCTGTCTTTAATTTTGTGTTCCATGATGCGCTTTAGAAATGTGTATTTGACATGTAATTGTTATGTGCACATGTGATACAATGTTCCAATTTAATAAATTTGTGGTTATTTTAATTTAAAAATTCTCCAAATGACTATAAGTGTTGTTAATATATTAAATTAAAACAGCACACTTGTATTTCTTACCTCGTTGAACTGGGGCAGCACCGCTAGTCAGTTCAACATTAACTCAAACCCCACAATCATTACATGAAAATCCACAAAATATCTGTGTTGCGTCATGTGTAAAAATAGTTTTCTCGTCATAAAATTAAATTTAGTCGATCGACAATGTTAGACGAAATTTAAGACACATATTATGTAGTTATGTATAGATTCATTTGATTAAATATCAACGATACACAAAGGAACACTTACAAGGATAGAGCATACAAATAAAGTATAAAACACGTGCCATTTTGTACTATAACAAGGTATAAATACAGGTGCCATGTTTTTCGAAACTATACTAAAATAGGTCTTACGGAATACGTCATGTCTTAAGTGACTTGGGACAGTCTTAAGATGTGTCTTACACCTATTTAGCATACTGTCTAATGTTATATCAAAAATTAAAACTTAGAGATGCAAATATAAAAAAGAATTTTTTTAAATAAGAAACATCATAAGACCATCTTAGGACACTTATTTCAATAGCCTAAAGTAAGGATATAAATTAGGACCTAACCTTTAACATCTTAGGACACTTATTTCAATATCCTAAAGTAAGGATATAAATTAGGACCTAACCTTTAACATCTTAGGACACTTATTTCAATATCCTAAAGTAAGGATATAAATTAGGACCTAACCTTTAACATCTTAGGACACTTATTTCAATATCCTAAAGTAAGGATATAAATTAGGACCTAACCTTTAACATCTTAGGACACTTATTTCAATATCCTAAAGTAAGGATATAAATTAGGACCTAACCTTTAACATCTTAGGACACTTATTTCAATATCCTAAAGTAAGGATATAAATTAGGACCTAACCTTTAACATCTTAGGACACTTATTTCAATATCCTAAAGTAAGGATATAAATTAGGACCTAACCTTTAACATCTTAGGACACTTATTTCAATATCCTAAAGTAAGGATATAAATTAGGACCTAACCTTTAACATCTTAGGACACTTATTTCAATATCCTAAAGTAAGGATATAAATTAGGACCTAACCTTTAACATCTTAGGACACTTATTTCAATATCCTAAAGTAAGGATATAAATTAGGACCTAACCTTTAACATCTTAGGACACTTATTTCAATATCCTAAAGTAAGGATATAAATTAGGACCTAACCTTTAACATCTTAGGACACTTATTTCAATATCCTAAAGTAAGGATATAAATTAGGACCTAACCTTTAACATCTTAGGACACTTATTTCAATATCCTAAAGTAAGGATATAAATTAGGACCTAACCTTTAACATCTTAGGACACTTATTTCAATATCCTAAAGTAAGGATATAAATTAGGACCTAACCTTTAACATCTTAGGACACTTATTTCAATATCCTAAAGTAAGGATATAAATTAGGACCTAACCTTTAACATCTTAGGACACTTATTTCAATATCCTAAAGTAAGGATATAAATTAGGACCTAACCTTTAACATCTTAGGACACTTATTTCAATATCCTAAAGTAAGGATATAAATTAGGACCTAACCTTTAACATCTTAGGACACTTATTTCAATATCCTAAAGTAAGGATATAAATTAGGACCTAACCTTTAACATCTTAGGACACTTATTTCAATATCCTAAAGTAAGGATATAAATTAGGACCTAACCTTTAACATCTTAGGACACTTATTTCAATATCCTAAAGTAAGGATATAAATTAGGACCTAACCTTTAACATCTTAGGTGACACGACTACCGACAAGAATTTGTCCTTAGATGGTCTTTGCCAATTTACTTGGGAGACGGACAAAGTTAAGGGCCCAAGTAACAAATTTACCCTTAGGAGCAGATTTACCTGCATATCCGAAAATTTAATGTATGCCATTCAGTGCAAAAGATGTTCGATGCTGTATATCGGTGAGATCTACCGTAGACTGGGTGACTGTTTTGCGGAGCACATTAGGAGGGTCGGCACTTTAGACAGCTAGACCATCATATTTCGGATATGCATGTCACCGCTCTTATGGAAACTAGCATGGGCGAAAAACAACTACAATCTTTGGAACAGAGGATTATTAAGTTCCTGGGATCTAGCCATCCGTTTGGGATCAATGTAGAAAACACTTTTTTATAAATGTCCATTTTTGTTTTTTGGAATTACTAATGACTGTAATTGACAAAGTTCAAGACCATCTCTGTTAGGTTAAGTACAACAAAAAAGAAATTTTTCTGGTTATGTCTATGTGTGCGACAGATCACAGCTATCCGCCATTTGTCATTTAGTCTACTCTCTTTCCTCGTCCTATACGGTTGTGTTTTCTTTGTCTCCCTCTTTCTCGCCCTGAAGAAAGTCTCTGGACCGAAAGCTCGGACCCATCTTTATTGTTGTTTTTTTATTTTTTATGTTATTTTTATTTGTCGTTTCGATTTTACCTTTTAACCTTGTGGCGTACATGACCTTTATTACTTCTATCTGTATATAAATAAGGTTAACATTTAACTTGTTACACAATTTATTATTATGAGTCAAAATTGTACAAAAACGGAACTTTAAATTCTGTTGGAAAAGGTTAAAAAGCATAAGTGGGTGCTGTTTAGCAAACTTTCTTATGTTATATTAAAAATTAAAACTTAAAAATTTAAAAATTTAAACAACTGAAAATTATGACCATCCTAAGACCATCTTAGGACACCTATTTTGGTGTCCTAAAGTTAGGATAAAAATTAGGACTTATCCTAACTTGCAACATCTTTTTGTCCTAAGATGGTATTAGGACATGTCTTAGTCATAAGACATCTTCGAAAACATGACCCATGAATTCTATATATAAGAAAATATGCAAGTATATATGAAAGGTTACAAGAAGTTGCTATTCAATCAAGATAGATCTGAGAACTTGAGAGTTTATTTCTAATCAGTAATGGGGTCCAATATGGTATGCATCTTATAATGAATGCATAAACAAATAAAAGAATTTATTACTTTGACAGGCTGCCACTTCTATTGATAATTGTAATTTTTAATCTATATATTCATTCTCCGAAAATTGATCAGACAATTTCGTGTAACTTACTCCATAAAACAGCGTTTCATAGCAGGATCGTCTAAGTGTACTACCAAAACACTATCGCAACTCCTTACCACTATTGTAACAACAGTAAAAACGGGTCTTCAAAAATACAGTGACACTTTCTACTCCAGGAGTGGCATGAATGAAATGTGAATATTAACAAACTCAAAAGACCTGATAGACATCTTGAAGTCTGGATCTCTTTCCCATTGTAACAGCATCAAAACATTTGATTTTTCTACACTTTATACGGCCATTCCTCATACGCAGCTTAAAACCAGGCTTAAAGATCTTATAAAACGCTGCTTTTTCAGCTTTTTCAAGAAAAACATAAAGAGACTATATAAATACCTGGTACTTAGTCATGACAGAGCTTACTTCGTAATCAATGACTCTAAATCTTGTACTTAATATACTGAAGACCAAATCTGTCACATGTTAGATTGACAACATATTCGTCATGTTTGGAGGACATGTTTTTCAACAGACTGTTGGTATTTCAATGGGTACTAATTGTGTTCCTCTCTTCGCCGACCTGTTTTTGTACTATTATGAGGCTGAATTCTTAGAAGGCGTACTGAAGAAGAAAGAAAAGACACTGGCCCAGACCTTAAATTTAACATTCGCTATATTGATGATGTTTTGTCCCTCAACAATGCTATAAATTTGGTGACAATTTACATTCAATTTACCCTAGCGAGCTTGAAATTAAAGACACCACCAATACACTAAGGTCAGCCTCTTACTTAGACCTTCTTCTAGAAATAGACTAAGGAAATCTACAAACTAGACTCTACGACAAACGTGATGACTTCAACTTTCCAATTATCAACTTCCCGTTCATCGTATGCAACATTCCAGCAGCTCCAGCGTATGGTGTGTACATTTCACAACTTATACGTTATTCTAGATCCTGCGATTCCGATTTTCTTAACTGATCACTGCTGTTGACTGCTAAACTACTCAAACAAGGGTTTTTTGTACCTAGGTTGATGTTATCTCTCCAGAAGTTCTATGGTCGTCACCATGTCTTAATTGGTCGTTATGGGAAATCAGTGTCTCCAATACGATTTGACATTTTCGCTGAGTCATAGGTAGTGCTTCCTATTCCCTGATTTGACTTTTCCCTGGACATAACAATGAGTAACTCGATGGGTGGCTAATTAGAGCCAGGCACTGCTTACTCGTTCGGAGCCCATGAGTGCACCTATGATTTTTATTGGGTTTGGGTTACTCTTTTTGTGTTTTATATTTTTGGTTTTTGTGTCGTGTTTGTCTATATCCGGATTTTTAACTGTCACTTGGCTTTTGGCTAATGTTGTTCGGTCGGTTTTCTTTGTATTTTCTTAATGTATTTTTCGTTATAATAAAAAGTTCATTTGTTTATCTGTTATTTGTGCTATCCAGAAATTATATTCATGTGACCCTAATAAAGTGCTGATGGCAGTCCTTTTAATTAAGTAAAATTACCTTTCATATATGCCGGACACATGTACTGAAAAATAGTGTTTACATGGTTTAATCTCAATTGTTAAAATCAACCAATCAATCGCATATATAATTCATTTTTTATATATGGAAAATTCTAAGTTTGCATTGAAAACCATTACTTATAGTAGGCATTGTCAAATGACATTGCAAGAAAGCAGAGACTAACATTTAAGGTGATGTCAGGTACTAAACTTCCTTGTCTGTTCAAGGATTTCAGTATTGATTTTGCAACATGTTCTCAAGACATAAAGTCCTAGATGTATCATACTGTTTTGGGAAGAAATTGCAGGATTATTGTAGACCACTTCACATTTGTCTTTTTTAGTAGGCCTCCGCTTTGAGCCAAAAAAGGATGCATTCTGATTTACCCAAATGTAGTGATTGTTATCAATCAACCACTTGCTGCCATCTGGGACTAGTATAACTAACGGGATTGGACACTCGCTAAGTCTTCAATTTAAATAGTACTATTTCCTTGTCGCGCGAGACCGGAACGAGATTAAAGACATATTCTACTATTGTTTTTGATTTTAAACGTTATTGTTTCTTAATTCGTTTATGACGTCATCGTCGTCAAAATTCCGCGAAATTTCCATTTCAATTACCGTACTCTTTATGGATCAAATTAGAGGTTTTTTTATGAGTAAAATAGCAATACAGCTTTTTAGAATTTGGGAAAAAACAAAATTAATCACTTTGTAATAGCAAACATACACAAAAAAGAACTATTTTACTTTCGTGATTGTATTCTGCGCTACAAATCTAGAAAAGATATTGCAATTTATACGAAGAAAAACACGCCCTTTCCTTCCCGCCAATTCTGGCCTTTACTTATTTTTCTCAAATATTTTTTCCCCTGATTCGGTGACCATATTTTTTTATTTATTCAATTTGGAGAGTAAGTTATCATCTATCTTCTGTGAAAATATAATTTTATTATCATAGGTCAGTTTTTTGCGATCTGCGTTTTTGTGTATTCCGAGTGCATAACAAAAATGGCGGGAACGTATTAATTCCACATTTATGCTCGAAACTTACGTATTTTTAAATAGATTATGGCATAGTTGTTTTCTACATGCAATGAAGCTTTTAAAACAATTTAAGTTGATTCTAACAGTAAACTATGGGAAAAATATAACTAAAATAACAAATAATCCTAGTACCCTAAAACAGATGATACAGATGACGTCATAACTTTTTAATACGGTCGGTGACCACTAATTTTTGTTAGCTTTATTTAAAGATTTTGTCATAAGGAAAGTTAAGACAAAATATTAAGAAAATATCATATGAAGCAGGAACCTATAAATCAACGGGACTGGAATCTAACGATATCGTATACTTTTCCTCGTCGCGCCAATACTTAATTAGCGAACAAGTGTCGACACGGATATGACCGTATTTACGGCTTTTGTACGATACAATCTGTTCGAGACTCGAGCAAGTTACGTGTATATATCAATACATTGATGCATTTAATAACAAAAATTAAACAAATTAGAAAAAAACACAACACACAAAAAAACAAAGAAAAAAAACAAAACAAAAGCAGAAAGAAAAAAACATACAGAACAAACAAAAAAAAAAACAAAAGTTTTGACTAATTCTAAAATTCGATTTGTTGTACTAGTCCCAGCTGAATTAAAATCAAAGCCGCCTTGTATGATTTTATTTGATGTTTATTGTTTTCACCAATTAGACAAATTATATGATGACACAGGTATTAGCTACCTAGGGTGTACCCTCAGACAACTTTTGACACCGTTGTTTATTGAACCATTTGTTCACCACACCTGTGATTTCATAACAAATGCAACAGGTGTACGCCAAATTAAAAGAGAATGGGTTGTAAAAAATACTTATTCCAATTCTGAAAATTTTGTATCATTTGCATTTAAAATTAAGGAGTTTCTTGTAAAATAGAAGCTGAAAATACAGGATGGAGATGTCCTCGTGGAAAAAAAGTGTTCGAAAAAGGTATAAAAAGTATGCTTATTAATAGTGTTATCAATTATGACCTATTTCTGTGCATTCTTAAAACATCATTTTTTCAGAATGTGAAAGAAAAAGGAATACTGCGTTCATAATAAAGGCGTGGATTGGTTTTATTTAAGGGGACCGTTTAAAAATTTGCGCCCTCTTCCCGAAAACGTGCTAATATTTCATGCTATATAATCCGATAATAACTGGGGATTCACAACAAAAATAATATATGCTGCAACGCGACAAAAAAGACGAATTGGTTGGTCTATACCTTTTAAATGTGTAATTTTGCATTACGATGACATATGGTCTAAAAGTATAAAGTTCGTAAAAATGACATACAAAAATGGCGACCGTTAAAAAAGCTCTCGATTTTCGCTGATTTCAATATTTTTTTAAATGATAAAACATGGTCACGATAATACAATGAGGCAAATAAAACACTTAAAATAAAAAAAATAAAAAAATATTTACTGTCACAAGATAATTGCACAAATTTTAACTGAAATATTAGTATCGTATTGTACTATAGATGCTGTCATTTCTGCGTTCTCGTTTAATCTCGTTCCGGTCTCGCGCGACAAAGAAATCGTACTTTTTAAACTGAAGACTTAGCGAGTGTCCAATCCCGTTAGTTATACTAGTCCCAGTATGAAGGTAGAATAGTAGGATATGTCCTTAAACGAGAACGCATAAATGACAGCATCTATAGTACATGTACAATACGATACTAATATTTCAGTTAAAATTTGTGCAATTATCTTGTGACAGTAAATATTTTTTATTTTTTTTTTTTTTATTTTAAAGGTTTTATTTGCCTCATTGTATTATCGTGACCATGTTTTATCATTTAAAAAAATACTGAAATCAGCGAAAATCGGGATCTTTTTTATATTATCATCATTTTTACGAACTTTATACTTTCCGACCATATATCATCGTTATGCAAAATCACACATTTAAAAGGTATAGACCAACCAATTCGTCTTTTTTGTCGCGTTGCAGCATATATTTTTTTTGTTGTGAATCCCCAGTTATTATCGGATTACGTAGCATGAAATATTAGCACGTAATTTTCGGGAAGACGGCGCAAATTTTTAAACGGTCCCCCTAAATAAAACCAATCCACGCCTTTATTATGAACCAGTATTCCGTTTTCTTTCATATTCTGAAAGAAAGATGTTTTAAGAATGCACAGAAATAGGTCATAATTGATAACACGATTAATAAGCATACTTTTTTTTACCTTTTTCGAACACTTTTTTCTCACGAGGACATCACCATCCTGTTACGTATTTTCAGCTTCTATTTACAAGAAACTCCTTAATTTTAAATGCAATTGATAAAAAAATTTCAGAATTGGAAAAAGTATTTTTTACAACCCAGTCTCGTTTAATTTGGCGTACACCTGTTGTAATTGTTATGTAATCACAGGTGTGGTGAACAAATGGTTATAAACAACGGTGTCAAAAGTTGTCTGAGGGTACACCCTGGGTTAATACTGTGTCATCATATAAATTGTCTAATTGGTGAAAACCATAAACATCAAATAAAATCATACACAGCGGTTTTCATTTTAATTCACTGGGACTAGTACAACAATCGAATTTTAGAATTAATCAAAAACTTTTGTTTTTTTATTTTTCTTTGTTTGTTGTGAATGTTTTTTTTCTTTCTGTTTTTGTTTTGTTTTTTTTTCTTTGTTTTTTTTATGTGTGTGTTGTGTTTTTTCTAATTTGTTTTATTATTGTTATTAAATGCATCAATGTATTGATATACACGTAACTTGCTTGAGTCTCGAACAGATTGTATCGTACAAAAGCCGTATATATACGGTCATATCCGTGTCGACACTTGTTCGCAAATTAGAGTATTGGCGCGACGAGGAAAAGAATAAGATATCGTTAGATTCCAGCCCCGTTTATTTATAGGTTCCTGCTGCCAGATTGTAAATCTTGTTAAAGTCTCTGAGATATAACACATGGGTTTGCGTGAGAGTACAAAATAGCGCTGTCGTCAAGTTATAATACTAAAAAGCAATTTTACACTCGTTAAATATAATTTACTATAGAAAGTCCAAGTATGCTGTCCTGTAGGACAATATTAACAGTTTAAAATTTGACTCAGAGTAGACTTTGTTTTATCTCAGTTAAATGAGAAATACTGTAAACATCCAGACTTTCTAGATTTTTATATAATTTTATAGTATCTACAGTTTTACAAGATTTCTGTAGATTTAGTGTAATCATAGAAGAATACAAACATTTAGCTGCTTAGGTTTTTATAAACGTACGAGATAAACACATACTTTTCTAACCGTGAATACATAGATTTTTCTAATATTTCTAGTAAAACTGGTCTAGGTCTATAATAACCTACTTGGAGTCTGCTTAAAAATTAAATTGTTCTTGAAAATAGGACAAACTAGTGCTAATTTCATATCATCAGGTACATACAGCACCACTATTAATTGTTAGATTGATATTATTTTGCTAAAGCACACCCATGCCATCTTGCAAAATTTGTGGTGGTATACTTCAAAACCGGAGCTCTTACATGGGTTTAGATGTTATAATTCTTTAAAAACGGATTCTTCTATCACTGGGGTGTGTTTTTTCTTTCCAACGACTTCATACAACTTTAGAAAAAATCTGAACTTTAGAGTCAAAAATAGCATGAGTCATGGACTTGTTCAGCTAGGGATCGCATCATCGCAACTTGTCGGTGATTGCCATCAATAGACCCGACCCAGAGGAGAAATTGTCAATACTTGGCTCTTTTCAACAATCCCGTAGATCGTCAGCCCATGGCCACACCCCGTGTACAAGGGGAAGAAAAATTTCTTGTTGAAACCGTCGAAGAGGCGACAAGATAGCTGCACGAATACCTACTCGTACACCTGAAGGCTGAAACATCCGAGCACCTGAGGCTGCGTAGCGATGTCATAGAGAGGGACGAAGACGATATCATGGAGATGAACGAAGACGATAGCTACTTTGAAGACGAAGACCCCATCGACTTGATGGCCTGTCGGAATGTGGACTTGTGCTTGCACATGCACGGGGACTCAATATGCACCAAGACCAAAGATGCTCTAAAGACGAACCGCCAAGTAAACGCTGTAGAAGTGAAGCTGACGAGGGTACTTATGGATACGAGTACGGTACATTGTGCAGACGAGCTTCGTTCTGAAGTCCAAGAAAGACTACAGAGTTGTATCGTCAACACTGAACGATGCGACGGAAAAGGAATCCTCTGGGTGGCGTTTCATTTCCCACCTAATGGTCCATCCGAATTTTTCTATTCGTTTGCAAGAGCACCGGATATGTATCATCTACACTTCAGAAACCTACAGACCTACCAACGGACCCCAATACAAGTTTAGTAGAGTGCAAGTGCAACCCGATGATGGAGATAGTTGTGGCCTGTACTGCGTTCATTTCGTCAAATACAGATACAAGAACTTTAGTATGGAGGACATAGTGAAAGAACTTTCTGGTGGATATCCGCTGACAAGTTTTCCATATATGGTAAAACGGTCCACGTATGATATTGAATTTCCACAAATGTCCTTGTATACATATTGATGATTCTTTTGATTTTAAAGCGAAAATACAGGTTTTTTTTACCTTATTTGGTCTTTTTTCATATATGGTTCATTACATATGGACGTCAGTCAACAAGATATACGTCAACCTGCATCTATTATTTGTAATGCCCCTCATGCGTTGGTGACTCTTGTACTTGCATCATGTTGTACGACTCATACTTTCCTAATTAGATGGTATGACTCATCGTAACATCTATTATCTGATTGCTGATGTATTGGTATGACTCATGGACAAATATTATAGTTCACTTCTAGTTTACTTCCGGTGACGTCATAAAAGGTGAGTGTACCTATTTTTAAATAAATTTCATAAGCAAATATGTACTTAAATGCATCAAGTAATATTCATTCACATGTATTCATTACAGTTTGCTATTTTATCATATGTTCGATCTCTTCTTATTATCTCTTAATTGTTTTCGGGTACGATTGAGTAGTTAGGTGAAAAACCCTACTCTACAATATAAATCACGTAGTAAGTGAGAAAATGGCTAATTTAATATTAAAGAAAATATTTTATTTACAGTTTTTCGTATTTGTTAAATCCTTCCAGCTTTAAAATACATTTTGTTGTCCCGATCTAATAAGAAGAAGTAAAGATTTACAAAATTGCATATAAATGCGCGCTATACCAGTGTCTATCTCGGTAGATCGCTTCAATTTTTATTTTTGTATTATTTACTATCTATAGGGCAAGCCTAGTATTTTTATTAATGCATTCTATTCTTGACATAATAAAATGTATATACTTGCGTTTCTTTTATTAATTAGTTATTTAATTTGATACGAAAAAGGCATTTTAAAATTTTGTTATGTTATATTACTTAATGTATTTCATCGCTTCAATTGTATTTCATGGATTATTTCATGATTTATATGGTAAGCTTCGTAATTTGTTTATGTATTCTTATTATAACATGATAAAATGCATATTTTTCTGTTTCATTTATTAGTTACTAAGATAATTTGATAAAAAAGTGCATTTTTGTATTTTGTTTAACGCGCTTGTGACCACTCATCATATATGTCCAAAAAGCCTTGATCTTATTTCTGGATTATTTCATAATTTATAAGTTAGAAAATGGAACCTTTACGTAGAACATTAATCAATCTTGGACATTAAATTTAATTTCCCTGGGTTTTGTTTATTGACGGTTTCGAAATCCCAAACTCTCGGGAACGATTCCTGTGTGGTAGTGATGGTTTTAAAAGGGGGGGGGGGCGCAGAGATATTTGTGTCGATGTAATTGTATATTAGATGTGCCTTGTTTATTTATTACCTGACACTGAACTTTGATGAAAGGTAAAAATGAAAGTCCAATTAGACTCGCATAATAAGCCGCTAAAATGCAAATTTAGATTATGATTTTTATATGAAAATTAGATTTTCAAATAGGCATGTTATTTAAAAAATTGATGTCTGAATCAGTGAAAAATGTCGTAGAAATTAGTAGGGAAAAGAAATTTCTCAATAATTAAAAAAACACAAAAGATATAGATTTTTATTTAATTCAAGATTTAAAAATGTTGATGCAAAGCTATTTAAACGAAGCAAGTTATATATATAATAATATTTGATATTCAAACATTGTGCCAGCAGAGACTTAGCGTCATACATACAAATTACATATTTTTGTTTGTTTTATTTACCAGGAATCGAAATATCTGTACACTGTAGGACATACTGTTTCTTTCTCTGTTTTCAATCTTTATCTTCATTTTCATGATATTCTTATAGAAACTGACAACAGATTTCGATACCATTAAGTTGGTAAGGTAGCTCAAAAGGGCCATCCCGAATATCGAACTGATAGAAAATCACCCTTCCTGAGAATTAGCAGACTTTAAGATGGAGAATATATCCACTTTCAATCTTCAAGCAATTGTATTACACCTATATTACTTTAAAAACTATCAAAAGGCATTATTCGAGGTAGCTAGAAGGGATTGATATGTAAGGAGCCTAAAAGGGAACGAGTTTGACATCTTTCATTATGCCAAGATCCAGAAATCGTTGACAGAAAAATTTACAATACTTGTCGATCAATGTTAGAATTTTTTACTGTCACTTTAGAATTAAATTGTGATAAGGACACCTTTGAATACGGCGACTGTTCATTTCAATGTCATGCATTCTGGTGGATATTGAATACCGATGGTTTAGTTTAGGCCAGGTCACATGGGCCTGGTGAGTAAACACAAGACAGACTGTAATTCAAATGTTTGTTAATATATACCATTGATTAGAAGTTAAAACTCAAACTCAAAAATATTACAAGTATTATTGATGTTCTTGAACAGCAAATCGCAAAAAACAAATAAATATTAATAAGATCGATGGTTTAAACTGTAGCACCAGGGAGAATAACTTCTTGTCTTTGTTTCCTTTTCTAAATAGTTTTCAAGTTATTTTGTAAAAACTTAAAATTTTGTCCAAAATCATAACTTAAGGGCAATAACTCCTGAAGGAAGTCATTACATAACTTCGGACTAATAGGAACATTCGTAAAGCTAAATGGTCTGATCAATTCGAGATTGAAGTTTTTTTCATGTGTTGTGACCCCTATATTCTTTTTTTTAATAACAGTGCCCATCTTTGTCCGTTAATCAACACTATGGATATAAATTTAAAACTAGGTACCCCAACGATAGTTGTGGCCAAGTTTGAAAAAAACGGCCAACTGGTTTCAGGAGTTATTTGCCCACTGGTAACAATTTTTGGTGAAATTTGTAGTTCTTGACTTGTAACTTAAATGCCATAACAACTGGAGTGAAACAGTAAATTGCAAAAAAGATCATCAAGGCAAGGCCTACAAATCACTCACTTAGTCCCAAATAATCAGATGACTCTTGATAGGAGTTAGTGTCCTTTAAATGGTGATTTCAGACAAATTAATCAGTTTTGAGTTATAAATTAAAATTTACAACATCTAGATAACAATTGTAAATTACTAAATTAACCTGAAGGAATGTCTATCATTTAATTTTTCAGAAATTGTCTGATAACTTTTTATAGGAGTTATTGCCCTTTAATCTTTTTTTTTTTTAAAGAAGTTTTTAGTTTTTGCCCAGTAACTTAAAACCTATAACAGCTATAAAGTGTAAATTGCAAAGATTTATGGATAGCTCAAAGTAATTTGTGGTCCAAGTGAGCGATTTCAGGCTCCTGGGAGCCTCTAGTGTTAATATAGGTACATGTACTATCAAATAGAGTTCAATACAGTTGGAGGATACAGTATATATTGAACCTCAACAAGTGTGGACACAGAAAAATGTCTCGCCTGCATTCCGCATCAGTAACCGAAAATAAATTTCGTCATAAGCATTACGTAAATAGCATTAGTTATCAGCAGCAGCCTGTATACCAAATATTGTCACCATACCATGCATAGTTACAGGGGAACAGCTGTAACCCAAAAACTTCAATGTGGTCGCTGGACCGTGAAATTGAGGTCAAGGTCAGGTGGAACCTACCAGACAGTCATGTACTATTCATCAGCAACCTATATACCAAAGATTGTCATCCTACCATGCGTAGTTACAGAGGAACTGTCGTAACCCAAAAACTTTAACGTAGTCGTTGGACTGAGAAATTGAGGTCAAGGTCAGGTGACAGGTGACTGACTGGCAAGTACTCATCATAAGCTACCTCTGGACCAAATTTGATGGACCTAGGGCTTGGGCTTACAAATAAATGAAGCAAGATGTCAAGTGTTTACGCCCCCGCCGCCGGATTCCCATACATATGTCTCGCCTCCAGCGACTTTCGTCGCAGGCGAGACAAAAAAACCAGGAAGTTACAAATGTTCTATAATATACAGCACAACTCAACACCAACATATCTCTCTAACTTAATTCCGCCTACAATACAAAGCACGG
The DNA here is from genome assembly GCA_944474755.1 of Limnoperna fortunei. Taxonomy (NCBI): domain Eukaryota; kingdom Metazoa; phylum Mollusca; class Bivalvia; order Mytilida; family Modiolidae; genus Limnoperna; species Limnoperna fortunei. Next base: position 72,071,210 of record OX104118.1, read on the forward strand.
CAGTTTATCCCTTGCACAATGGTAACAGTATTAGGACTCCCTTCTGTAGACTTTCCCCGAAGATGAATCTTTCATACCTTCAACTATTCAACAGTGGATCTATTTAGATCTATTAATCTATAATGTTGACTCTCTATTTAAATTTAAATCTGAATTAAGGAACTTGAACCCACATAGGAGAGTTCCAAAGCATTATGAATACGTTCATCGAAAACTTAATATTGTTTTAACCTATTTAAGATGTACAGCATCAATACTGAATTATGACCAATACGGGGTAAATATTATATCTGAACCATCTTGTCGCTGTGGATCTGATCATGAAGATTTAAATTATTAATTCTTGGAATGTTCAAAGTATACTAACATTAGAAATAGATTATTTGAAAACCTTCAGTGGTTGAACTAGTTTTTAAGTTTTTGAGTATATCAAAGATTCTCCATTGTTTGAATTCTTACAAGGTTTTTAATTCACACTCATCATCACATCTATCTCTCTATTCCTTTTTTCTTTCCTTTTATATTTAATTGTCATCGAACGTTTTGTTTGATATCTTATGGTTCATTTCTAACAAACATAATATAATTTGTATTGTTTGTTTGTTTTTTTTTAATGTTGTTCAATGCCACTTTCAGCAAGTTTTCAGCCATTTCATGGTGTTCAGTTTTTATTGCGGGAGGAAGCCGGAGTACACGGTAGAAAAACTGGCAATGCTTGTCAATTAAGATTGAAGTCAAGTACAACCTGCCCACCGTTAGACTCAAACCTACAACCTCAGTTTTGACATACCATGTGATCAATAGTAGACCAACTACCTTCACCACTAGGCCACTAATTTGTATTGTATTACTATGAATGCTGTTCCACCATTTCTGTACTGTATACTGGAGAAGACTTCATAAGTTTGATTAACTTGTGTCATCCTATTTGCATATTTGTGCAAATAAACTAAAACCTCAATAGGGGCAATCTTGAATATCAAACTCTTCATCCTCGTTCAATCTTCATGAAACTTTACACAACAGCATGTATTATATGTATATTACAATAGATACTACCAAAGGCATTTGCGGCAGCTAGACAGGTTTCGTAATGCCACATTATGATTGGTTTAGTTTAGGCCAGGTGAGCAAAAACAAGACTGATTGTATTCAAATGTTTATAAATATATATCACTATTTTCACAATATTGATTACGAGTTAAAAGACAAACTCACAAATATCACAAGTATTATTGATGTTCATGTCCAGTATACCACAAAAATTAAAAAAAAATAAATAAAGATGGATGGTTGACATACTAGCACCAAGGCAATCAAATGCTCGTATTAAAATAATTTTTGAAATAGAATGTCCATGTATGGTTGATAACATATGCACTAAAAAGATACATGACAGCTTTAAAGGATTTAATTTTATTAATGCAGTGAACTAAATGCCAGTCTCAGTAAATGGCAATGGTATCTGGTCATAAAACTGAACTCTTCTAAATCAATCTATGTTAAATATTTAACAAAATAATTGTTACTTAATTCACAGTACTTCTGCCAACAACATTTATACCTATGTATTTTACTACAGTATTAATTCAATGAATTTGTTTGTATGCAACTTAGATGTTGGCCTACTTTTGTGTCTTTTCATTTCAAAAAATTTCAATACAGTTACAGAATTTATCGATGATCAATATACTAAGCATTATTGAAGCATTAACAGATTTCAGTAATGGCCAGATGTTCAGAGAACGTAAATCTAACTACTAAAATGCTGTACAAAAGTAATTTGACTGTTTGGTTTACCCATAGTACACCTGACATACATAAATTACTTTTCTAAATAACTCGGGTATTTGGTACATTCATTGACTAAAACAGAGGTTACCCCTTTACTGTACTCCCAGTAATCTTAATTATTTTTTTTCAGTAATTTTGCACATTTATCCGTAATCTGAAACTTTGCAATAAAATGTCCGAACTTAGAACAATATTAAAAAAATTTCTGGACAGTCTTTTGCTATAAAACATCTTTCTGATGCACATTTTAATGATCAAACATTAATAAAAACATGTTTATTCAATATTGTAATACCTTTACAATGTCACAAAATTCGGAATAATTCCGGAAAATCCGTAATGGTAAACACCTCTGCTAAAAGAAGAAATAAAGTTGAACTGAAATAATACAAAGTTAAAGTTAAAAAGTATCAAGAAAAAAAAACAAGTAAGATTTTATTTGAAATACTTGAATGGACCTCTACCACTTAATGAAAAATACGAAAATATAGAAAGCATCATTATCACAGAGAACTTACATGTATACAGACTGAAAGTGATAATCCAAAAAATGTTATTGATGTCAGCCACCAGAAAGGCACGCTGGAAATATGCTAAAAATCACATATGCAGCCAAAAATATAAGAGCACATTTTAGTTATTACCGTTATGCAAAACGTTTCTTGCTGAATAGAGTTTGATATACCATTCTGTATAATGATGATGGCATCAAAGAAAATGAAATTTGTTGATGATGCACCAAGTAATTTCAGCCATCACAAGTAGTGAAACTTTGATTGAATATTGAATATGTCGAGCACACCACAGGTGTTAACTTACATTGTTTTATTCTACAGATACACTTAAGAGGTGTGCTGTTCACAGCTGAAGTCTCCTAATAATATAACATTACAACTGACTAGTGGAATATTGTAAGAAACTAAGTAAAACACAGAGTACCGTGTCTTACAAACTACAGATACAAGTAATATCATTAGCGACTGGTAGTGATGTTCTACTACAATTAGAGTTAATATCCTGTCTAAACATTACTGTACCAGAAAGTTGTAAGTATCACACTACACCAATACTAAAACACTCTAATTTAAACATTTCTGGATTTGACTGGGGCATAACTTTTAAAAATTTGTTAAAAATATTTTCTTTTTGATATATTGCCCTTCAAATTGTCCATGATCTTTATTACCCTGAATCATTCTAGTTTAACATTATCAGATTTGCCACTACTGAGACTGTTTATCAGAGCAGCTATCTGCCTGTGTTTCTCCACTTCTGCTCTTAGAGATGTCAGTTCTTTCTCTTTAGCATTCAGTTCTGTTTCATGCTTGCTACATACCATTTCCAAAGACGATATCTGAAATGTCAATACATTCCAATCAAATATATTCCTTTGGGCACATTGATTTCTTCTAAACAATGATTTAATAATAATTGTAACACCATTTACTGACATTAACGAAGCTTAAACTTACTTAGTGTTGTAGCTGTATATGAAAGATTCAAAACTTACTTGATATTGTAGCTGTTTTTTAGTTTGTTTAAGCTTGACAAAGTTAGGCCTTCCTTTGTCCACTGCTTACTTACTTGATGTTGTAGCTGTTTTTTAGTTTGTTCAAGCTTGGCAAAATTAGCCCTTAGTTTGTCCACTGCTTCATCTAATTGCTCCCTTTCTTTCTCTGAATTTTTATAATCCTTTTCCAGTTTACTTTGAGCTTTAGATACATCTAAACAATCAAAAGATAAAGATTTTACATATTACATAAAAGGTTTGGGAGTTAAAGTATAATTAAAAAATTGAAGAATGTGTCCATGGGACACGGATGGCCCCGCTAAATGAAGTCCCAAACAGGAAGTAGTTGTCCGACAGGTCTGAAAGTCGCTTAGGACATACAACTTGTGATTCTGAACCACCCTGCCAACTTTCAAATTGTTCTCGTGTACGGTTTCTGAGAAAAGCTTGACGGAAATTTTCATACTCCTGTTAACACATTTTCATATGGGCCCAGTCGCAAACCAGAAGTAGTTGTCTGATCGATCTGAAAGTCGCTTAGGACGTACAACTTATGATACTGAACCACCCTGCCAACATTCAATTTGTTCTCATGTACAGTTTCTGAGAAAAGCTTGAAGGAAATTCGTAGGGACAGACAGACAGACGGACGGATGGACGGACATGAGTAACACTTAATGCCCCCGACATACATGTATCGTCGCGTGGGCATAAAAACCAAGAGTCCAAAAGTAATAGCATAGGGAAATAAACCTAAAAACAATGTACGTTTAAATTATCAAAACTGTACCTGATAATTTGGCCTCCTTCTCTTTAAGTGTCTTTGACAAGGTTTTTCTTTCTTCTTCAAGTTTGCTGAGTTGTTCAGAAGCTCTGAAATAAATAGTAATAAGTCAACATACAACAGATATTAAGCCTTTGTAATTTCTGTCACTATAATGTCAAGTTCATCAAATTAATACATGTTTTCCTGGGTATTTGATTTATACAGTGATATTATTTACCATCTTTGTTTAATTGTTTGATTGAATGGGGTTAAATGCCACTTTCATCAGTTTTTACAGCTATATCCAGGCATTTAGTTTTTATTGGAGAAGGAAGCAGTGGTGCCAGGTAAAAACCGCCAATGTTCGGCAGGAAAACTATCAATCCTTGTCGAGGTTGTAGTCGAGCACACCCTGCCCTCTGTAAGGCTCTCACTGCCAACCTCAGTGTTGACAGGCATACCATTTGACATTTTGGAGATTTTTGCTCAGTGAAATTCTGATGATACCCAATGATGGTATTGGATATTTGTCTAGTAACAAAACACTCTATCCTCATTAGTGATCTCAGACAAATAACCATGTGGGTAGCCTTTGTTTACAGATATTGACCATGTGGATCAGGGTGGGTGACACTAATGAAGCTACTTAGTAGCCTTTGTTGACAGTGATTCAAGTTACGTATTTGTTTGTTGTATGTTTAACATGTTGTTTTAATGTTGTATGTGAGTGTACTGATGGCCACCCATGCTTGATGCTTAATCAGGTAAAAACTGGAACAACCATCTACTACAAACCAGGTAGGATGAAGGGAAAGATCCAGTTCAACCTTTAAGCTAACATTTAGTTGATTTCTTGTTTTATTATCATAAAAAACTCAAATGTTCTATACTAGTACTTACACATCAAACTGTTGTTTGAGAGATTCGTTGTGTTTTTGTAACATTTCATGCATATCAGACAAAGTTGTATATTTCTGTTGTAAGGACAGGAGTGACTTGTCTGTGGCTTGGTATCTGTACAAAATAATTCAGAATATTAATAAATATAAAATATATTATGAACAAAGCCCTTGTTCCAAAACATTTACAGTTTTAACTATCGGTGAGATGTATCCATATCTGTGGGCCCCACTGCCTTGAGGTCAATGTTCAAGGTCTAAGGTCATCAACAATAGTATGTGACACATCGCCTTGATATTATCTACAAATATACTAAATATCAAATTCCTACCTCAAAAGACTAAAAAGTTATAGGCCTGACACTATTTCAGACAGATGGACAAATAGACTGATCACTATAGGGCATCTATAATTTATAGATAAATTATCTATTGAGATCACATTTTTTTAATGTTTAATTGTAAGCAAAACCATAGAATATATATGTACAAATAACATAATTTGAGGCAGAAATTATTACATTAAAATAATTTTCTGAAATTTGTTATAGTGGTCAGTATTCAGTTAGTATCGTAAAAATGCAAGGGATAAATGTAATTAGACTGTACTTACTCCCCCCTAACCCCAAACTCTAGTCTCCTGTCCTAGAGCTTATTCCAGTTTAAAATATGCTTAGTTGTACATGTTTATGTGTCATAGAATTCCTACATGTTAATGCTAAACAAAACATGCAAAGTGAAGGAACATTATAATTCTACAGAACTGGTGACAAGACATACATCTGTAAATAACAGTCAGTGCTGCAAGTCTACAAGGGAGAATTCATTGTATTGTTTATAGTTAAGAATTAAACATGCAGTAATATAATTAAAATTTTACAAGGTAAATCTGTGAGCTAATGCTCACTAGTGATACACCCGATTTCACAAAAAGTATTCAGTAAACATGAAGTAGATGAAAAAGGAGCATAAAATCTCGATACACGATACAATACTATTGGCTACAGCAATATGCAAAATATGCATCCTATAGTTGCTTAGAAAACTGCGACAGAAATTTTTGTAACAGGACAGCAAACTAACGAGCAGAAAAACAAATGGATGGATGGATAATATTACATAACTTACTTTTCTGAGAGTTCAGTATAAGCTACTGTCAAATGTTGATGTTCTTCAGCAACCTGTTCTAACCTGTATGTAAATATATAATTATTATTATTAATTTTGATAAACTCACAACACAGGAGGAAGTGCTGTCTTAAATCATTAAATTGGCCAAACAACTAGAAATAAAGATATTTTAATTATAAAAGTAGTAATACCAGATCTATAGCCAGTGAACAATATCAAACTTTGCATCATGAAAATGCTAGTGAATATAACATTCCCATATGTATAAAAAAATCTCTGTGAATATTGGGGATGTATGAATACCTCCACCAAGAATATAGTGATTCATGTTAACCTTGACACAACCTTTAATCTTATATAGTATGAAAAATAAGAAGGGTTGTTAAGAGTGGAAGTTGCAATACATCTCTACCTGTACAGTTCATGTTAAGAGTGGACGTGGCAGTACATCTCTACCTGTACAGTTCATGTTAAGAGTGGACGTGGCAGTACATCTCTACCTGTACAGTTCATGTTAAGAGTGGATGTGGCAGTACATCTCTACCTGTACATGTGCAGTTCATGTTAAGAGTGTACGTGGCAGTACATCTCTAACTGTACAGTTCATGTTAAGAGTGGATGTGGCAGTACATTTCTACCTGTACAGTTCATGTTAAGAGTGGACGTGGCAGTACATCTCTACCTGTACAGTTCATGTTAAGAGTGGACGTGGCAGTACATCTCTACCTGTACAGTTCATGTTAAGAGTGGACGTGGCAGTACATCTCTACCTGTACAGTTCATGTTTAGAGTGGACATGGCAGTACATCTCTAACAGTACATTTAATGTTAAGAGTGGACTTGGCAGTACATCTCTACCTGTACAGTTCATGTTAGGAGCGGACGTGGCAGTACATTACAACTGTACAGTTCATGTTACGAGTGGACGTGGCAGTACATCTATACCTGTACAGTTCATGTTAAGAGTGGATGTGGCAGTACATCTCTACCTGTACAGTTCATGTTAAGAGTGGACGTGGCAGTACATCTCTACCTGTACAGTAGCCAATTGTAGTTTGTACCTTGCATTGTAAAACAACAACATATTCGCTTCACTCACACCAACCTAATATAATTAATATATGTTAAAATAATGTATTTTGTTTTTTACTAAAGTTCTTCTCTATATCAGGTCCATGGAGAGCTCTATCTCTTGTCCACTGATGAAATCTATTGGCTTTATTCTCTAGATTATCGAGTATTTTTTTTTATATATTTGTTATGGTATAACACAGTTGTCATGTGTTTGTAAAAGAGACTAGCCGATTTGTAAGCGTAATTTTCAGAGGTGGGGTAAGATAGTTTACCATCTACTTACTTACCGACTTTTCTCTTCATTTAAACTTTCTAAGGTTATTTGGAGTTTTTCTTTCTGTAATTTTAACTCATTGTTTTCCTCTCTACATTTTTCACTTTTTCTTTCAGAAGCATGCAGCAATTTCCTCATTTTAGAAGCCTAACAAATATAACATGTAAGACAAAATTGTGATAAAACATAAATGCCACTAAATAATTGTTAGACATGTGTGGGATACATTTTTACTCTTGTTGTTTTAGTTACCTACTGTAATTCTGTTTAAACATGAATTTTCATCTCATATTTTAATGTGAATTTCTTTGTTATTCCTAATTAAGTCAACTTCAATTGATTGAGAAACACTTTATATCAATTCATCGAATACTGACCCATTTACATTTAAAACAACATTATATGTATCTCTATGTTAATAGAAAAGCAATTATAATGGTAAATTTTTTTTTTTTTGCAAAGAAATTACCAAAATCATTTGCCATCAAAACAATTTAAAGACATCCTGCTAATAGTAAAGCAGACAGAGATGTAGCAAAATGTTTGTTTTATATGTTTAATCATTGTGTGTATTTAAATATATACTGATGTCCATGTCAGTAACATATCATTAGTATGTATATGTAAACAATATAATGAATTCCCATGAAATATCAATAACCAAGTTCAACAAGCTTCTTTATCAACTGTAAATGAAAACAAAATAATCAATCATCAGGAAAAACTCTGCACCATATGTGTAGGTAAACATACTGGCGTCATACTAAGATTACTGTTGGTTTGAAACACCTTTTTCCTGTAATAATAGCCCAAATAGGCTTAGCGGTTAAGCAGAATCCACTGTACCTCAACCTCATAAGAAGCTTTCCTAGATCTGTGTTGTACTGTAAGTCTCTATGCCTACCTCTGCCTCATAAGAAGCTTTTCTAGATCTGTGTTGTGCTACAAGTCTCTATGCCTACCTCTGCCTCATAAGAAGCTTTTCTAGATCTGTGTTGTGCTATAAGTCTATCTGCCTACCTCTGCCTCATAAATAGCTTTGCTAGATCTGTGTTGTGCTATAAGTCTATCTGCCTACCTCTGCCTCATAAGAAGCTTTCCTAGATCTGTGTTGTGCTATAAGTCTCTATGCCTACCTCTGCCTCATAAGAAGCTTTGCTTGATCTGTGTTGTGCTATAAGTCTCTATGCCTACCTCTGCCTCATAAGAAGCTTTGCTAGATCTGTGTTGTGCTATAAGTCTCTATGCCTACCTCTGCCTCATAAGAAGATTTCCTAGATCTGTGTTGTGCTATAAGTCTCTATGCCTACCTCTGCCTCATAAGAAGCTTTCCTAGATCTGTGTTGTGCTATAAGTCTCTATGCCTACCTCTGCCTCATAAGAAGCTTTCCTAGATCTGTGTTGTGCTATAAGTCTCTATGCCTACCTCTGCCTCATAAGAAGCTTTCCTAGATCTGTGTTGTGCTATAAGTCTCTATGCCTACCTCTGCCTCATAAGAAGCTTTCCTAGATCTGTGTTGTGCTATAATTCTCTATGCCTACCTCTGCCTCATAAGAAGCTTTCCTAGATCTGTGTTGTGATATAAGTCTCTATGCCTACCTTGGCCTCATAAGAAGCTTTGCTAGATCTGTGTTGTGCTACAAGTCTCTATGCCTACCTCTGCCTCATAAGAAGCTTTCCTAGATCTGTGTTGTGCTATAAGTCTATCTGCCTGGTTCAATGCAAGTGTTTTGGCTTCAAGTAGGTCTTGAAGTTGATCTTCTTTGGTCTAAAAAAAAATCCAGGATGGAAATTAATTATTTGATAGAAAAAAACTCAATTAATATTTACATGTAAGAAAAAGGTCATTAAACTAAAGCATTATTTGAATTTGTCCTGTAGTTCGGCACAAGATTTTAACAAGAAACTGTTGGGCATCATTATACTTATTTTTGCAGACTGTGGTGGCTGGATACCATTTTATTTTTATCTCAAAAAAGGACAGTTAAAATAGTATCACTAGCAGTAGTACTGCACACTATGACTGGCCTTTTTACACTCCCCTACCCAAGAAATATTTTTCTGGACAAGCCATGTTACCGTCATAAAACATCTTTAGACAAATTAGGGTAACAAAGGTTAAAGAAAAACAAATGTCCTATGTACTTCAAAAAGTCACTTTTCTAGATATAAAAAACAGTAGGCTTATTTAGTGCAAGAATGGTTTTTGAGTTTGAGTCTACTATAGATAACACCAGTTTCTTTCATTTTTCAGCTTCCTAGGCAACACATTTTTATCTTAACAAAATCAATTATCAGGTAGGTTACTAGTAAAATAAAACAAATACATACCTGTAGAGCTTGAAGCTTGTGTTCATAAATATCAATTATTTCTGATGAATTAGCATCCTTCAACTCAAAAGAAAACAAGGAATCGATTAATCAATTGCATGTTACTTTTTTCAACAAAGAAGCAACAAAGAACAGCCTGGTTACAAGACTTATAGTACAACTGCAACAACATGTTGGATTATAACTATTATTTACAACAAATTACAGAAAACAAATGGAAAAGAAAAACTCCAGTTTTTTGCAAAGCATCCACACCTTGATCTAATTCAAGCTGCAATAAACACCTGTCTAAAGATAAGAACAAGAGCTAAACACTTCATGGATGTTTAATTCTATCTGCACTAATGAGACATAATTATACAAAGTTCCATAACTCCATAACAAAAAATCAGAAATGTATCAAAAAGTATACAGACCATGAGGCTAACATAATTAACAATTAAGTGCACTTTGAAGAAAATCTGTGAAGGCATTCTCAAATACATGTGGACGGGTGTATAAAAAGTATTGTGCATATCAATTTATAAATTGGTAGAAGCTGGTAATGAGGACTATGTACAAAATGTAAACAAATATGAAAATAATTGTTCAACTACCACATGAGAGATTTATTACATCAGAATTACATATTTTTTGCTATTATATGTATCAATATTGTGTTTATGTCTGAACTTACCTCCAAACCAGCCTGCATTTTGTCTATAATAGACTGGACAGATGCTTCATGGTCGGCAATCCTGGTGTCATTACATCCATTACAGTTCTCTTTGTTATCATGACTTCTAAGAACTGACATGTTATATGACTGAGGAGTACTATAACTGGATGGCCTACTGTAACTTGTGGCCCCATATGTGTGGAGTGTTTCTCTTCTTAAAGATTCTTCCTTTCTTTTACAGTTACTGGCTGCAAGAGCATCACCCAGTCTGAAAATAATTAGGAATAAATGGTGTAACTAAACTTAACTAATTACCCATAAGTCAGTACACACAGTTTATGTACAAGTACAGAGTAGTGCAAAAAGTATTCGTCAATATGGCGGCGTCGGCAAATTGCTAAAAATATTTCACAAGTTTTCGGTATTTTTTCTGTTATAAATAGACGTCGTAGTAACAAAAGGGTAAGGTCACATTCCTTTGTGATTACATCACAAACAAAATGACGTAAAATTATGACGTCATTTGACAGATGTGATAACATTTTGCACTTTTACCGAAACAATGGGTCGGAAAGGAGCAGAGTTAAGTCCTGATGTTAAAACAGTAATAACTCAACTGTACGAAGATGGATCATCTATTACGAGGATCAGCAAGTTGTTAGATATTCCTAGAACTACTGTTTCAAGTTTTATCCACAGATTTCTTCAAAGAGGGACAGTAGAGAACATGGAAAGAAAAGTTCGACCAAAACTTGTGACGCCGAGAGATTATCGGAAGTTGGAACGGATTGTAAAGACGAACAGGAGGGACACCCTTGCAGATATCACCACCAAATCCAACGAGAACCGAGAAAAACCTGTTGCCAAGCGAACACTTCAGTTTCATCTGCATAGAAACGAGTTTAAAAGAAGGGTTTTGAGGAAAAAAATGGTTGTAAAGGAGGTAAATCGGAGGAAGCGTTTATCTTGGTGTCGCGAGAAGAGATGGTGGACAGTTCAGCAGCATTGGAAGAAAGTTATCTTTTCAGATGAAAGCAAGATAATGATAGGACACGATGAAAGAGTCTATGTGTGGAGGAAATGCGGTGAGGGCTGGAGACCGGACTTGGTACCGTCGGCAAATGTGAAACCGAAGTACGAGGCCATGATTTGGGGATGCATTACATTTAATGGTGTTGGCACAATTTCTGATGTGAGATGTAACATTAATTCAGAAAAGTATCAAGAAATACTAGAAAACAATCTGTGGCCAGTTTTAGCTCGGCATTTCCCTACTGGAAGTTATTTGTTCCAAGATGACAATGCTCCGGTTCACCGCTCACGTTCTACGATGGATTACATTGCCAGGAACCATATTAAATCCATGTCATGGCCTGCACAATCACCAGACATAAACATAATTGAAAATATATGGTTGTATCTTAAAAGAAAGTTGCAGTGTAGGAAGAGTAGGATAAATTCGAACACTGATCTTTTCCGTGAAGTACAAGCAATATGGATGGACATAACAGTTGACTACGTGCAGAGCTTGTACAAGTCTATTCCAAAGAGAATTCTTCAGGTTATTAAGTTGAAGGGACATTTGACAAAATATTAGGTAAGTCTCAATGTTGAAGTTTTACTTGTTTTGTTTTAACCCTTGCTTTTATTCAGTAGGATAATTTACGATAACGTTGTTGACGTCGCAAAAATGACGAATACTTTTTGCACTACTCTGTATGTCTAAAATATCATTTTCTTTCACTGTTAACTCTCAAATTTTTTTAATTTGCTGTTATTTTCCATTTGCACATAGTTCCATTTAAATTCAATGTGTTTAAATTTACACAAACACATACATCTGAATCTTTTTTCAAAGTTAAATTTATGTTTTTTCTTGCATAGCATTCTACCTGTTCAACAATTACATTACACTACTTACACAGATTTAAATGCTTAAACACTGGGATAGAGAGTTGAATATAGTTTTATATTTCCTCAGACTATCATAAAAATATTACACAGTTTTATGTAACATGTAGGAAATGATTGAACAACTTTACAGGAACTTACAAAACTGTAGGAAATGCATCCAAAATGGAAGCAAAGCAAATAATCTGTAGTGTAACCTGAACTATAGTTCTGTTTTCACTCGTCAGACCAGCTGACAGGAATGGTACAATTCTGCTATCCTAAAAAATACAGAAAATTAGCTCAAAACAAGTGTGGACTGTGAGCACTCAAAAAGGGATACCCCCCACTTCGCTTTAAAGTCCAATTATCTCCCCTTAATGATATCCGAGGTCAATAAAAATCCTTCATGCACATCTACATATAATGTACTTCCTTTATGCTAAGTTTCATTAAATTTCATCAAGCAGTTTAGGAGGAGACAGACAGACAGACAGACAGACAGACAGACAGACAGACAGACAGACAGACAGACAGACAGACAGACAGACAGACAGACAGACAGACAGACAGACAGACAGACAGACAGACAGACAGACAGGGTGATTCCTATAAACCCCCCTCCCCCTCAATTTTGCAGGGGGTATAATTAAAGCATTAATGTAAGATAGTATTGTATTACATATTTAGTACTTTATACTGAGATTTTGCATATATAATAATTTTAATAATTTCTATATATATTAATTCGTATCAAGCATGCTGTGATGATACACGTACACATATCATCATGCCTTAACCTGTATGGCACCTTTTACACAAGTAATGAGATCGTACTGTGTGTTCTGTCAACCAAGATGACCAATGATGATTTGGTGGGAATCAATGAAGCATAGGGCATTTAATGGGACATTAAATGATACAGGTTGCATTATTTAAAGATTAATGAACACATTTTACTGAATTACAAATCAGCCTATAGGAACAGCTGAGCATGATAAAAGTAGTCCATCTCAGACAAATTTTTTTACCTAGACCTTAGACCCAAAAAAATAATTTCAACTCAAAAACTACAAATATGATTGTGCTAAAAATTCAATCTGATCTTCATTTAATAATACTTAAGAGCTATGCAAAGTTTAAATAAATTCTTTTCAAAAGGGATTGTGCTGAAAATTGAACATTATCTTAATTGTATTGTTCTTCACAGCTGTGCCAATGTTTTAACAAAAATTTGAATTGGCCCAAGTTGAAAACTACAAATTGGATTGTGCTAAAAAATGAACTTGATCTTTTCTTTATACTACTTTACTGCTGTGCAAAGTTTAAACAAAATCTGTTGACACGTTATCATCAGGAAACCACAGACAGACGGACAGATACTCATATCCATATGAAGGGTGTAACATAATACCCCGCCACTTTGCAGCTGACTAGTCTTTATGGACTAACACAAGATTAAATTTATGACTGAACAGTCCATGATGTATAGAACAAGAAAATAAACAATATGTTTCTCACTGAAAAATACATTTACATGTTGGCTAATGTGAAATGTCTAAAGAAAGTAGTCAACATTTCAAAACAAGTAAGTAGGTCATTCATATATGGCTGTCAACCAAAAAAAGTAGGTCATTCATACATGGCTGTCAACCAAAGCAAGTAGGTCATTCATACATGGCTGTCACCAAAACAAGTAGGTCACTCATATATGGCTGTCAACCAAAACAAGTAAGTAGATCATTCATATATGGCTGCCAACCAAAACAAGTATGTAGGTCATACATATATGGCTGTCACCAAAACAAGTAGGTCATTCATACATGGCTGTCACCAAAACAAGTAGGTCATTCATACATGGCTGTCACCAAAACAAGTAGGTCATTCCTATATGGCTATCAACTAAAACAAGTAAGTAGGTCATTCATATCACCAAAACAAGTAGGTCATTCATACATGGCTGTCACCAAAACAAGTAGGTCACTCATATATGGCTGTCAACCAAAACAAGAAAGTAGGTCATTCATATATGGCTGTCAACCAAAACAAGTAAGTAGGTCATTCCTATATGGCTATCAACCAAAACAAGTAAGTAGGTCATACATATATGGCTGTCACCAAAACAAGTAGGTCATTCATAAATGGCTGTCATCAAAACAAGTAGGTCATTCATGTATGGCTGTCACCAAAACAAGTAGGTCATTCATATATGGCTGTCAACCGAAACAAGTAATTAGGTCATTCATATTTGGCTGTCACCAAAACAAGTAGGTCATTCATATATGGCTTTCACCAAAACAAAGTAGGTCATTCAAAAATGGCTGTCACCAAAATAAGTAAGTAGGTCACTCATATATGGCTGTCACCAAAACAAGTAGGTCATTCTTAAATGGCTGTCACCAAAATAAGTAAGTAGGTCATCCATATATGGCTGTCACCAAAACAAGTAGGTCATTCTTAAATGGCCGTCACCAAAACAAGTAAGTAGGTCATTCATACAACTATATAGCTATCATTACAACAACATCATAGACATGATAATATTAATATCATTGTAGAGCTGCAGTATGATATCATCTACCTTCAATTTAAAGTCATATATACCAAGTATTGCCATATAATTACAAAATTTATAATAATAACCACACTGACCACAACAAAGTACCCTACGTACCTGTAATGTGGACGAGAACAAGGAATATACATCTTCTTGAAGTAGAGATTTAGATAACTTACCTGTAATGTGGACAAGGACAAGGCATCTACCTGAGGTAGACATGTGGCTTACTAACCTGTAGAGTGGATGAGAACAAGGCATCTACTTGAGGTAGAGATTTGGCTAACTTTGCCATTAGATCTAATCCATACATCACTATTTCTACTCCAATATTACTGAAAATAACAGTGGAAGATAAATTTCTCAAGCATGTTCTCAAATGTTTGCAATCAATTTGCATTCTCAATTTCCAAGTGTATTATTGCTTTTATAAAAACTAAACTAAAGTTTATGAATGACAACAACCTGGTCAGGTGCTAAAAGTATGTCATCGTTTTTATTTATATAAATACAATTATTCCTTTTTTTGGATACAAAAGATATCTGCTTTACAATATCAGGACATAAAAATATTTAGATGACATGAATATTTAGATACCTGTACAAGTATTATTAAACGGAAAATCATATTCTTTTTAAATGTCAAAAATACAACTCTTGATATGTGTTTAGTGGTCCCCAAAAACATATCCTAATTTCAAATAATTTAGTCGAGGCTTTCTTGAGTTATGATGCATAAAACTCAAATTTGGCTAATTTCAGAGTTATAAGGGGCCATACCTCCAGAACAACAAAAGTGAAATCAGTCGAATTTCAACTCTATCTGTATTTACTGGTCCCAAAAATCATTTCCAGTTCTCGTATGGTTCTCCAATGATAAACCATTTAAAGTTATAAGGGGCAATAACTCTGGGTGACCACAGAGAAATTGATCATATTCAATCCATCTGTGTTAAGTGGTCTCAAAGAACATTTCCAAATTTTAATCATCTGGTAAAGATTTCTTGAGTTATCATTTGGAAACCCAAATTTTGCTAATTTCAGCATTATATGGGGCCAGAATTCAAGAACTACAAACATGAAATCAGTCACATTTGAACTCAAACTTTTACGAAGTGGAAGTTTAGAATGATTTGACCACGACATTCTCAAGTTATAATGCAGTAATCAATTTCGTACTTCATAGGTATGTATGCACATAACCCAATCTATAAGCCCCCAACTTCTAATGCCCTGGACATCAAAATCCCGATACATATATGACATGAATCATACATAATTCCTAACGATAAATGTTGAAGATAGTAAAATACTGTATAACATCAAAACAGTGCCCACACTTGTAATAAAGAACACCTTTCAGTACTAACTCTTGTCTAAAATCTTACATTAAGAGGTTTTTTAACTGCTTTGAAGCAAACTTTTTCACAATTAAATCTAAAGTTTCAAGCTTGATACAGACACCACATTTTAACTAGATATACATCTCTGTGGGCCCCACTGATATTGAGGTCAAAGGTCATCAACCATAGCTGTAATATTAGTCCATCAGAAGACATTGAGCCATAATCAAAGGAACAATATCCAAGTACTACATTTCAAAGCTATGGGTAACTCAAAGAGATCAAGAATATGAGTTACCCAAACAAATCCGTCACCGCATGTTTAACAGATAACCATCAACCAAAAAATTCATGAATGCAACCACTGAATTCATGTAGGGACAACCTTAATGTAACTGATTCATAATGGCAGCCACTGAATTCATGAAGGGACAAATTAAATGTAACTGATTCATAACGACAACCACTAAATTCATGTAGGGACAAGTTAAATGTAACTGATTCATAACGGCAACCACTGAATTCATATAGGGACAACCTTAATGTAACTCTTCTGAAACCTTTGTTTTATTAGCCTTTCACTGAGCAACAATCCTTTAAAAGGAATTTCTGTAGGTCAGATAATACCTTATAAACTGTGACAAGCCGGTAAAAACAAATGAATAAAAAATTACGTCATAAGCATAACGAAAATAGTATTAAATTGTTACCATTTAAAATATACAATGCATGGTTACAGAGAAACGGACCTAATCCAAAAACTAACTGGACCATAAAATTGAGGTCATGGTCAGTTGAAACCTACGAGACACTCATGTACTAATCATTAGCAATCTATATACCATATATTGTCATCCTACCATGCATGGTTACAGAGGAACTGCCGTAACCCAAAAACTTTAATGTAGTCGCTGGACCGTGAAATTGAGGTCAAGGTCAGGTTACAGGTGACTGGCAAGTACTCATCATAAGCTACCACTGGACCAAATTTGAAGGGCTTGGGCTTACAAAGCAAGGTGCCCAAGTGTTTAAGCCGCCGCCGCCGGATTCCCATACATATGTCTTGCCTCCAACGACTATCATAGCAGGCGAGACAAAAAATGACAATCTTCAAACTCCAAGTATTCCTTATAAACACTTACCACCACTCCTCACATATAGATGGGAATTTCGAGGCATTCAGTGCTACTCTGTTGTTAGAAAACTGAAAATCCAAAAGGTGAGAGAATGTCTGCATGTCAATCATCCCAATCAACTTCCTCTTAATGTCCTCTTCACCTGTTAACACTAAAATTAAAATCATAGGTTAAGGGCCCAAGTCTGTGACTAACCTGGTTACCAAGTAGTTCATCAATCAAAATGTGGGCCCAAGTCTGTCACTAACCTGGTTACCAAGTAGTTCATCAATCAGAATGTGGGCCCAAGTCTGTCACTAACCTGGTTACCAAGTAGTTCATAAATCAGAATGTGGACCCGAGTCTGTAACTAACCTCGTTACCAAGTAGTTAATCAATGAGAATGTGGACCTGAGTCTGTCACTACCCTGGTTACTAAGTAGTTAATCAATAAGAATGTGGACCTAAGTCTGTAACTAACCTGGTTACCAAGTAGTTCATCAATCAGAATGAGATTAATCAAAATGCCTCCATATGTAAATCCTGTATAGAATATTTTAATCTACCTACTTTTTGAGATTCAGATGAACACACTTCAACCAATCAGAATTATGGATTTTATGCGAGAGTTTGAAATCTGATCAGCACATCATAAAGAATCTTGTAAAGTATTTCTGACACTATTATCCTATATTAATTCAGCCTTAAGTTACAGATCAGATTTGTTTTCAATATTAGCCAATCAGAAACAAAGATTCTCAATTGCTATCATGTTTCAAGTATGATTAACATAAAGAAGGAATCTTTATATTTTAATTCTCCAATTAAAGTCAGAAGTTTTTTATATTCAGCCAATCAGCAACAAGGATTCCCTATTGCAGTCATAACTGATTTCTGATCAGCATAAAATGAGGAATCTTTTGTAAAGGACCTATGATCATTTAGCTGTCATTTAAAAATTTCTAACAGTTCCGACATGTTATACAATACTTCAATCCTACAAGGTTTCAATCAATTTACCACTGTTTATTTAGATTGTTTGTTTGTTAACATGGAGTTTAATGCCACTTTCAGCAGATTTTCAGCTATATCACGGCGTCCAGTGCAGCCCAATTGGCACGAACAACATACTTTGTAGAGAACCATTCAAAAAAGATTATATATACTTGTTCAATGGTTTCAGATCAGATGCCATTGTGTACATTTCCTCATAGATATGTTAAACTGTTCCTGCAATGGTGGCCATGTTTGATTTCTGATCACTAAAAAAACTTAAACTTTGCAGAGGACCATCCAATAAACATTCCCATACAATATGGCTTTTCTGCAGTGTCTGAAAAGAGGGCATTGGAAAATTCTTCCTATCAGGTCCTGTGTGAAAATAATTCCATAATGGCAGCCAATTTAAATTTCTGATCGGCGTAAAAAATATATATTTTATAAATGACCATTCAATAAATATTGCTGAAAAGTTGTGTTTCAATTAGTTTACCGACTCATTGGTTTTCTGAATAGAATAAAAACATAAACTTTGTAAAGGACCATCCGATTGTGACCAAGTTTGGTTTCAATTGGTTTCTGAGATGATAGAAATATAAAAGTTGACAGACGTTGACAGATGCAAAGTAAAGACAACAGCTCACTGGGTAAGGTAAACAAGAAAAGTTTTTGCAGGATGATAAACAGGTCACATGTAGGGTTTATTGATAAATTTTTATATTAAAAATGGTGATAATGCAACATATACCTATACAGAGCTGTAAAGCTTTGGTGATTTTCTGACAAACTTTCTTCATCTGATGACTTTCTCCCTCTATCTTTGTATTTAGGGTTTGTAAGGACAATGGTAAAACCAGATCAGCATGTGCAGAATACTGAATTCTAGTGTTGGAGTAAATCATTTCCTGGAGAGAAAAAATGTGGAATTGTGTTAAAGATAACACAATACTGTTAAATAGCTTTATATTCTTGTACACCTATTGCAGATTTAACCTGTTCAACATTAGACATCATTGAATTCGGTCTCTTTAAAATACGTTTTCATACAACAGCAAACTTTATCGAAGACCATCCAATAACTATAGCTAAAAAGTTTTAATTTAATTGGTTCACTGGTTTCAGAGAAGAAGCCTTTTAAAACATTTTCCCATAGGATCCTATATTAACTAATTCCTGCAGTGGTGGCCAATTAGACAGTTTTGTTTCTGGACTCTGAATTTTGATCTACTGGTAGTTGAGTTAATATATTTTATCAACATTGTTTTTATCAACAATGAAACTTGATAAGAAGTATGTCCCTGCAGCTGAAAATTAATGTTGATCTGTTAGTCGTAGTTTTGTCTGATCATAAAAATTTAAAACATGTCAAAGCTTTTATATTCAATCTGCAAAGAACTATCTCTAGTTTGAAGAATATTTCACAAAAATCAAAATTTTTTGGTCCTGTATGCATTCATCATTTGTTCAAATATTCTACCAAACATAAATGGCCTACAAGGAGATAGGTGGACAAAACAATTACCACTTTAATCATGAGTTTTAAGAATATTTCACAAAAATTGAAATAATTTGGTCCTGCACAAAGCCATTATATGTAAAAACATCCTAGAAAATATAAATACGGACAAACACCATATAAATTAATATGCCCGTCCCCTCCAGGGGCATAAACATTCCTACTTACCAACAAGTACTTTTATACATACTAAGTTTGAAGAGAATCCATCCCGAAGTTAAAGAAAAATAAAAGTATGGAAGTTAACTCAACAATTAATGTAGGTAGCATTACTGAGAAAGGCAAAATGAAATTCAATGTCTTTTCCCATTTTCAAGGTCATGTAGGAACCCTGCATAAATTAAAACAATTTTGTTTTAAAGTGAAAAGGCTAGCTAGTTGCCACAAGCTCAGATAATAACTAACTTTATATGATTACAGCAGGGAATGACCTCACTATTTATAAACTTTTAATTTATATAATAAAATGATTGTTTTTGTTCAGAATCGTTTCAACAGACCTTACACAGAATTGATATTAATAATAATTTACTTTTGTGACTTTATGACATCACACAATACACAGAGTATGACAACACTTTTACCATTTAATTGTCATATTTTACTTAGAAATATTACATGTAAACAATCTTTCCTCTTTATTGATTTTAAATGTAGTTCCAATAGTATGTTCTAGAAAAATAGACAAAACAACAAATCTGCCATAGTTTAATTTTTACTAATTTTAAAATCAGTATATATTTTTAGTTTCATTTTCCTGCATGTAAAATAAATAGGTTATATTTAAAAAATTCAGTCATCATAACATAATATATAGAAATTCCCCAATTTTTACTCAATATTTCAAAATATTGAACTAATCAAACTGTGATGTAGAATACTGCAAAAATCTTTTCTGCCAGAATGTAATGAAATCAGCAGTTAAGACTAACTTACATGTAAGTAAATACTTTTTATTTATATGATTAGCAAAAATGAATATAAAAATAGAAGTAATACACAACCTATGGATCAGATTTGAAACACTCAAGTGATCAATAGTCCATGTAGTCTAGGACCCTAACACCTAACTTGTAACACTCCAGTGATCAATAGTACATGTAGTCTAGGACCCTAACATCTAACTTGTACCATTCCAGTGATCAATAGTACATGTAGTCTAGGACCCTAACACCTAACTTGTACCATTCCAGTGAACAATAGTCCATGTAGTCTAGGATCCTAACACCTTACTTGTACCATTCCAGTGATCAATAGTACATGTAGTCTAGGACCCTAACACCTAACTTGTACCATTCCAGTGATCAATAGTCCATGTTGTCTAGGATCCTAACACCTAACTTGTACCATTCCAGTGACCATTAGTCCATGTAGTCTAGGACCCTAACACCTAACTTGTACCATTCCAGTGATCAATAGTACATGTAGTCTAGGACCCTAACACCTAACTTGTACCATTCCAGTGATCAATAGTCCATGTTGTCTAGGATCCTAACATCTAACTTATTTTGTTGTTTGATTGAATGGGGCTTAATGCCATTATCAGCTATATCATTGCATCCAGTTTGTTTGGGGGAGGAAGCTGGAGTACCCACTGAAAACTCCCAACTTTCAGTAGAACAACTGGCAAACTGTCAATTTAGATTGGAGTCAAGTAGACACTTCTGCAGTAAGACTTTAACCTGCAATCTCAGTTTAGACAACACACACAGGCACATGAAAAATAGTATATGACTAACTACCTTAACCACTGGGCCACAAAGGACCACCTAACATTAACACCTAACTTACATCTGTTATAAGTGTGGACAGAATAATGTCTAACAAGCATTCTGCATCAGTAGTGAAAAAAACTACTTCATGAGCAACATGTAAGTAGCATTATATTTTCATCCTTTAAAATATATGATGAATGGTTACAGAGAAACTGACCCAATTAAATAACTAGTTACTGGACCATGAAATCGAGGTCATGGCCAGATGAAACCTACCAGACGGTTATGAATTATTCAACAGCAACCTATATACCAAAAACTGTCATCCTACCATGCATGGTTACTGAGGAACTGTCCTAATCCAAAAATTGTAATGTAGTCACTGGACCATGAAATTGAGGTCAAGGTCAGATGACATGTGACTGACTGACAAGTACTCATCATAAGCTACCAATGGACCACCAAATTTGATGAATCTATGGCTAAAGCTTAAAAAGATATATTTAGCAAAATAAAATGTCATGTGTTAATGCTTCCACTGATGGAAACCCAATATATATGTCTCAAGAAAGACAAAAATGAAACTTTTAAATTCCATTTTTTCAGAAACAAAAATAATTAAAAAAGGGAGGATTTGAGAATAGACGAAAAAATTAAAATGTGACAACTTTTTTTCAATCCCTTTTTTTTTCCCATGGTGACCCGCATTCAAACAAGTACTCTGTAGGAGAATCCCTATGTTTTTATTATTATTGATTAGCAATCAGTACTTAGTTAAAGATTAATTTTTGAGCATGGGGAAAACAAGTTAAGCTATTATAGAAATCCCCAAATTCTTCCTGAATACTTAAACTTGCTATAAGGACTAACATACACTTCAATAGATACTATCGATTTTTATAGTAAGTTAAACTGTCATAATATAAATGTACTGCAAGAATTTGAACATGTATGTCATTCTAAAATAATAAAAATATTATAAATGCAATTGTAAAATATATGTATATCAATGGGCTAAAAAATGCAAAAATCAAAAATGTACACAACCTATGGAGTAAGACTCGTTGATAGGGTTACAACTAGAATTAGAAATAAAAATAATACAAAACTTATGGACAAGGGCTTTTTGATGTGGTTCTATAGGGTCCTTGATAGTTTCTTGCTTATAATTACAATTACTGTGTTGTTTTTTGTTTGTTTCTGTTTTCATTTGATTTTATTATTTTTCAACAAATTTTTCAACAAAAAAGAGAAGATTTTTAGTATTAACTTCACAGTCAAAAAGGA
Source organism: Limnoperna fortunei (assembly GCA_944474755.1). Classification (NCBI taxonomy): domain Eukaryota; kingdom Metazoa; phylum Mollusca; class Bivalvia; order Mytilida; family Modiolidae; genus Limnoperna; species Limnoperna fortunei. Next base: position 72,094,070 of record OX104118.1, read on the forward strand.
GCTACCTTTGTTTTTTTACAATATGTGGAAATGTTATACATTTTTAAATCCAATTTTGATGGCCATTTAAAAAAAAAAGAGCTTTTAGTAGTGTGTCAATAATATTTCCCTTTTGTTTTTAAACAGTTTTCAAAATCTTAGCATTAAAAATGGATAATTATGTGTTTCACCATTTTAATAATTTATTTACAACTCAACTCTGACATGATTATTAAATCTTTGAATTCTTCATGAAAGTTTTTGGTAGTGTATAGACACATATTCCTGTTGTTTGGCTAGCTATATATTTCGACTGAAGAGGCAGCACATTTGTTACATCCACTTGAATACAGTGATAAACTAAGATTTACACTCATTTTAAACTGCAAAATTGCAGTAGTATATTCAAGTACTCTGTAGGTGAACACCCATTTTTTATCAATCAGTACATAATGTATTTTTCAGTTTCCATTTCCTTGAGTTATATATAAACCTTCAGTTATATTTAAACAATGTAGTATAGAAATTCCAGAAAACATGTTTTTCTTCTTACATACATGTACTTACATGTAATTCATCCGTTAGGAATCAGTTACAGGTAAATAGATACTTTCTATTTTTATTTATATTAATAAAATAAAAAATGTAATTGTAACACCATTAGTCCTATTATTTCTCATAGGCAAAACTGTTTTAATCAGTAGCTGCTTCATTGTTTGAATAGCACAATAAGTCAATTCAAGATTGACTTTTCAATGTCAGATATAAAATTCTTATGAATGAACTTTACAGTGAACATAGCTTTCATAAAAAATTTAACATTGGCATCAGACTTTCTCTTTTTGTCCATTATGTCCCATCAACCAATGGATCTTATCTTGTTTAATCTTGATTACTTTTGACAATACAAATTATTTGTGATTTCAGATAGCCACAAGACAGTGATTTAGGGAGTGTGGAATCTGGAATATGAATGGTTGTTAAAGACTCATATATACTCCAGTTCAGAGCTTAGAGTTATGGGAGTTATTCCACTTGACATCAGGTATCAGGTGTAAATATCTTCCAAACTTATGTCAGTATAATTAAGTGGCAGAAAATGAACACGGATGATAATAGACGATTCTTCATAGTTATATCTGTGATAATGGAGGTTGTAACACCTGCATTAGGAAAATGGCTTATAAATAAAGTTCAAATGATAGGACATGGATGTTTTCAGGCATTTCTCGACAGTCAGCCAATAAAGCACCTACTTTTTCACTTACGACACAGAAATGCTCAATGCTGTACCGACAAAAAGAACTGTCAAAAAACACAAACTATTCAACTACACAAATACCAATGGGACCTTCTATATGCTGAGAACCCTGGGAACCACAAGTGTCACTGCAACTTCAATGCAAAACCAATCCATGTAGAAGATCTAGACATCACCTTAGCAACGCTTATTTTGATCAACTGCTGTTACTTGTCAAGAGCAGAAGAACATCTAATCAAGGCCATCAGACAATTCAAGAATGAAAATCTAAGTCACACTACAAGTATGAGCATAACTGAGGAAAAATTTAAAATTCTGTGGACAGAACTGACTTCCTTTGTCCTGCAACTTGACAGTAGTAAAAAAGATGAACTTGCACGAATTCAGAACCTACCACTAGATGCCTTACTTTGCCAACAATACTACACATGCCTAATAGATTTGCAAAAAAAAACAGAAGATGTCAAGACAGAAATCCTACAAGCAGTGGAAGATGTCAAGACAGAAATCATACAAGCAGCAGACTTTTTTTATAAAATCACAAAAGATATAAAGACAGAAATTTGTCATGAGATTACAGATGTAAAGAAGGATTTTTCTACAATCCTTAAAAAGATAACAGAATTAAATCTTGAAAAGGTATAACTAGATTATATACTTTTTACTAAAATCAAGCAGACTTTTCTATGAATATCAAAAAAGGTCCATGTGAGATGCAAAGGCTTCATAAAGCATAATATAAAAATTCACTTTGCCAATGAAAATTTAATTTGTAAACCTCAGAGTCAATTCTTAGGGGTGCACCATAAAATTTGTATGACAATAAACCACTATTGTTTTAGTTTTTATTTATATCCCAATATTGATCATCTAAATAGGATCAAACCTTGTTCTAACTAAAATAACAGATGGCCATAACAGCTTAGGTTACTACAGAGATTTTTTTCCAAAAACTGTTTTACAACCAATATACAGGAAAGTCATGGGTCTACTTCTTTTTATTCTTCGGTTTCTGCCAAAACCACTTAAAAAATGTTCAAGTCTCACTGCAGGCAAGGTGCATTGGACTCCAATCTCAATTGACAAGGATTGCCAGTTTTCCTACTGAAGGTCAGGGGTTTTATCCATGTACTCTGGTTTCCTCCACCAATAAAAACTGGACGCTGTGATATAGCTGTACAATTGCTGAAAGTGGCGTTAAACACCATACAAACAAACACTTTAAAAATAATTTTTAGTTTGAATAATTACCATATGCCAGAACTAGAGGCTCCCAAGAGCCTGTAATTGCTCACCTGGAACCCAAATGACTTCAACTATATTTAAATTTTTGAAATTTACAGTTTCAGTCTAGTTGTTATAGCTTTTAAGTTACTGTGCAAAAACTAAACATTTCTTCAAAAATTTTAGTTAAGTACAATAACTCCTATAAGGTGCCATCAGACAATTTCTGAAAATTAAATGGTTTTTAGGCCTTGTCCTTAAGGGTAATTTAGAAATTAACAGTTTTACTCTAGGTGTGTTATAGACTAATTTATAATACAAAAACTTATCATTTGTCCAAATTCATAATTAAAGGGCAATAACTCCTATAAAGAGTCATCTTGCAATTTTGGACTAAGCAATCATTTGTAGGCCTTGCTTTGCTGATCATTTGTGCAATTTACAGTTTCAATCTAGCTGCTATAGTTTTCAAGTTACAGGACCAAAATGAAAAATTTCATTAAAAAATTGTCATTTTAGGGCAATAACTCCTATAAGGAGTCATTTGACAATTTCAGACCAAGTAAGTGAATTGTAGGGTTTTTATTGCTGATCATTTTTGCTATTTATAATTTCACTCTAGCTGTTATGGTTTTTAAGTTACAGGACAAAAACGTAAAATTGCATAAAAAATTGCCATTTAAGGGCAATAACTCCTATAAGGAGTCATCTGACAATTTCAGACCAATTAAGTGAATTGTAGGGCTTGTATTGCTGATCATTTTTGCTATTAACAGTTTCACTCTAGCCGTTACGGTTTTTAAGTTACAGGACAAAAACAGAAAATTTCATAAAAAAATTGTCAATTAAGGGCAATAACTCATATAAGGAGTCGTCTGACAATTTCAGACCAATTAAGTGAATTGTAAGGCTTTTATTGCTGATTATTTGTGCAATTTACAGTTTCAATCTAGCTGCTATAGTTTTCAAGTTACAGGACAAAAACGCAAAATTTCATAAAAAATTGCCATTTAAGGGCAATAACTCCTATAAGGAGTCATCTGATAATTTCAGACCAATTAAGTGAATTGTAGGGCTTGTATTGCTGATCATTTTTGCTATTAACAGTTTTACTCTAGCTGTTATAGTTTTTAAGTTACAGGACAAAAATGGAAAATTTCATAAAAAATTGCCATTTAAGGGCAATAACTCATAAAAGGAGTCATCTGACAATTTCAGACAAATTAAGTGAATTGTAGGGCTTTTATTGCTGATCATTTTTGCTATTTACAGTTTCACTCTTGCTCTTATAGTTTTCAAGTTATATTGTAAATACCAAAAAAGTTTGTCAAAAATCGTCATTAAAGGGCAATAACTCCTACAAGAAGCCAATACACAACTTCACACTAATAGCAAACTATTGTAGACCTTAATGTGCTGATCAATTTGAAGTAACGGTTTTCTCTATAGCTATTATAATTTTTGAGATAATTAAAAACGTGTGTTGACACCATGTTCTATTTTTAGTAACAGCGGCCATCTTTGTCTGTTGATCAACACCCTGGGTACAAATTTGAAACTAGGAACCCTTAGGATGATTGTGGCTAAGTTTGAAAAAATTGGCCCAGTGGTTTCAGAGGAGAAGATTTTTGAAAAAGTTTACGACGGACGCCGGACGCCGGACGCCAAGTGATAGCAAAAGCTCACATGGACCTTTGGTCCAGGTGAGCTAAAAAACAGATACTTAAGAAATTTACAATTTTCTTATATAAAATTTTACAAGAATACTGACTATTGACTAGCTAGAAAATATTTTCTATCCAAGGATGGAAGAAAAAAAACATAAATATGGAGACATGCCCATTTGAATATATTAATCAGCAGGAGCACTTACAGTTTGTGTGTTTTGACACAAATAAAATTGTGAAATGTATTCTAATGTTTTAATTTATTTGTATTAGCTACAAACAAAATTTTCTCCATCGAGGGATAACACAATTTTTGTTGAGCACATTTTATATAACCCCCCAATGTGCAAAATGGAAATTTTGTTATCCCTAATCGGAGATAACATTTTTTGTAGTTAATCCTTAATTAAAATTTAGTGCTAAATTCATTTTATTTAGTTACTCATTGTGTGACCTTTACTTGTCCACCTTCTTTTTCCAGTATCATAAAACAAGTCCAAATAGCCCACCAGTTACTAACACAGGCAAACTATGTGCATCTCTGATTGTTGCACAATTTGAAATTAGTACATATATAATGGTTATCTAATTTTTCATCACAAATGTTGTTTTTTTTATTTAGAAACAACATTACAACAAAGAGGGAAACAGAGAAGGTCATACAGAACGATGTACATGTCAGAGTGATACAGTACAAGGTATCTTAATTAAAATAAAGCAAACACCAGAGGCTCCCAGTCATTGCTCACTTAGTCCAATAATCCTCTCTGTCAGAGAGCTCTCCATAGGCAAAACAGCAGATTTGCGAAACAGGTCTGAATCAGCACATTTCACAATCTCCCGATGTTAGCAAAAATTTTGTGTGGTTAAATTGTTTATAAATTGCTTCTCCAGATATTTTTTCTTTATGAAAATAATCATCTTAAATTTAATCAATACAAAATGGGTACCCTTTCTGTTCTGCCCACCCATCCAACTGGTACATGATCTAAGAATCTTGAAGAAGAGTTTTTAAAATGAAAACTTTATTATATGTGGCAGTTCCTTTGAAAAAACTAAGCATATATCCATGGTATTAATTCAAACTTTCAAAAGGAAAAGATTTCATGATAAAAAAACTTTTTTTCAAGAACAGAAAAGAAACTTGATCAAGTTTTGTGTTAACTGTAATTACACCTCCACCAATTTATAACTTGACTTCTGTATTTCAGGTGTCGAAAATTTTGAACCACAGTGGGAAAAACTAATGTTTTATCAAATAGAACAACTTGATTTGTCTTCACTTCTGTTTCCTCACACGAGTCATTCATGTTTACCTCCCATTACATGGAAGAAGAATAAAAGTATTCCTGGAGCTCGAGCAGTCATGATGGATGATGGAACAGTCATTTTATGTTCCGATCACTCATTGATGATATTATCTGTTGATAAAACTGGTACTCAACCTGTCCAAATGGCTTTTGCTGATGAATTAATTGAAATTGCTGTGTTAACTAGTTGCACTGTTGCCATTTTACTTCCTAAATGTATACAAACTATTGATGTGTACCTAAAACAATTGATCACAACAATACCAGTGCCTGAAACCTGTAAACACATCACAAACAACAGCTACAATCATTTAGTTGTGGCAAGCTATTTCAGGACATTCATTGTGGATCCATGGACACCACAGGTTGTCAGAACAATTGGCAGGGACCCCTATCATGAATATCTGCATGCATTCGATAACAGAATTTATTACAGTGACTATGAGAACTGTTTACATTGCTTCTACTTTTCTGTGGAATTGCAGCAATCTGGGACCAGACAGGAGGAATATCTAGGTGAAGAGGTTTTCAAAAAAAAATTACCATCATCTCCCAAGACAGCTACGACACTACAAGATGGTAGTTTATACCTAGTGTGTACAGACGGATCAGTACTACATATCTCAAGAGAGGGTAGATATTTGAGAATCACAGAAACTGAAGGACTAACTCAGGATTGTATAAGGATCCATTACAATCAAACACAACAGAAACTCATATCATTTCATCCAGGGGTTGTCAAAATATTTCAAAAAGTGTAACTGACAGTAAAATATAACATTTATTTTGTGTATATTCTCTGATGTAGACATGTTGTAAGATTACAAAATCATGCCTGCATTTTTAATCAGTTTTAATATATCATTTTGAAATATGATTGTAGATAGTTTTCCCCAATTTTTGAATTCAGTACAATGAGTGTGCTATGATGATTATTAGATACACCTATTACTGACTAGTGATATATGATACCCATCCATTTTCATAAACAAACCAACTCACATTATACAATTAATGACTTTTTATGAGGTTGACATGAAGATTTATCAACCTGAAGAAGTGAAATATTCACCGAAGCCAACGGCTGAGGTGAATATCACTTCTGAGGTTGATAAATCTCATGTCAACCTGATATGAAAAGTCAACAATTGTTTTATTAAATGACTCAAGACCTGTGAATAATTTCATGATATTTCTCCATATCCTTTCAGATGTTTTGATAATTTTCCAAGGCAAATTAAAACAAGTGTGGACACAGAAAAACGTCTCGCCTGCATTCCGCATCAGTAACGAAAATAAATTTCGTCATAAGCATTACGTAAATAGCATTAAATATCAGCAGCGGCCTGTATACAAAATATTGTCACCATACCCTGCATAGTTACAGGGGAACAGCCGTAACCCAAAAACTTTAACGTAGTCGCTGGACCATGAAATTGAGGTCAAGGTCAGGTGGAACCTACCAGACAGTCATGTACTATTCATCAGCAACCTATATACCAAATATTGTCATCCTACCATGCGTAGTTACAGAGGAACTGTCGTAACCCAAAAACTTTAACGTAGTCGCTGGACCGTGAAATTGAGGTCAAGGTCAGGTGACACCTACCAGACACTCATGTACTAGTCATCAGCAACCTATACACCAAATATTGTCATCCTACCATGCGTAGTTACAGAGGAACTGTCGTAACCCAAAAACTTTAACGTAGTCGCTGGACCGTGAAATTGAGGTCAAGGTCAGGTGACACCTACCAGACAGTCATGTACTAGTCATCAGCAACCTATACACCAAATATTGTCATCCTACCATGCGTAGTTACAGAGGAACTGTCGTAACCCAAAAATTTTAACGTAGTCGCTGGACCGTGAAATTGAGGTCAAGGTCAGGTGACACCTACCAGACACTCATGTACTAGTCATCAGCAACCTATACACCAAATATTGTCATCCTACCATGCGTAGTTACAGAGGAACTGTCGTAACCCAAAAACTTTAACGTAGTCGCTGGACCGTGAAATTGAGGTCAAGGTCAGGTGACACCTACCAGACACTCATGTACTAGTCATCAGCAACCTATACACCAAATATTGTCATCCTACCATGCGTAGTTACAGAGGAACTGTCGTAACCCCAAAACTTTAACGTAGTCGCTGGACCGTGAAATTGAGGTCAAGGTCAGGTGACACCTACCAGACAGTCATGTACTAGTCATCAGCAACCTATACACCAAATATTGTCATCCTACCATGCGTAGTTACAGAGGAACTGTCGTAACCCAAAAACTTTAACGTAGTCGCTGGACCGTGAAATTGAGGTCAAGGTCAGGTGACACCTACCAGACAGTCATGTACTAGTCATCAGCAACCTATACACCAAATATTGTCATCCTACCATGCGTAGTTACAGAGGAACTGTCGTAACCCAAAAACTTTAACGTAGTCGCTGGACCGTGAAATTGAGGTCAAGGTCAGGTGACACCTACCAGACAGTCATGTACTAGTCATCAGCAACCTATACACCAAATATTGTCATCCTACCATGCGTAGTTACAGAGGAACTGTCGTAACCCAAAAACTTTAACGTAGTCACTGGACCGTGAAATTGAGGTCAAGGTCAGGTGACAGGTGACTGACTGGCAAGTACTCATCATAAGCTACCTCTGGACCAAATTTGATGGACCTAGGGCTTGGGCTTACAAAGATATGAAGCAAGATGTCAAGTGTTTACGCCGCCGCCGCCGCCGCCGGATTCCCATACATATGTCTCGCCTCCAGCGACTTTCGTCGCAGGCGAGACAAAAATTAAATTCCAAGGCATCGAGTTGTTCATTTGGCAGGTCCTCGAAATCTTCGTCGTAATTTTTTTCACGTAAATAACTTTTAAATGTCCTAATGCTAGAATCCGTGGCTCTCTTAGTATTTTTGGCATCTTTCTCTGTCAAAATCTTATTTAATTGTTCCTCATTGATAGTTGCAAATCGAGATTTCTGTCCTGCCGGCTCCATCGATATCGCAGCCACTTCTGCCATTTGCAAACGTTTCTAATGACCCGAACTTAATTTGTAAGAACGCATTTGATTGGACGAAATAAAAATAACGTCCAATCAAAAGCTACGTTTTATTTTAGTGTCTCTGTGTTTTCCCTTGATCTATTTTTGGGTACACGATGCCAGTGATATGACATTTGTCCACCTCTCGCGCAAATTTGCGCGGTAGACATGATTTTTGATCGGGAACATCGGCAAAGGATCTAAACCAATGAAAATGCTCAAATTTTCTAGTCATTTAATAAACTACAGTAATGGAAGCGGAGGTTTGGCATGCCATAAAGCCTGGTTTAACCCCTGCCCCAATTTCTTTTGAAATGCCTGTACCAAGTCAGGACCATTGCTACATTTTAGATTGTTGGTTCCAAAGTTTGCCAGTTCTAGGATTTTGATTTATGGATTGTCTTTTTTGACAGTTTCATTATAAATTATTCTGGTCTTAGACAGGGTATATAATGTCACATTCACGGCTTAGGATTTATATTATATTCCATATTTCACAGTATGGGAGACAACTCTGGTCACATGATTAAACCAGAAGACAATTGCTCTAAAAATTATGTTTACAATTGTCTGATGCCTGGGTAGTCATTATCAGGTAATATTTGTCATAACATAAGTAAAGCTGTTACATTTCCATTTTGTTTAAAAACTTAATATTTAGAGTATTATTTAATCATGTGACCAGAGTTGTCTCCCATACTGTGAAAATGCATAAATGATTTTGATTGGATAAATTATTTATGAATGGAGGCCATTGATTATTGAAGCAAAATGAAGTGAACTTAAGCATATTTGATACCAGGGGCTACATATGGCGTATGAGAACATCGGGACAAAGGTAGAGATGAGGAATAATTCGTAAACATTTGACCATTAGGTGTTTGAAATGCTCACGTATTGACAAGACCCTGAAAATCCATAGCATACAACTTGTAGGCAGTCTACTACTTTTTCATAGTAGCTCTTTCTGTCTGAGTGTGCAGCAAAAAAAATTGAAATTAAAATGTATGTCAAAATAAAGAAAATGAAATATGGGATAGTGAAAATATGTACAAAGGAGGCAGAAAATTCGGTCTAACAGACAACATGATCAATAGGCTTAACTACCTTTACCACTCAGCCACCGATGTCACCACAATATTGTTAAATCTTCCCTTCCTCTGCATTAATAAAAAAATAAGTAGTTATCTTTCAATAACAACATGTAAGCAGTGAGGAAACCATTGCTAAGGTCTGTGCAAACATCATACTTAAGTAGAAACTAATATATGTATATATACCATTGTCTATTACTACAACTATGGTATAAAACTTAAGCAGACATTTAAGTCTTTGACAAACAAAGTCAATAAAAGGTGACTCTTTTATATGGTAAAAATGAATTACCTCATAGAATTCTGTCAGAAAGTCAATAGCATACAAGGATGCTTGATCATGTGAATCGGCTGGCTGTGATGCCCAGTGTACAATAGCAAACAATGGTTCCTTGATCTGAGTAACTGGAGTTTGAGCTAACTCTGCAAATCTTCCTCTATCCTGTACTGAGCATGTTGATAGTATACATCTACAGATAGTTGGTCTGATGCCCTCTACAGCACACAGTGACAGTAACAATTCAAATATCTGAAACAAGAATTCTGCTGTCATAAAATTGTTGAGTTTATTCTATTGTTTGAATTTATTTATAAGTATTAACTACAAAAAATATTTTCTCCATCGAGGGATAACAAAATTTCCGTTGTGCACATGTAATATAATCCGCTACGCGGATTATACAATGTGCAAAACGGAAATTTTGTTATCCCTCGATGGAGAAAATATTTTTTGTAGTTAATCCTTAAATAAATTTGATTTGTGTAAACCCTGTCACATAAGATACTATATTTGGAGATGTTATTTGAAAATAGCTAATAGAAAAGTGATGTTGAATGGTTATATTTATAAAAACATGATATTGCACAGCTATTTTTACATTTCTTAAAATAATTTGGAAATCCACCTAGGAACTTTAAACAGCCAATCAGAATTTACTTCTGTTTATTTCAGTTTGAAAATAAGGAAAGTATACATATATATTTTGAAAAACTTCCAACATTTCAAAATGTTGTTTGTTTATTGTATAAAGGTATCTTTTGAATTGAAAGTGTTTATAATTTCAGCTGATACTGAAATGAAATGTGAAATTTTTGTACATGAGACAACAAACCATCAAAACAGTAAACTCATCTAAAGAAACATTGAACTAAATTCCTGTAAAATACTATATGCTAGAATATACAGATGTGCATAAAATATAAATTAATATAACAATTGTAGCAATTAAATATGGTGATATTAAAAATATCGACCTAATTTAAAGGCTATAATTGTTTATTGTCGAGGAACATTGGATTGGGTCCGTATAATACATCATTGGGTATATATAAGCCATATAATTACATATAATTACAGTATACATCATTGTTATAGGAACATTGGACTGGGTGGGTATAATACATCAATGGGTATATACACAGCCAGTAATGGTATACATCATTGTTGTAAGAACATTAGATTGGGTGGGTATAATACATCAATGGGCATATACACAGCCAGTTATGGTATACATCATTGTTGTAAGAACATTAGATTGGGTGGGTATAATACATCAATGGGTATATACACAGCCAGTTACGGTATACATCATTGTTATAGGAACATTGGACTGGGTGGGTATAATACATCAATGGGTATACACTCATACCAGTTACAGTATACATCATTGTTGTAAGAACATTGGATTGAGTGGGTATAATACATCAATGGGTATATACACAGCCAGTTACGGTATACATCATTGTTATAGGAACATTGGATTGGGTGGGTATAATACATCAATGGGTATATACACAGCCAGTTATGGTATACATCATTGTTGTAAGAACATTAGATTGGGTGGGTATAATACATTAATGGGTATATACACAGCCAGTTACGGTATACATCATTGTTGAAAGAACATTGGATTGGGTGGGTATAATACATCAAAGGGTATATACACAGCCAGTTATGGTATACATCATTGTTATAGGAACATTGGATTGGGTGGGTATAATACATCAATGGGCATATACACAGCCAGTTAGGGTATACATCATTGTTATAGGAACATTGGACTGGGTGGGTATAATACATCAAAGGGTATATACACAGCCAGTAATGGTATACATCATTGTTGTAAGAACATTAGATTGGGTGGGTATAATACATTAATGGGTATATACACAGCCAGTTATGGCATACATCATTGTTGTAAGAACATTGGATTGGGTGGGTATAATACATCACTGAGTACTATACACAGCCAGTTATGGTATACATCATTGTTGTAAGAACATTAGATTGGGTGGGTATAATACATTAATGGGTATATACACAGCCAGTTATGGCATACATCATTGTTGTAAGAACATTAGATTGGGTGGGTAAAATACATCAATGGGTATATACACAGCCAGTTACGATATACATCATTGTTGTAAGAACATTAGATTGGGTGGGTATAATACATTAATGGGTATATACACAGCCAGTTATGGTATACATCATTGATGTAAGAACATTAGATTGGGTGGGTATAATACATTAATGGGTATATACACAGCCAGTTACGGTATACATCATTGTTGAAAGAACATTGGATTGGGTGGGTATAATACATCAAAGGGTATATACACAGCCAGTTATGGTATACATCATTGTTGTGAGAACATTAGATTGGGTGGGTATAATACATCAATGGGCATATACACAGCCAGTTATGGTATACATCATTGTTATAGGAACATTGGATTGGGTGGGTATAATACATCAATGGGCATATACACAGCCAGTTAGGGTATACATCATTGTTATAGGAACATTGGACTGGGTGGGTATAATACATCAAAGGGTATATACACAGCCAGTAATGGTATACATCATTGTTGTAAGAACATTAGATTGGGTGGGTATAATACATTAATGGGTATATACACAGCCAGTTATGGCATACATCATTGTTGTAAGAACATTGGATTGGGTGGGTATAATACATCACTGAGTACTATACACAGCCAGTTATGGTATACATCATTGTTGTAAGAACATTAGATTGGGTGGGTATAATACATTAATGGGTATATACACAGCCAGTTATGGCATACATCATTGTTGTAAGAACATTAGATTGGGTGGGTAAAATACATCAATGGGTATATACACAGCCAGTTACGATATACATCATTGTTGTAAGAACATTAGATTGGGTGGGTATAATACATTAATGGGTATATACACAGCCAGTTATGGTATACATCATTGTTATAGGAACATTGGACTGGGTGGGTATAATACATCAATGGGTATATACACAGCCAGTTACGATATACATCATTGTTGTAAGAACCTTAGATTGGGTAGGTATAATACATTAATGGGTATATACACAGCCAGTTATGGTATACATCATTGTTGTAAGAACATTGGACTGGGTGGGTATAATACATCAATGGGTATATACACAGCCAGTTACGATATACATCATTGTTGTAAGAACATTAGATTGGGTGGGTATAATACATCAATGGGTATATACACAGCCAGTTACGATATACATCATTGTTGTAAGAACCTTAGATTGGGTGGGTATAATACATTAATGGGCATATACACAGCCAGTTATGGTATACATCATTGTTGTAAGAACATTGGATTGGGTGGGTAAAATACATCAATGGGTATATACACAGCCAGTTATGGTATACATCACTGTTATAAGAACATTGGACTGGGTAGGTATAATACATTAATGGGTATATACACAGCCAGTTATGGTATACATCATTGTTGTAAGAACATTGGACTGGGTGGGTATAATACATCAATGGGTATATACACAGCCAGTTACGATATACATCATTGTTGTAAGAACATTAGATTGGGTGGGTATAATACATCAATGGGTATATACACAGCCAGTTACGATATACATCATTGTTGTAAGAACCTTAGATTGGGTAGGTATAATACATTAATGGGTATATACACAGCCAGTTATGGTATACATCATTGTTGTAAGAACATTGGACTGGGTGGGTATAATACATCAATGGGTATATACACAGCCAGTTACGATATACATCATTGTTGTAAGAACATTAGATTGGGTGGGTATAATACATCAATGGGTATATACACAGCCAGTTACGATATACATCATTGTTGTAAGAACCTTAGATTGGGTGGGTATAATACATTAATGGGCATATACACAGCCAGTTATGGTATACATCATTGTTGTAAGAACATTGGATTGGGTGGGTAAAATACATCAATGGGTATATACACAGCCAGTTATGGTATACATCATTGTTGAAAGAACATTGGACTGGGTAGGTATAATACATTAATGGGTATATACACAGCCAGTTATGGTATACATCATTGTTGTAAGAACATTGGACTGGGTGGGTATAATACATCAATGGGTATATACACAGCCAGTTACGATATACATCATTGTTGTAAGAACATTAGATTGGGTGGGTATAATACATCAATGGGTATATACACAGCCAGTTACGATATACATCATTGTTGTAAGAACATTAGATTGGGTGGGTATAATACATTAATGGGCATATACACAGCCAGTTATGGTATACATCATTGTTATAGGAACATTGGACTGGGTGGGTATAATACATCAATGGGTATATACACAGCCAGTTACGGTATACATCATTGTTGTAAGAACATTAGATTGGGTGGGTATAATACATCAATGGGTATATACACAGCCAGTTATGGTATACATCATTGTTGTAAGAACATTGGACTGGGTGGGTATAATACATTAATGGGTATATACACAGCCAGTTACGGTATACATCATTGTTGTAATAACATTGGATTGGGTGGGTGTAATACATCAATTGGTATATACACAGCCAGTTACGGTATACATCATTGTTGTAAGAACATTAGATTGGGTGGGTATAATACATCAATGGGTATATACACAGCCAGTTATGGTATACATCATTGTTGTAAGAACATTGGATTGGGTGGGTATAATACATCAATGGGTTTATACACAGTCAGTTATGGTATACATCATTGTTATAGGAACATTGGATTGGGTGGGTATAATACATCAATGGGTATTAACACAGCCAGTTACAGAATACATAATTCTTGTAAGAACATTGGATTGGGTGGGTATAATACATCAATGGGTATATACACAGTCAGTTATGATATACATCATTGTTATAGGAACATTGGATTGGGTGGGTATAATACATCAATGGGTATATACACAGCCAGTTATGGTATACATCATTGTTATAGGAACATTGGATTGGGTGGGTATAATACATCAATGGGTATTAACACAGCCAGTTACAGAATACATAATTGTTGTAAGAACATTGGATTGGGTGGGTATAATACATCACTGGGTATATACACAGTCAGTTATGATATACATCATTGTTATAGGAACATTGGATTGGGTGGGTATAATACATCAATGGGTATATACACAGTCAGTTATGGTATACATCATTGTTATAGGAACATTAGATTGGGTGGGTATAATACATCAATGGGTATATACACAGCCAGTTATGGTATACATCATTGTTGTAAGAACATTGGATTGGGTGGGTATAATACATCAATGGGTATATACACAGCCAGTTACGGTATACATCATTGTTGTAAGAACATTAGATTGGGTGGGTATAATACATTAATGGGCATATACACAGCCAGTTATGGTATACATCATTGTTGTAAGAACATTAGATTGGGAGGGGTATAATACATCAAAGGGCATATACATAGGCAATTACAGTAAACTTTTTATGATTATCAACATGTATTTTTCCATCTGTCACACATGCTAGAAATGCTGAAAAATCATGCCAGGGTCTACCTCCAATAGCTTTTAAAGTCAGCAGAAATTTGTATTGTACATATGTACTGTATGGGTAACTTAATAAAGTCTTTGACCATTGTACATATGTACTGTGTGGCTAAGTTAACTAAGTCTTTGACCAGTGTACATATGTACTGTGTGGCTAAGTTAACTAAGTCTTTGACCATTGTACATATGTACTGTGTGACTAAGTTAACTAAGTCTTTGACCATTGTACATATGTACTGTGTGACTAAGTTAACTAAGTCTTTGACCATTGTACATATGTACTGTGTGGCTAAGTTAACTAAGTCTTTGACCAGTGTACATATGTACTGTGTGGCTAAGTTAACTAAGTCTTTGACCATTGTACATATGTACTGTGTGGCTAAGTTAACTAAGTCTGACCATTGTACATATGTACTGTGTGACTAAGTTAACTAAGTCTTTGACCAGTGTACATATGTACTGTGTGGCTAAGTTAACTAAGTCTTTGACCATTGTACATATGTACTGTGTGGCTAAGTTAATTAAGTCTTTGACCAGTGTACGTTAGTACTGTGTGGCTAAGTTAATTAAGTCTTTGACCATTGTACATATGTACTGTGTGGCTAAGTTAACTAAGTCTTTGACCAGTGTACATATGTACTGTGTGGCTTAGTTAACTAAGTCTGACCATTGTACATATGTACTGTGTGTATGTATGTACTGTGTGGCTAAGTTAACTAAGTCTTTGACCATTGTACATATGTACTGTGTGGCTAAGTTAACTAAGTCTTTGACCAGTGTACATATGTACTGTGTGGCTAAGTTAACTAAGTCTTTGACCATTGTACATATGTACTGTGTGGCTAAGTTAATTAAGTCTTTGACCAGTGTACGTTAGTACTGTGTGGCTAAGTTAATTAAGTCTTTGACCATTGTACATATGTACTGTGTGGCTAAGTTAACTAAGTCTTTGACCAGTGTACATATGTACTGTGTGACTAAGTTAACTAAGTCTGACCATTGTACATATGTACTGTGTGTATGTATGTACTGTGTGGCTAAGTTAACTAAGCCTTTGACCATTGTACATATGTACTGTGTGGCTAAGTTAACTAAGTCTTTGACCAGTGTACATATGTACTGTGTGGCTAAGTTAACTAAGTCTTTGACCAGTGTACATATGTACTGTGTGGCTAAGTTTTTGACCATTGTACATATGTACTGTGTGGCTAAGTTAACTAAGTCTTTGACCAGTGTACGTATGTATTGTGTGGCTAAGTTAACTAAGTCTGACCATTGTACATATGTACTGTGTGGCTAAGTTAACTAAGTCTTTGACCAGTGTACATATGTACTGTGTGGCTAAGTTAACTAAGTCTTTGACCAGTGTACGTATGTACTGTGTGGCTAAGTTAACAAAGTCTTTGACCATTGTACATATGTACTGTGTGGCTAAGTTAACTAAGTCTTTGACCATTGTACATATGTACTGTGTGGCTAAGTTAACTAAGTCTGACCATTGTACATATGTACTGTGTGGCTAAGTTAATTAAGTCTTTGACCAGTGTACGTTAGTACTGTGTGGCTAAGTTAATTAAGTCTTTGACCATTGTACATATGTACTGTGTGGCTAAGTCTTTGACCAGTGTACATATGTACTGTGTGGCTTAGTTAACTAAGTCTGACCATTGTACATATGTACTGTGTGTATGTATGTACTGTGTGGCTAAGTTAACTAAGTCTGACAATTGTACATATGTACTGTGTGGCTAAGTTAACTAAGTCTTTGACCAGTGTACATATGTACTGTGTGGCTAAGTTAACTAAGTCTGACCATTGTACATATGTACTGTGTGGCTAAGTTAACTAAGTCTTTGACCAGTGTACATATGTACTGTGTGGCTAAGTTAAGTAAGTCTTTGACCATGTTTTGCTGGAACAGGTCTTAAGAGTTCCAATGAATTTTATTTGGATAAAGTTAACCATATTTTTATTAGAAGGGTTGCCAATAATGACAATAATGATTATTTCAATGTATGGTATACTTAACATTAATTATACATGCATATCTTTTTGAACTTGTTTTTTTTAAATAATAATAGTTTTACCTTAACAACAGATTCTGCTGTGCTGGTAGGAATCAGATTCAATACTTTCTCAATACTGGAACTCAGTTTCTCAAACCTAACAGAAAAATACTACATGATACATTTATTAATATTTGCAAAAGAACACCGCAATGCAAACATCATTGTTTTGATATGTAAATTCAAGAAACCAAAGACCATTAAAACAATGAAAATGAATTAATCTAGAGTCTACTCTTGCAGTTAATTTTTTGCAGACTATAATGTAACAGGTAACGTACAACATACAGCATGCAAAATGAGAAGGCTATACACAATTGTTGTGCAAATAATTACAAAGAAAATGCCCACTGCAGGCATTGTAGAGTGTCATATACAATCGATCTTCCATGGCTCGAACTCGAAAGGGCAGACAAAAATAGTTCGAGAAATCGGGAGTTCGAGAAACCAGGGCTTGTGATGTCCGGAAATGATTAATGTGCGAACCGGAATCGATATCGGTTTATATATTTCAGTTAATTACCTGTGTAACATTGGATTAATAAAATTGTGTTTCTTCATTGCATTTCATATATAAATCTTATTTTTAAGTACATATTTTTGTTTTTATTAAAATAAAAATGTTTACTGTTACATTTCTTGTTTAATTTTGTGCACGAGGATTGATAAGTATTATTGCATTACGTAATTATGTCAATGACCTTGATTTGGATTTGATAGCAATTTATTGGCGCATATTTTAATTAATTAAAACCTTCTTCAACAAATTTGCCAACAAAGGAGTACATAAATACAAATTGATGACATTAGGTTAATTATTAGGGATTATATCATTAAAGATCAAGCTTGGCATTTTACAGTTATGGCTTCGATCTTTACACCTTTTACGACCAATTAGTTATGCAAGCTGTCAATAATTTTAGTTCGAGTTTTCGAGAAATCTGTGTTCGAGAAATCGAAGTAATTTTAACATTGATTATATAGGGGGAAAGTTCCGTACTTTGATAGGTGTTCGAGAAATCCCGCCAGTTCGAGCTACTGAAGTTCGACTGTATATATATTTTTTTTGACACTATGACAGTAACTTTATAGACACTTGGACTGATATTGACCAGCTGATATGTTACGCTGGTAACTTGCAACTTACTCTGAAAGTGACTGTTGGATGTTCTGATTTTTCAGTAAATCTCCAAATAAATCTACAGCATACTGTCTTGTGCTTCCTGAGTCTCCATTTAACACAATGTTAAACATAAGTTGGAATGTCCATTTTACATTCTTTGGATTGAATAACTATAAAATAGTTGCAAGGAGAAAAAAACAGTAGAGATTTTTCTGACAATTTATTTTTATTAAATATATATTCTGATCATTCAAATTTCATGAAGTATATAGTAAGCATTCTGATATCCATTTTATTTTATCGGTATTTTTTAGAATAAATTATTATTTTGATGTCTTTTTAATAAATTGCCTAGGTAAGTTAAATTATCCTAAGAAATAATTCATGCATTCTATGCATGTTTTTACATATATTAATAGGTGTATGTTCAGTTCACATTAAACAATGAGCAATAACCCAATCAAGAAACTACATGTAGATCAACATTCAGGAGGGTCTATTAAAACTTATGTCTGGTAAAACTTATGATATACCTTTTGTCCAATATCCTGATGAAGACATAGGTTTGAAATACACGATAATGTAAAAACCATTATTGTTAAATTCTGGTCATCTAAAAATGACATCAATGTCTTGTACAGTGCCCTGGAACTATCCTGGAGACAGATAAGAATAAAATGATGCATTAAGATCAAAGCAAAACAAATGTTCCACTATCAAGATTACAGAGCCAACCAATAGAAAATGTTCAAGACTGTATGGTATATTACATGACTTACGTAGTACTTATAATTCTGCAATGACTTGAGTGGGAGGTTTGGCACGACATAAAACCTGGTTTAATTTCTTTTGTAATGCCTGTACCAAGTCAGAACCATTGCTGCAGTTACTATATTGTTGGTTGTTGGTTCTCAAGTTTCAAGTTTCTTGGACTTTGATTTGTGGATAATCTTTTTTGACAGTCTTCTTGGTGTTCGTTATTTTGTTATATCCGACATTGATAGTACTTACAAGATTTTTGATAAAGGACTGAGCAGCAAAGTTGTCCCTACAAAGGTTAACCAGTAACCCAAGACATGGCATTGTAAAATCTGTAACAGGGTTGGTTCTGTAACATAAACATAGTAAACAACTAATATTGTTTGTTAAACTTGTCTCATGGCCTTGTTTTGTTTTTTGCAAAGTTTACAATCATCATCATACAATCATAACAGCATCTATTTGAATTTATTTAAATAATATTAACTTCAATAAACGTACATATTCTATGTATATCAGTACATTTTCAGTGTAGATCAACACATTTACAAAGTATCATAACCATAAATATACGGCACACAGTGGAACACAATTTCAAAATCTACATGTCAATTGACATATTAGAATGGCGTTCTTATCTTTTTGAAGTTCTATCGTACAAATAAAAGTGTTAATGGGTGAATACTAGTGAAAACTGTTTCATTGTACATGTATGCAATATCATATTTTGTTTGGAACAATGTTCACACAATACCCTATAATATTTGTTATAGTTATATCCTTATATATTGGCCATATTGTAAAAGTGTCTAGTGAGCATTGGTAGAATGGTCAGAACATATTACAAGCTACTTACATGTGTTTTAAAACAAAATGAAGCAAATCTTCAACATAACTATCTTGAAAATTTATCTTATGTCCATATGTTATTTTCTGTAACAGATTCAAAATCTGAAAAAAAAGTTGAAAAATTTCATTATTTATATATAAGTACTGGATAGACTGGCTCCTTCCACCAATAACAACTGCAACAAAAGCTGACAATTTGCTGAAAGTCAAACCACAAAGGAACAAACATACAAGTGCTGCTATGATAATTCAGTACAATATTTAATGAGAAAGTTCACGTTTTAATTTTAAGGCTTATTTACTATAACTCTGTCATGTACATGTACTATAATGATCTTCACCATTATTGTACATTTAGTTCATAATATTGACATGCTTTAGCTATACACTGAACAATTAATTATCAGGCAAAATACAATTTAATATTTGGTTCTCAGACACTGCCACAATTTTTAAAAACTTGCCAACCAACATATATATACATGTATTTGCTTTCCATAAACTCTTGCTGACAACCTTATGGTTTAAAAATTTTTTCTTCCAACCCATATTTAAGCATTCTTTTTCACACTGATCAAACAAATACAATAGGACAACTAGATACAATGACAACAGTTTTTGTTAGTCTGGCAGTGAATATTTAATTCTAGCCGTGGATACTGCCTGAACACTGGGACAATGATATTTATACATTTACAGGTAATGATTATATACAAGCTCTTTGTGTTTGCCAGCCATATTATGAGTGACCAGTACAGAACGAGATATATATGTCCCAAAATAAATGCCTTTACATAAAATCCCTCGCCATTTGTTCTGCAATTTATAAAGCTGAAAAAATAGTATGTACCTACATTGCAATTTTTCAAAGATATACATGTATTGTCTTAGAACCAGATATTTAATTTTAGATGCACAGTCTGTTCTGAATAAGACTGACAAATAGATTTCAACATAATCACAAATGTTAATACAACACTGAACGTCAAAAATTTGTATACTTTAACTACTTCTAAGTGAATATTATATATTGCATTAGATTATTTATTTATTCTAGCACTTTGTCTTGTTCATAAAATGATTAAAATTGAAATGTATGAATCTGTAAGAGTAGGTTTACTTTTTTAAAATGCTTTTAAGGTGTTGTATCCCTAACTGATTTAGCTAAAATTCAGAAAGTTGTGTTCCATCCCTATTTTTGTCCTTTAAATTTGTGTTTATTTACTGATATGATGTTCTATGAATAATTAATTTAATTGTGAGGCGAATGTTTAATTTATTTCTTCTAATGATGTTAGAATAACTAATTTTTTACTGCAAGTAAACTTTTCAAAAACATCAAAGCTTAGGTGAATTTTACTTATTTCACTATCCCACACTGGGCAGCCCATCAATGTCCCCTCTACTTAAGGTCTTAATGTTGTAAAAAAAGTTTACATGAAAGCTTTTATAATTTTTTCCAATGTATTGTACTTTCAAGTCTTTTGACAAAAAAAAAAACAAACCAGCATCTATATTGCAAATGGTGGGAAGATGTCCACTCAGACTGGAAAGGTCACAAAGGATGGGTCGAGTACACAAGTTTTGTCCACCTGATGTCCACTCAGACTGGAAAGGTCACAAAGGATGGGTCAAGTACACAAGTTTTGTCCACCTGATGTCCACTCAGACTGGAAAGGTCACAAAGGATGGGTCAAGTACACAAGTTTTGTCCACCTGATGTCCACTCAGAGTTTGGACAGGTCTCAAAGGATGGGTAGAGTACACAAGTTTTGTCCACCTTATGTCCACTTAAAATGCAGACAAATCACAAAGGATGGGTCGAGTATACAAGTTTTGTCCACATGATGTCCACTCAGACTGCAAACAAATCACAAAGGATGGGTCAAGTACACAAGTTTTGTCCACCTTATGTCCACTCAGACTGCAGACAAATCACAAAGGATGTGTCGAGTACACAAGTTTTGTCCACCTTATGTCCACTCAGACTGCAGACAAATCACAAAGGATGGGTCGAGTACACAAGTTTTGTCCACCTTATGTCCACTCAAACTGCAGACAAATCACAAAGGATGGATCGAGTACACAAGTTTTGTCCACCTTATGTCCACTCAGACTGCAGACAAATCACAAAGGATGGGTAGAGTACACAAGTTTTGTCCACATGATGTCCGCTCAGACTTTGGACAGGTCACAAAGGGTGGGAAGAATACACAAGTTTTGTCCACCTTATGTCCACTCAAAATGCAGACAAATCACAAAGGATGGGTCAAGTACACAAGTTTTGTCCACCTTATGTCCACTCAGAATGCAGACAAATCACAAAGGATAGGTAGAGTACACAAGTTTTGTCCACCTTATGTCCACTCAGACTGCAGACAAATCACAAAGGATGGGTCGAGTACACAAGTTTTGTCCACCTTATGTCCACTCAAAATGCAGACAAATCACAAAGGATAGGTAGAGTACACAAGTTTTGTCCACCTTATGTCCACTCAAAATGCAGACAAATCACAAAGGATGGGTCGAGTACACAAGTTTTGTCCACCTGATGTCCTTAAGTTTTGTCCACATGATGTCCACTCAGACTTGGGACAGGTCACAAAGGGTTAGAAGAGTACACAAGTTTTGTCCACATGATGTCCTTAAGTTTTGTCCCCCTGATGTCTATAAGTTTTGTCCACCTTATGTCCACTAAGACTGTGCCGTGTACAGGTCACAGAGTAAAAAAAATGTGAGCTGAAGTGTATTTATATTGACAATCAAATAACATCATTATGAATTTTTTTTTAACAGATTAATACATGGTGACCTCTGTCCACACTAAGACCAACTCATACAAATCTGTAACATATACATATTGCCATGACAACAATTACCTCTGTTGTAAAATGGTCCCCTGGTATACCAGCATGTGTTTTAATGACATCTGCTAAACACTGTGTTAAATGAAATGAGTCGTGAAGAGATTCTCTTATTTCATTATCCTGAGCTGAAAAAAAGAAAATAAAATAAAACCAAAAGTAAAAAAGTGCTTATAGTTCAGTTGATTGTCAGTTCCTAACTTGCACATAACTATGTTGGGTTGTCAGGCCATAATATGGAAAGACTGGCCACAGACCGTAGTGGGTGACATGTTTGGAGAGTGCCATGCTCCTTTGCCCGATAAAGACCCCTATTGTAGATTTCAAAAGAGTAGGCTCATTGTAGCCTCCACAAAAGGCTACCCTACACATACTTTTCCAATGGCAGTCAAATTGTTTTCCCCAATGTCCCAACCTTTTTTTCACATTGATTTAATGTTGTTTATTAACTTTCTCTCGTCCTGAATATAGCTGAAATATTGCTTGCTGGACGTAAAGCAAACATCCAATCAATCAATCATAATTATGTTTATTTCATCATCAATTTCCCAAGATAATCACTCCTCGGTGATAACAGTACATGTATTTTAAGAGCAATTTTTTTTGCAAATTTTGTATGTGTGTTGATATATTTCTGAATTACTAAATTTACTTATGTACACTCTGATGCCTTCTATAAAACATTATTTAAACTTAAAAGTTTTGTGGGTCTTTTTTTGGTCACCTCTGCAGATATCTAGACTGACCTAGATTTTGAAACACTGTGATACATTTGACAAGTAAGCTTGGCTTGGTCTTAGAATCCCTGATGATATCTATCACAGCATTCAGACATTCTACCGGTAGTAAGTTTCTAAGGTTGAAAAATTTTAAAGTTGATCCTCTGGATGTCAAGCCAATCAATACCTGAAATCATATGATATAATGTAGATGACATTAATTGACACTTCTGTCCAATTATAGGACCATTAATATGTTTGGAGGGTACAAGGCTCCTTGCCAATAAAACCTCATCAGGCAAAAGTGTCTGTCTCTACTCAATTCCCAATACTTTTCCAGTAAAAACAGCATTGCAATTCTTTTTGTCTTTTGGGGTAGCCCTTTGCTATCCACTTTTGGAGGTCAGAGATTATTTTATGGGCACCAATGTTTCCTTGTAATTTTATTTGGGGTACAAGGTATTATTGCAAGAAAAATGTTTGTTAGGTTGATTGATTGATTCTTTGTTACAGGTTTTTTCTGATATTGTTCAGTACGCTGGAAGTATCCAATATAATAGAATTCAGTGAAATGTACAGGAAAATAGAATTGGTTCTGAATTTTAAGATGACTAACGAAGACTGCCTTACAAACAAAGATGGGAAGGTTACCGTTGAAAAGATTTTATGAAACACCTTTAAAAAAATAGGGCCTCTAATTGGACATAATGCCATTTTGCATTGTTTTTCATATTCCTGAACACATGTTACTGAATTACAAATCAGCTCATCGGAACAGCTGAGCATGATAACAGACAACTTTTACCATGACCTTGGACCTATAAAAGTAATTTTAAATTGGCCTAACCTAAATAATACAAATGGGATTTGATTTTAATTTTACAGTACTTAATAATAGACGTACAATGTTTTAACAAAATCGGTTTTTCAAGTAATCTTTTGAAAACTGCAATTATTTACAATTTTTTTAATTGATCTCACTCAAAAACAACAAATGGGATTGTGCTGAAAATTAAAGTTATCTTATTTTATATTACTTAACAGCTGTGCAGTGTTTCAACAAAATATTTAAGGATTAACTACAAAAAATATTTTCTCCATCGAGGGATAACAAAATTTCCGTTTTGCACATTGTATAATCCGCGTAGCGGATTATATTAAATGTGTACAACGTAAATTTTGTTATCCCTCGATGGAGAAAATAATTTTTGTAGTTAATACTTATAAATAAATTCAAACAATAGAATAAACTCAACAATTTTATTTTTGTAACTGGACATTTTTTAAAAAAGTGATCAACACAAAAACTGTTAGTTTCCCGTGGAGTAATATATGACGTCAAATGGCACGTGTCTCCATGACGATCAAATTTGTTTTCCATCCTCTGATAGAAAATATTTTCCAGCCAATCAAAAGTCAGTATTCTCGCAAAATTTATTTATGATGACATGTTTTAAAGTTATCATTTGGAAACCATTAACTGCTGACCAAACAAAAAAAATTAATTGGCATGTGTTGAAAACTACAAATTGGAATGTGCTGAAAATTGAAGTTGATCTTCATTTTATAGTACTTAACAGCTGTTCAAAGCTCAAACAAAATCAGTTGACATGTTTTTCAGTTATCCTCTGGAAACAACCAACTGTTAAACAGAAAAAATTTGAATTGTCTAAAACTACAAATTGGATTGTGTTGAAATTACTTAAACAGTACTTAACAGTTATGCAAAGTTAATCTGTTGTCAGTGTTGATGTGTTTTCAAGTTATCGTCTGGAAACCACAGAGGCAGGGACAAATGAACAGACGGGCAGAAAGCCACTTATATCCATACGGAGACATAATACCTCAACCCTATGAGTAGCTGAGTATAAAAATTGTACACTGTTCTACAGGAACAGATTTGTATCAGGCCTAGAAACTATACAAAAATGTATGCTCACTGGGATTTTTTTTCCAGTGCTACTGAATACGCTTACTATAACAGTAAAATATTCTTCTTATTGGTCCATTTCCAAATTCATTTATTCTTAAACTTGTATTAATCCTAAATAGAGATGAAATACTGTCTGTGGACATTTGGCAAAGACATAATCAATTTAACATGTCAAAAACGCTGCTGATATGAATCTGATTTCATTAAAATGCAACAAGAAATTAATTAATTGTACTAGAATACTGACTTTTGATTGGCTAGAAAATATTTTCTATGAGAAGATGGAAAAAAATAATCATGGAGAAATGTACCCTTTGACATCATATATTATTCTGTGGAAAAATTGTTTTGTGTGTTGATATTTCTTTCAAAAATGTAAAATTACAAAAATAAAATTGCTGAGTTTATTCAAATATTTAAATTTATTTATAAGTATAAACATGAACCTATAAATCACGGGACTGAAATCTAATGATATAGTATACTTTTCCTCGTTGCGCCAAACTCCAATTTGCGAACAAGAGTCGACACGGATATGACCATATATATGGCTTTTGTACGATACAATCTGTTCGAGACTCAAGCAAGTTACGTGTAAATATCAATACATTGATGCATTTAATTACACAAATTAAACAAAGTAGAAAAAACACAACATACACAACAAACAAACAAAAAACAAAAACAAAAGTTTTTAATTCTAAAATTCAATTGTTGTACTAGTCCCAGTGAATTAAAATCAAACCGCCTTGTATGATTTTATTTGATGTTTATGGTTTTCACCAATTAGACAATTTATATGATGACACAGGTATTAGCTACCTAGGGTGTAACATCAGACAACTTTTGACACCGTTGTTTATAACCATTTGTTCACCACACCTGTGATTACATAACAATTGCAACAGGTGTATGCCAAATTAAAAGAGAATGGGTTGTAAAAAATACTTATTCCAATTCTGAAATTTTTTTATCATTTGCATTTAAAATTAAGGAGTTTCTTGTAAAATATAAGCTGAAAATACGTAACAGGATGGAGATGTCCTTGTGGAAAAAAGTGTTCGAAAAAAGGTAAAAAAAGTATGCTTATTAATCATGTTATCAATTATGACCTATTTCTGTGCATTCTTAAAACATCATTCTTTCAGAATGTGAAAGAAAAAAGAATACTGCGTTCATAATAAAGACGTGGATTGGTTTTATTTAAGGGGACCGTTTAAAAATTTGTGCAGTCTTGCCGAAAACGTGCTAATGTTTCATGCTACATAATCCGATAATAAATGGGGATTCTCAACAAAAATAATATATGCTGCAACGCGACAAAAAAAACCAATTGGTTGGTCTATACCTTTTAAATGTGTAATTTTGCATTACGATGATATATGGTCTGAAAGTATAAAGTTCGTAAAAATGACATACAAAAATGCCGACCGTTAAAAAAACTCCAGATTTTCGCTGATTTCAATATATTTTTAAATGATAAAACATGGTCACAATAATACAATGAGGCAAATAAAACAATTAAAATAAAAAAAAAAAATAAAAGACATTTACTGTCACAAGATAATTGCACAAATTTAAATTGAAATATTAGTACCGTATTGTACTATAGATGCTGTCATTTCTGCGTTCTCGTTTTTAAATCTCTACAAATCATACTTTTTAAACTGAAGACTAAGCGAGTGTCCAATCCCGTTATGTTAGTTATATTAGTACCAGGTATAAACTACAAACAATATTTTCTCAATCAAGGGCTTAGAGATAACAAAATTTCTGCACATTTATTATACAATTTGTAAAAGAGAATTTTGTTATTCCACAATGGTGAAAATATTTTTGTATATAACCCTTAACTGTAAGCGTGAAACACTTTACATCCAATTTTCCATTTTCATATTCTTTCTAAGAGGCATAACTCCTGAAAATTAGTTCAATAAACAAATTTATAAACTTCACAAAAATCCTGCAAAAAATGCAGATTTCCAAATGAACCATAAATTAGGGGATTGGAGCTTTTTTTTAACTTTGTATGAGATGTTACTTATACATACTTCAGAAAATAGTTTCATACAAGTCTGAAAAATGGAGGAGTGAGAGCACTTATAAGACATAAGGAAACCAGTGAAACCAGTACAAGAAAAATACAACAACTAAATGTGGAATAAAGTTGACATGAGTTAATACAATCAGAAAATCAAAACACTCATAACTTTCATCATAACATAAAACAAATGTCATATTTTACTTTTTACTTCTGTGATTTTCCTGCCTTTATTTTGGGGCTGATATTTGGCCCCATTCCCAATGGCTAAAAACATATTTTATCCCAATTATGTAAGTGAAAATTCCCAGTTCAGAAGGTGTTGTAATCCCGGGTCTAAAAATAAACTAAATCACGCTAAGCCGAAATATTACAAAGATCATCAAACGCTGATTACTTTGCAAACATTGGTTTATAATTACTGTTCTGGTATCTTAAATCATAACTGCAACCAGTATTATATAAGAGCTTGCTTGTTTTATACAAATATGCATATTCCGGTACAATATTAAAAAAACCTTTGATTTTGTAAGTCGCGGAACTTTGTTCAATAATATGAAAGATAATTGCTTCTTGCAAATAACATAAATTTCTTTATATTTACGATGTCCAGTATTATGAACTGGTTTTCGGTTTAAATGGAGTCGTCTAGATAAGAATAAGTTTGAGGAATACATTTTCAATGCAGCCTGACCCTGCAGTAATGTTCAAAATGGCATTACACAACGGGAAATGCTATCGATGGGGAAAGATGGTGCATTGTATCAAAACTAGGAAATTTTGGTTTTAAGAAATTAAATATTGACTGAAGCCTTGACAAAGAAAGACATTAGTTTTCCATCCATTATCGGCATTCAGCCGAACCTTCCTACCGACCTTTGTCATTAGATAAGCATATGAATCAGGATTAACTAAAGCCAAACGAAGTCATGTACATGTACATTTTTAGAGTTTAGTATATCTGATTTAGGTCTTATCCAGTCATTTATTAAGTCTCCAGAACAAACGAGAGTGAGAGTGAAAGTAAAATCTGATGTTTGCAATTCAGTTTCTAATTAATTCTACCAAGTTTCATGGAAATTTTTCTCTTTAAGTATGATGTCAGCACAGTTAGATACATATGTAAATTTTGCTTTTTCCAAACTCTTTATGAAAAACGATTGAATTGTCAGTTTTGGGGTCAGGTTTATAGATTCCATCTTGTCATTCATGACTAATTAACAGACAAGAAACATTTTCGTTAAAAACATTGATGTTTAAACATGTTAAAAGCAATGTTTTTACTTCATTCATATTTGAGACATTTTCCCAATTGTGGAGTTTAATTCGTTATTTTCCCAATTAACAGGTGCCCAGACCCCATTTGAAAAAAGGTAGGAAAATCCTTGTACTTAATAAAACAAACAATACAGGTATGCAATTCAGTCTTTCACAAGCTGACAATATGACTGGGTTGACTGGTATGAAAACATCATGACCTCTATATTTTTACAATTTCACTTTGAAGGTCACTTATTACATGTTTGACTGTACCTACCTCTAGTTCTCTTTGCAGATAGACCATATTAGCATCTGTTTTACTGTTCTTGTATTGGTTGGCTGCCATAATAACCTGCTTCACACATGATGCTGTCTCCATGGTTACTGTTGTTAAGGTTAAACTATAAAAAATGCAACATCTATGATTTAATAATATACTGAATAAATGAAAATGTCAAAATTATTGCTTTGTGCAAAAAATTTGATGCATTTAATATAATGGGGCATCGACCAACTAACACTGACTCTATTATTGAACAAGGCCTCCTTTCATGATGTGGACTTTCTGAAGTTTTAAATATCTTGGTTACAAAAATAAACTTTAAGCACTGATGTTGACTTTCCAATCTATTATATTTCTTGGACGGCTTCCCTGCACTAGTAATATACATTTCTTACTGTAATAAATTTACTCCAGTTTTGAGAATCACTTCATACTACTTGTGCTAGCTACAAATTCTCAGTTTAACACCTGTTATTTGGTATGATCACAGGACCTTACAGGGAAATGTTTACAAGTTTTGTGAATTATCACATCCATGGGTGCATTCCAGTTTGCTGAATCCCAGATTGCCTTGTCTAATTTGCAAATTCCCTATTTTAAGAACAATCAACAAGGTGTATAAAAGAATTTTATCCAGAATTATGTGTGTTTAGGAAAATTATGTAAATTAATAAAATAATCAAACAATTTAATTGACATAAATAGAAATAAATTTATTACTCATAAATTATCAGCAAAAGACGTTATTTGTGTTAAATCAATATAATAAGCTGATAATTTTCATTTGAGAAAAAATCAAGTTGATTTAAGTCACTGAACTTTACTGACAATTATGATGCTTAGAAAAATTAGGCAAATCAATCACAAATACTTAAAGTCATCTTTCAGAGTTATAAATTATAAGCTTGGGTTTTTATTTGTATTGAATTAATATTATGGAGGATGTATACATAAACCTATAATCATAAGGGAATCAGCAAATTGGATGCAGCAATCTGGTAATCGGCAAACTGGTACTAAACCAACTGGCACACATCGGTAAAGTCAGAACTTATACAACATACTTTATAGGTTACTCTTCAGTTTAATGCCCCTTTCAGAAATTTTTTAGCTGTATTATGGTGTCCAGTTTAAAAACTAGTATGGGGCGGAAGCTGTAGTTTATGGAGAAAACCCCAATATTTGAAGGAAAATTTGTCGATGAAGATTCGAGTCAAGTGCACCCTGCCTGCAGTGAGACTCGAACCCACAATCTCATTTTTGACAGACCATATGATCAATAGTATACAAACTACTTTAACCATGGTTTAAGTTTTTTTACTATGCAAAAGCTATTTGAGAGGAAATTCTTTTTTTATATATTTAAGTTAACACAACACCTGTGAGCTAAGATCAATATTGAATGGATATCGCTCGCCTGATCGGTCGTATCTATTACATATTACAATTTTTTTTATATGCCTAATGTCAGCAGAATTTTTCAACTTTTGATAAGTCTTGCAAAACACTTAAAACTGACTTTTCCCACTCGATCGGCTGTTTTCGCGACATGTTTTCACATCTGTCATTGTTCTCTTTGGTATTATTATCATACACGATAAAACTCGGTACCCCACCCAATCATTCCAACATTGGACTAAATATCAACTAGCACTCGCCATAAAAAACAAATGGATATGGGGTTCAGCCTCAAAGGCAAAAACGCAGATTTGCCCGAAAAACTTTATTTTTCCTCACGCTACTATTGATAGCACTGTCTCTAGATGTTGAGAAAATCCCTCCCTGGACTGGTCCAGATTCACGAGTACTTTGAAGGAAACTCTACTGTTTTTCCCTGTGGATAAGGTGAAACACCTGTTACATGGTCCTGCAAAGGTATAGAATGTAAAGATTGTTTCATGCAAACTGTGAAAATGTGAGTGAGTCTATATATGACAGGATAGCAGATAGCTCTAAAGTTGGTGTTTGGATGTGCACAAAATGTGGAAACCTAAACATCACTAGCAGTCAAACCCTTAGTCTTGAATCACTTGAATCCTATAACTCCTTTGAAAAATTGGACTAATCTGTTTGTACTGATACCCTTTATCCAACATTAGCTCCAAAAAAATCCACACCAAATCCCAAAGCGAATTGTAGACCCATAAATTTGTCAACAAATAAGAAAACTTGCAATACTACTAAAAACAAAATACACAGATCTCTAAAAGTTCTTGTCATAAACTGCAGGTCCATAGTAGACAAAAAGCTATAGTATGCAAATCTCAGACTCAACAAAGCCTGATTGGAACCGAATCATGGCTAAAACCTAAACATTTTGATAATGAAATCTTTAGTTCAGACAAGGGGTATATCCCTTTTCACAGAGATGGACTGAATCAAAATGGTGGCGGAGTATTTATCTCTGTACGAAATAACACCATCGCACAGACAATGCCCCAGATCCAGTTTGATTGTGAGGACCTCTGGATAAAAATAGACCTCTTTGGTAATAAATCATTACTAATTGGTGCCTATTACAAACCACGTGAATATGATACCAACAGCTCCACTGAATTTGCCAAGTCTTTAGAAAAGGCCCAGACATTAAATTGCCATATATGGGTAGCTGGTGACATGAAACTTCCGAAGATGGACTGGGACAAGCTATGCCCCACTGCTGACTGCAAGCATCAATCTTATTATAAAGAAATAGTAGATAAGTTTAACGACATAAATCTGACACAAATGGTTCTACTACCAAGTCGCCAATCAAATATTCTCGACTTATTTTTTACTACCAATCCAACACTAGTAAATAGAGTCAATATTCTGCCAGGCATAAGTGACCATGATATTATTCAAATACAAGTATCAACTTCTGCTAAAATCTTGAAACAAACACCTTGGAAAATCCCTCTTTTCAAGAAAGCAGACTGGGACCAGATGAAGCAGTTGCTAGTATCCTATCACCAGGATATGCTTCAATCAGGTAAATATGACAACCTTGATATCGAACACCTTTGGCTAGATTTTCACTCTGCCCTTACCTCAATAACTAATAAATTTATCACAACCAGGTTGTCATCTTCAAAAAATGGCCTACCATGGATAAACCAGAAAACTAAACATCTCCTGTGCATACGCGACAGAGCCTTCAAGAAACAGCACAAAACAGGTAAACACTCAGATAAAAAGAAATTTCTTGATTTAAAACATCTTGCAAGAAAATCTATTAAAATTTGCTACCAAAATTATCTTGAAGATATTTTGGACATAAATTCAGAGACAACTAAACCTAACTCAAAAAAGCTCTTCTCACTTTTAAAACATTCTAGACAAGACTCAGGATCTGTTCCCCCTTGAGAAAGGACAATAAAACCTTCCAAGATGACCAAACAAAAGCAAGTATATTAAATGACCAATTCCAATCTGTCTTTAGTCCCAAACCCCAATTAGTCTTAAATCACTCTGCAAGATGAAAATAGAGGAACATAAAAATGACCAAACATCAGAAATGCCCAACATCACAAGAGGTATTCAAAAACTCCTGGAAAAACTTAATCCTCAAAAAGCAGCTGGACCAGACATGATAAAACCTATAATCTTAAAAACTTTGGCAATAGAACTCTCTCCTATACTAACTATTCTTTTCCAAAAATCCCTTAACAAAAGTAAAATCCCAACTGACTGGAAAAAAGCAAACGTCTCCCCAGTGTACAAGAAGGGTGAAAAGTCTGACCCTGCCAACTATAGGCCTATATCCCTGACATGTATATTATGTAAAACCTTAGAGCACATAGTTTCTTCCTCTATGACCCAATATCTTAATAGCCATAACCTATTCTATGAATTACAGCATGGCTTCAGGGAAAAGTGTTCCTGTGATACCCAACTTCTTATGCTTGTAAATGACCTTGTTTAATCCATCTACCAGAAAAAGCAAACAGATCTTATTCTCCTTAATTTTAGCAAAGCCTTTGACAAGGTAAGCCATGAAAAACTTATCCCCATAGATACTAGTATGGCATAAGAGGTTTAAATCTTAAATGGATAAAGGCCTTCCTGGATGATAGGCAGCAATCAGCTGTTATAAATGGCATATGCTCTCCTTCCATTCCTGTTCCCTCTGGGGTTCCCCAAGGCTCTGTGCTTGGGCCCCTATTATTCTTAGTATATATCAACGACCTACCAGAAAATATACAGTCCAAAGTAAGGCTGTTTGCTGACGACACAGCCATCTATCTAACACTCACATCCAAAAATCAAACAAAAGTCCTCAAAAATGATCTTTGCACTCTTGAAAAATGGAGCCATGACTGGGATATGGAGTTCAACCCATCCAAATGTCAGGTGATCCATGTTACTAGGTCTAAAACACCGGTACACAACAAATACTTTGTGTATGGCATCCAGCTGGATTCAACCTCCTCAGCTAGATACATCACATCAGACTTGACCTGGGATACCCACATCAACAGAGTAACTCAAAATGCTAATTGTAGCTTAGGCTTACTACGTAGGAATATAAAAACTCACTCTGAACCCCCAGAAGGAACAGCCTAAATTGGAGTATTGTTCCTCTGTCTGGTCATGGTACACGTACACGCTCACAACGCAGGACAGCAAGGTGGGTCAAGAATGATTACGGGAGACTTTCCAGTGTATCAGAGATGCTTGAATCTCTACATTGGCGCAGATTAGATCAATGGCGCATAGACAGTCGTCTCTCCATGATGTTTAAGATAACTAACTATCTTGTAGAAATTCCCATTACCGGAAACCTCACCCCAATGACTAGGTAGTCAAGACATTCTCATCCACTGGCCTATCAACTTATGACTGCTACAACTGATTATTACAAATACTCATTTTTCCCTCGAGCTATATTTAATTGGAACAATTTACCACCAGACATTGTCTCATGTAAAAACGATTGAGCAGTTCAACAAAGCTGCAAGCTGTGTTGGACATGTCTCCCCATAAGCTAACATAGTACACTTTTATTTTTTAACATTACCCTTCTATCTTCCTTTTTTTGGATCTCCTGTACTTGGCGATCACAATACATGTATACATGTATTGTAAACAATACTTGTATTTAAATTTTGTACAAGTATTGTAGTTTTTTACATGAAAACATAGATGGTTATATACTGTATTTCGGACAATAAATATATCTTCATTAGAATAGTTTTTGTTCTTAATGAGTTTTCAGATATTTCATTTCTCAATATAATGAGTTTTAAAGGGTTTTAAATTAATTACCAATTAAGCTTGCTGTGAATTAACTTGTGTTTATGTAAAGGATTAAATTTCATTTTTTGTTATAGTCATAGCATCAAAGGTTAAAAAGTAATTTCAAAGAGTAACTAATTGAAATTGAAAACAATCATCAAAGGCTGTTAATTAAAATTATTGTTAATGAATTCCAATTATGACTTTATTATAATTAATAAGTTTATAGGAAAGTTTATGACCAAATGATATAAAAGGACTACAACACCCAAAACTTGTAATTTTTGTGCAATACAAAAGTGCTTATTTGCCAGTCAAAATCATGCCTCTCTTTCCTGATCTCCCATCACAGCTCTCAGTCTTAGAAAAAGTTAAGGTTATTTCTACCAGACACCAACATGACTACTTCTCACAGACTCCATCCTAGCAGACCATATTAAACCAAGAGAACCTATCACTAAAGAAGACTTGAAAAGAGAACTCACAAGAAATGAACTAATCAGAAACAGAAAACTCAGCTACTGCATTGAAATGGCAGCAACAAATAACTCTCCAACCTGGTCAACAGACTTCATTAAAGATATTGAGAATGGTACAATTAAGAACTTGACCCAAGCCAAAGATGCTGCAACAGTCTTGTGGAAACAACACTCGTCTACATACGACCAGAGTAAAGCAGTGCAAGTACCTGCATTGGAGGCAAATGGTCACAACGTACTCAAGAAGAGACACAGCACAGAAACACAATACCAATACCGCAAGAGACAGATGATCAAGAAAAACCAGACACCACTTGACAGAACACCAGAAAATGAAGAAACAGCTGGGATTGCCTTTTCTGTTGCTACAAGTGTAAAGTATATCCTCAACTTAAAGAAAGATGAAATGAAAGACAAACTTGCAGAAAAATCAGAGACAGTTGAAAAACTCAAGCAGTCTGGTCATGGCCAAATAAGGACTAAAACTACAGAAGACTTAAAACTTGCCTTGGTTACTTGTGCTGTGTATGAACATTTAAATTTATAATATTTGACAATGTTTGATGTTGTTTTGTTTAATGTATTTTATTAATATAAGTAAAGTGCTGTATTGTTAAAATTTTGATATCTGTTGTTTTTTTTTATCTCTGTTTTTTTTCTTCTTTAATTAACGAAGCCATAAACATAAAATAATGTATATTGTGACAATACATTGTGACAATACAATAAAAAACTATTTACCACTAATTAAATATATATAGGTAATAATACAGGTAAAAATACAGGTAACAATACATGGACAATACATGGAGAAATACTTGTACAAAATTTAAATACAAGTATTGTTTACAATACATGTATACATGTATTTTGATCGCCAAGTACAGGAGATCCCTTTTTTATATCTCTTTTAAACTCTATCCTATCAAAGTCTTTACTCTTTACTAACAGTCTTCCAGCAGACGCGCAATATGTCTAGGTCTCCACCAGGGGTTCGACATTACTGGCAGAGTTACAGGGTGTTCATGGTCTTTGTTTACATTTGGAAATTAGCTTATTTATTAAAAAATCTCTTGCTGTCTTGCAGTTACCTTTTGTTATATATTGTGGTGTCTGTAAGATTGATTTTAAGATTTTAGCATTTATTTTGGCCAGACATTTATAACTTTTAAGATTTTGGTTTACATTATGTTTCCATGTCGGTCGCCATTTTGGAATTTTGAAATTCGCGCTGTCCATTTTCTAGAAGCGAGAACATATTTTTGAGAAAAGAATTTAATTCATCCAATGTTATCAGATATTGTTTTGAACAATAAACTTGTAAAATATCTGGTTGATAAAGAAAAATGCAAAACATTGCAAAAGAATCTCCCATGATGCAACATAAAGATGTCAGCGCCCATGGGTCAAGTTTCGATTTGTCAGATGATGCAAGATCATGCAACAAAATGATTTAAACAAATAATTAGAATCGATTTGGCAGATATTTAAAACATAAAAGGCATACAGTTGTGTAAATTTTATTTTTTCTCGTCATAACCATGTCGCATTATTCAATATTCATTTTCTAGATATAAGACTGCTTGACATGCTTAAATTTAACGACAAGACCAGACAAGACATTTTTTTTCTTGTCTTATTCAATTTCTAGTTATGAGACTGCTTGACATGCTTTTATTTAACCGCAACTCCGCAATATAAAACAGACATATGTTATTAAAAGTGCAAATACAGGAACATGAATGAAAGTGCAGGTTCAAGGGTCTAAAACTGCTATCCACTATGCCAAATCTGCATACAGCTTCATCACAAGTGTGTTCTGATATCAAACCTGTCATACTACTGGTCAGAGATTAGTTCTCGCCATTTACCTGATTGTGTCGTTATTTTTCCATTAAAATTTATGCTTTATTCAATAGATTTGACTATCTGCTATACAAAACTAGTTCAGATTTTCATTTTTAAAATGCCAACTTTTCAAAAATATTATCCAAAGGTCGGGTAGCGAGAAATAAAAAAAAATATGCATAAAGCAGTAAAATTGTTTTTCATCTCTATATTTTATATATCTATAAATATTTTAATATAAAAGAAACAGACACTTATGACTCAGTATATGCACAGAAAAACTAGCTTTTTTGCAAAACTTAATATATGAACTATATGAACTAACACTTGATCAGAAGTTCATAAACAAATACTTTCACTTTCAATTTTAATCAAAAAGTTTGCATGTTCTATTGAAATTCACTTATCATAAAATAATTGTATCCATGTTTCATTTTAACTCACTATTCAGGAAGCTCAAAATACCAAAATTTTGTAATAAAGTTCCAGTAAAATTGCTTCAAATTCAAATTCTGTACTCTGCAACAGTGCATACTACATTCAAGATTTGTTTAGTAGCACAGTTACAGAGGTCTGCTTACAGCTTTGGTATTACTTATCCTATCTGTACTTAGTGATTTTCAAACCACAATTTCTCATTCATCAAAATTTTCCATTACAGAGTAAATCATAAGGTCAAAATATTTCAGACAACATACTTACACCTACCGCAGGTCGGGGGTTTTCTCCAGGTACTCCGGCTTCCTCCCACAATAAAAACTGGACGCCATGATATAGCTGAAAGATTGCTGAAATTGGTGTTAAAACACCATTCAAACAAACAAACAAACATACTTACAATAAGAAAACAGGATGGCCTTTCCTTAATTATATTGGAATTATATTTTTTCATAGCCCTGAAGATAAGCTCCAAGAACATCTTAAGCTGAATAATGGACAAAAAAGCAAAGAAACAACAGAAGTTA
Organism: Limnoperna fortunei; assembly: GCA_944474755.1. Lineage (NCBI taxonomy): Eukaryota > Metazoa > Mollusca > Bivalvia > Mytilida > Modiolidae > Limnoperna > Limnoperna fortunei. Next base: position 72,131,921 of record OX104118.1, read on the forward strand.
GAACAGGTGCAAGAAAAGCTGAAGGAAATTTTAACATTTTTACTGGATTATCTCCCATTTGTTAATGTGAGTTCAAATGAATTCATAATACATAATTTATGGGAAAAATTTTTACCTGACAACATTAGGCAGCATGCGGAAACCATGTCGGAAGAAGAAGTTTTGATGTTACCAGAGAGAATGAAACAATATCAAATGGAATTTTTAAAAGCAGATAAGCAACAGGTTTGTATTGTGTTTACAGACTTACATGTATATTTAGTTTACAGTTAGATGCACCGACAAATGACAGATTATTTATACATTTGTTACTGTTACAAATAATTCAAATGACTATAATTGAAATGCTCATAAAAATGTCATTTTAACATGACAGTGATAATCTTTACTTGCATATTAATGGTGTTCACAAATTCACAAATGCAAGATACAGAAAAAGATGTATTACAAGTTAAACTTTTGAATTTTTTTCAGTAAACATATTTCTTAATATCCAAAAACGTGTTTATTGTCACAGTTAAAAATGAGTTTTGAATCATTTTGCTATAAGAAGGTCCTAGATTAGACGGTAAATGGAAAGAAAGTCACAGGAAAAACAGTTACAGGAAAAAAAGTCACAATTAATAAGTTGTCTTGGTCACATATGTTGTCATAATATGAAAAAAAAACATTTTTATGTTTATTATAATTATAATCATATTTTTAAGTAATACTTGTTTATTACTTATTTTACTTATTAGTTATTTAATATTTAAATTGTATTTCAAGTCCATCAAAATCTAGAAAACATTTTAGTAAAACATTACTATTGACAGCTCTTTTTGTGCTGCTTTAACAGTTAAAAATATATATACCGAAAAAAAGTATAAAATAAACAACTATAAAAATATTTTTTAAAATATAAATAGATCCAAGCCAAAAATATGGCTTCAAAATTTTAGAGATTTATTTATTAAATAATTTTATGCGAAAAATGAACGTGTGACCATTTATTGCTCTACTAATTGCTTATTTATTCCTTTGTTTTTATATGATAAAATTTTGTTAATTTGTTATGATAAATATTTTAAAATTAAATGTCTTTAAATATCCATTTTACTTTTTATACACAAAAACATAAATCTTGCAAAAAAACCTACAAAAAGACATTCAATACCAATAGAACTTATTAATTGTGACTTTTTTCCTGTGACTTTTTTTCTTGTGACCTTTTTTCCTGTGACTTTCTTTCCTACAACCGATTAGACTTCCAAATGCTCTGATCTCCGATGACAGTCAGTGGGAATTCACCATAATGGACGTCCCATTACACAGTTGTGACTTGTTATACAAGTTTAATTGACACAAGGCTGTTATTTTGAATATGGCTCTAACTTGTAGCCGAAACATCTCAAAAACCAATATTCAATAGCAGACATTTATTTTCAAATATTGTTATTAGTATAAAACTTTGATAAATCCATTTATGTTTGCACATTTCTCGACAATTTTTTTTTTAAGTTTATGAATCAATAAAAACAAGATGCTGCAGATTTTATTCTTAGGTTTAGACTTGAATGTCACAATGCCTAGCAGGGTCTTCTATCTTTTAGCTACTTAATTATGAGACTATATATAAATTTTATTTAGGATGTGTTTATCTGAGTGGAAACTATTCCTTTCATATTTAAACTCTTCCTCTCACATTCAAAATGTAGTTGTTGATTCAGATTGTGCTTGTAGAGACAATGTTTACACATCGATAATCTCATTTAAAATAACATTTAATTTAATAATAGATTTTGTGTTATTATTTGGTCTTGATCTCACCTATTAAGGAAAATTCTTGTTTCTAAATCTCACTAGTTAGTTTTAATATTAAAGGAACTCACCAAGTCCCATTTCTGATTTTTAAAATGAACTAATTTATTTTTATTAAAAAACCATACTCCACCCTTAATACTGGTGAAACCTATATTTTTATTCCCCCCCCCCCCCCCAGAGACGACATGTCGGGGGGCATTAAGTTTTACTCATGTCTGTCCGTCCGAATTTCCGTCAAGCTTGTCTCAGAAACCGTACATGAGAACAATTTGAAATTTGGCAGGGTTATTAAGTATCACAAGTTGTACGTCCTAAACGAATTTCAGACCTGTCGGACAACTACTTCCTGTTTGGGACTGGGCTGATATGAAAATGTGTTAACACGAGTATGAAAAGTTCCGTCAAGCTATTCTCAGAAACCGTACACGAGAACAATTTGAAATTTGGCAATGTGGATCGGTATCACAAACACGTAAGAAGGGACTTTCAGAACTGTTGGACAACTACTTCTTGTTTGGGACTTCATTTAGCGTGCATCTGTGTCCCACGGACATGTTCTTCGATTTTTATGTTATATTGGTGCTTACAAATTACATGTTGTATGAATTGATGAACTTTTATTAATGTAATTTTTGCAGTCCACAATCATAATGAATAACTCTATAGTTTTTCCTAATATTTCTATTTTTTTATTTTTGCGCTCCAACTTTTATAGTGAAATATCGCAAATTAAATCACCTAGAAAAAAAACCACTTATACAGTATGTTTTAACACAACAAATCAATTATACATGTATTCAAATGATAGGCTATCATAAGTTTTGAATGAGACTACAATCTTGGACAAAATTGTTTCCCTTCTTTTTCATAAATCTTATATTATATAAGAAAACATTAATATTATAAATAATCAAGTCTCATATCTTTTAACTTTAATACAATGCACATATCATAAAGATAATAATTCATAATGTTTATGCAGTTCATATAAATTGAAGTCCATTATTTTTTTAATTCAGTCAAAATCTGTTGAAAAAACAACACCATGGACGTTTACATCAGATTATCTTGAAAGTGCTCCTAAAGTTGGGAAAATCAGAGAACTACACAAAATTCCTGTGTATCCTCCAAACTGGCAACATGCCAGCATAGAATTATTGCTGAAGGATGCTGCAAAGAATACACTACTCTGCTCAGGTCTGGTGACAAGTATGGAAGACATGTTTTTACGTTTGAGATCTGTGAATGAGTCAGCACCATTGGTAATCCCTAATTTCATGACCTCAAAGAAAAGCCATGAAGTTCATATTATGAGTGAAGTGTGCTCACTTCTAGCTAAGAAATTTGGTGTAGATGTGGTGAGTGTAGTACATTACATTTCTTAGGACTTAGTTTAACATAGGACCCTATAGGAAAAAGTCTAAAAAGACTTCTTCTCTGAAACAGGTTTATCAATAGAAACAAAACTTATCACAAGTATTCATTGGATGGTCCTCTATAAAGTTTATGTTTTTTATACCAATCGGAAATTCAAAATGGCCACCACCCCAAGACAAAGTTTAACATAGGACAATAGGGGAAAAGGTTTAAAGAGGCTTCTTCTCTGAAACAGCTTTAACAAATCAAAACAAAACTTGTCACCAGTATTCATTGGTTGGTCCTCTACACTATAAAGTTAATGTTTTTCTTGCTAATTGGAAATTCAGAATGGTTGCCAATGCAGAACTAAGTTTAACATAGGACCATATGGGATTAATTTTAAAAAGGCTTCTTCTTTGAAACCGCTTAACCAATTGAAACAAAACTTATCACCAGTATTCATCAGATGGTCCTCTATAAGGTTTGTTTTTTATGCCAATTGGAAATTCAAAATGGCAACCACCACAGGAGAGTTTACCACTGGACCTTATGTGAAAATTAAAAAAAAGTCTTCTCCTCTGAAACCAACAAATCAATCGAAACAAAAGTTATTAGGAATATTGCCAATAAGACCTTAAAAATTGCCACAATTACCATTACAGACTCAGTTTAACAGAGGACTCTATAGGAATAATTTTGAGATGCCATCTTTTCTGAAAATATCAAAGCTGATTCAAGCCATGTATGTAAATGTTTTTTGGATGGCTCTCTTAAAAGTTTATTCTTGCTTGTTTAATAAAAAATACTTGATGGCCGCAATTGTAGGAATTAATTTAGCATGGAAACCTATAGGAAAATGTTAAAATAGCCTCCTTTCCTTCCTTGAAACCAAACAGCAAGATTCATTGGATGGTCTCAACAAAGATAATGTTATTTATGCCAATACAGAATTAAAAAATTACAGGACAAAGTCTAATATAGGGAAATGCGATCTTCATTGCCTATATAAATCAGGTTAGCGATACAGGTTCTTGAGAACCTCTGGTTTTTTATCATGACAGAATTCTTATAGTACCAGGAGTCTGGAACCTTTAACACATTACCTACTATGATCCATGGTTAGGCTTTCCATATTATAATCTGACAACCCCATGAGACAGAGACACTCCTCTATCCGCCACCTGGAGACATGCTGAGCAGCTTTGATGATCCACCCATGGAAGGCTCTCCCAGTACTGTAATATTGCTAAATTACTAAGTCTTCTAGAGTTCAAGTAAAAGTTCAATTCTAGTTCAAAGGTTTAATATCTATAGTTAAATAACAAACAAATTTGCTGTAGATTGATATATCTAGGAGATGTAGTCTAGAGTGTTATCTTTCTCAGTTTTATTAAAGTATCAGAAGTAAGCAGAAGATGTGTTATGTCCATATGTGACATGTCCCATGCATAATTAACCCATACAATCTCACAAGTACCTAGTGCATCCTGGGATACATCAGTCAAATAACATTGCAGATAAATGGTTATATGCTACTGAAGTGAATAAAATTGATAATTAAAGAAAAGAAGAAAATGTCAATAATTCTTTGTTGTTGAAATTCATCATGGAGTTCCAATAATTATTGTAAATAAAAACTTTAGTTCAGACATATGTAATACATTGCTTTTACTATAAATACCAGACATAAATTAAAATATACCTGTCTGAATTCATCTGTAAAATATACATGCCTGAATTCATCTGTAAAATATACCTGCTTGAATTCATCTGTAAAATATACCTGCCTGAATTCATCTGTAAAATATACCTGCCTGAATTTATCTGTAAAATATACGTGCCTGAATTCATCTGTAAAATATACCTGCCTGAATTCATCTGTAAAATATACCTGCCTGAATTCATCTGTAAAAGATAGAAATATGGGACATTTCAGAAGCTATATAAAACAAAAATGAAAGTATATTTACATCATCCACCAACTATTCTGCGAGAAAAATCATTCAACAACAATGTTTATGCATTAACCCTTTAATTGTAACCCAAAACTTATAAAGTAATCCGAACACCATTCTAACAAGTCATAGATATCATGATTCGTAAGTCGTTTGCATGCAGTACCTGTATAGGAGAACTTTGTACACTTTTGACTCTAATAACCAATGACAACTTGTTTTACAGATTGTAGATATGGGAAGTGGGAAAGGTTATTTGAGTACACAACTTGTTTATCAACATAACCTGTGTGTAGTGGGAGTGGATGCTCAAACAATTAATACTAAAGGGGCTCAGCGAAGGGCTATAAAACTTGGTAGGCAATGGAATGCTTTGGTACAGCAGGCTGAGGAAGTGAAAAAAGTAGGAAAGAGACTGAAGAATGGAAAGAGATACAGGAAAAGAATGAACAGATTAAATATATTGGATAATAGTAGTAAAGAAGCTGTGTCAAAATCTAAGCAGTTGGTTGAAAATCAAAGTGAGATTTCTGAAGTTATTTTAACTGATATGCAACATATGTTGACTCTCGATGATGATTCAATTATTAGTACTGATTGGGCAAGCCAAATGTCTTCTTTCAGTGATCTAGATAACATTGGAGATTTTGGCACAAAATTAAATTTTAAAGCACCAGAAGAATACAATAGAAATACTTTAGATAGAATAGATGATAAACCACTAGTTGTTGGTGCTGATGGGGATGTTCCTTTAACAATAAATTATTTAGTATCACAGTCAGAAGTAACAGATATAGTTACAAATGAAAAACATTCTGAAAACTCAGAGCAAGATAACACATTCCAGAAAGTAAAACACAAAGAGACAGATGTAGCTGCAATAAATGATTATCAGAAGGAAGAAGGATCTGAGTTACAATGTATAGACTGTACAGAGACTCAAGATCCGAGTGGGAGAAAACTTTCATCTGACAGAATGAACTGGGAAGGAGAAAAGGTCAATTTAAAGAAATCAGAAATGTTTTTTCCTGTCACCACCTATGTTAATGATGACATGGACATTTTAGATTTGGTTAAACACATAGGTGCTTCTCCCTCATCAGGGGATACAACTCTGATGTTAACTGGTTTACACACATGTGGCTCGTTAGGTTCCAGTTTACAGAATTTGTTTGTCAACAGTTCCCAGACAAAGGTTTTGTGTTATGTTGGTTGCTGTTATCACTTGATGAATGAGGAGTTTGTCATGTCCCCCTTTATAGATGGTAAGAAAAATTTAGACTGTAAGACACAGTGACAAAAAACAAATTTAATTTAAAAACATAAAGCGTTACCATGTCAACATGTTATTTCGTAAATATATCAAAGATTGACAAAGCAGTCGTATAACAAACTAGTGTGTATAAAAAATTAAGTCCTTATTAATTAAACATCCTGTTGTTTATTCCAAAATAGTGTTGATGTTTACCAAAGCTGCAATAATATTCTGTGATTTGTGTATTAAGAGGTAAGCATGAAGAGCATGGGCCTTAGCATTTATACTTCAAACGTAACGTCATCTCTGTCAATATTGTTTTCATGAGGTCAACTGTAGGTTATTGGAAACGAGGTGGGAGTAAGTGATTGACAAGTGATGATTCAGAAATGTGTCAATATATCATAAATGTATCAAGAAAATTCAATGCATACCTGAAATTTTCATTATCCCGCAGAGTTAATACATGTGGATCATTCTGTCATTTCGTGGTGTCATCATCGTCACACTAGTTTATAAAAACATTCCACATAAAATACTCCAAGTAATTAAACTTAAGTCTAAATACTACATGATGAAATCCTAATGTGGACCATGTGCACTAATAGTCATTTTCAATGCAAAGGGGAGGGAAGGGGTGGCTTCTCTTGTCTGAAATTCCTCCATACTTGTTTAAATTAATCTTACATAAGTTTTATTAATATGTACTGTTAATGTGCAGCAGCTATTTTTTTTCCCTAATAAAAGTTGTTATTTGAAAAAATATAATTGTTTAACTTCAAAAGAGGGTGTGGCATCTCCTATTCACAAGTTCTCCATGCTTTAAAGGAAACTATTTCCTCAAACAACCATTTTAATCAGTAAAAATAACCATTTATGATAATGAAATAAAAGGCTAGGCTGGCTTCTCTAATCCACAAGCTTTTTTGTAGAAGATGGAGACAAACTTTTTCATATCTATATTTGTTAATCAGGTGGTTTTTTGGCTTGATGTTATGCACTTATTGGACTTTCCCTTTATCATTTATTTTGTTTAGGAGGAATTCTGTCTATAGGTGACATGTGTCTTCCTTGGAAGACTCACTCCTAAGTTCTTGTATGTATTGTTTACCGTGGTTGAAAAAAAATTTCTAGAACTGATAAACACTTTAACTTTCAAAATACAAAAATACCATCTTTTGTGGCAGTCTTTCTTAATTAAATTTTTTGCAAACATTTCTAGAAAAGTACATGAATGTATTGCTGAATCAAGGCTGTGGGTGCATGGGTTAATTTGTAAGAAAATGAAAAAATACTGCTTGGTATATTTACAGGAAATGAAAATGAAAAACCAGGTTTCCCTATGAGTACGTTGCTAAGGAAACATGAAGTAGGCCTTGGAAGGGCAGCCAGAAACTTTGCATCACAGGCAGTCAGCTCAACACAGGTACATGTAATAATATTTAATTCCTGGAATGATTAAATGTCATGGGATGAATTAATCTATAATCAGCATTGCCTGTATGTAGAATGTGGAATTTCATGAGATTTTGATTTAGTTTATTGATTTTACCAATAAACAAACAATCATATTAAACACCTGTAGTAATCATGTGCCTGCTAAAAATAAACCACCCAACAGGTATCATTCAATTTTAGAATTGAGATATAATTCATGATGTTGTACTTATTTACACAGACTGGGCCTTTATCTTTGATTATTTTCTACCGAGCCATAGCGAGATAGAAAATATGAATATGAGAACAATGTTATACCCAGAATGAATTATTACAATTATAATATGACAAAATCCAGTGTTTTCCGATTAAAGCCTATAGGGCCTTGATTTTCTAGCCTCCATTTACATGACAAACAATTTTTGGTCAAGAAATCCTTTCAAGTTTGCAATGTACGGTGGACAAAATAACTTCAAAAAAACATTTATTGAATATTTTTCCATAACATGCCAATATGTCTTAATTTTTTACATTTATTTTAATCATAACTTCAAAATTCAGCCGTTAATATTGTGATGTCGTAAAACTTCTTGTGACGTTACGTCGCAATAAATAAATTTTGCGAGAATACTGACTTTTGATTAGCTGGAAAATATTTTCTATCAGAGGATGGAAACAAATTGGATTGTCATGGAGACACGCGCCATTTGACGTCATATATTACTCCACGGGAAACTAACAGTTTTTGTGTTGATCTGTTTTTTCAAAAATGTCCAGTTATAAAAATAAAATTGTTGAGTTTATCTATTGTTTGAATTTATTTATAAGTATTAACTACAAAAAATATTTTCTCCATCGAGGGATAACAAAATTTCCGTTGTGCACATTTAATATAATCGGCTACGCGGATTATACAATGTGCAAAACGGAAATTTTGTTATCCCTCGATGGAGAAAATATTTTTTGTAGTTAATCCTTAATTGCACATGTGCGAAGTGAGTATATATTGGTTAATATATCGTTTGACGTTATAAGGACATCATATTAGAATGTGGAGGGAACTATTGCCTATAGTGTTGTCTCATGGGTTATAGTGCCCAAGGTGGAAGTTCCTTATAGATTTAGCACATAACATGTTTTTTAACATTCTTTTTTAACAGCAGAGCAACATTGTATATTTCATATAACCTAACTTGGTATTTAATCACCTGACTGTTTGTTGACATCATTGATGATGTTGACTAAACAATGAGTGACAACACAAATAATTGTGAATTGCAAATATTATTTGACTACTTGTTAAATATTGTTTTTATCATTTCTTTTCATAATATTGAATTTAAAATATAAGAATTGTTTTCAATTGTTGGTTAGATTATTGGATATACATGTAGACGACTTTGGGTGGGTTTACACTGTACAAAAACTGATCGCAGTTTATTGGCGTAAACTGACTTAAGTCATCTATATCCAATAATCTAACCAGCAATTGAAAACAATCCTTAACTACACAGAGACTAGAGCAAAGTGTAATAAAGTCCCACTGCTAAGTTGTTTTGACCATATATGGAGGTGAGGACTTGAAAGCTAATTAACCAAAAAAAGGTAAAGATTTGTACACATTATGTACTAGATATAAATATACTAATTTCAGAGAATGGGTGCATACTTACAGTTGATAACTCTTTTTTACTTGATGTTCAGTATTTACCAGTTGATGATTTTCTTAACCATAAAAAGATTACTTACAAAGCTTAACAAATTTTGTTAAGCTTTGTAACATAGCTGTTTTTCTCAGAAATTACCAGTGATAACTTAATCATTAAAAACCTCTCAAGAGGATTTCACAATTTGATAAACATTGATGTTTTTAAACTGTCATCTGCTGCATTTTAACAGGGTTGATGTTTTTTATTCTCATATACAAAAAGATGTTTGTTTTCAGCTTCAGACCAAGTCATATTCCAGAAGTTTGCTCCAGAAAATCCTGCTAGATGTGATAGGTTACATTGATGAAAAGTGGAAAGGCCTAAGGAAAATGGATCACAAATGTAAAAATGAATATGAATATGTCAAAAGAGCATTTGAAATATTCAAATTACCAATGGATAAGGTACAGCTTTCACTTTTGGTAAAAGTACTAATAGGGGCTGCAGGGTTTGTCACTTTTAGACATCAATAACCGTGTGGTTGCAGAAAAGTTCTGGACAGGAAATAAACATGTATTCAATTATTGGCTTGTTTGGGCATGAAAAAAACTGTAAATCTTTTTTACCATCTGTAGCACATTTATGGTAAATAAAACAAGTGACAATGGCTGCATTTTATGTTGGAAGTTATCTTTTATTATGCCACTGTTCTTGCTTCACTACCTCAGAAATTGGCACAGGATAAACATGTCCTGAATACTGTTCCATTTATCTCTATTAATGTCCTGAACGTTCCAGTTGTGCAGACTGCAATTCGTGCAGCCCCACATTCATTGGCCCCAGTTTTCATTGTTGAAAAGATATTCTCCTGTTCAGTAGTACATACATTTGTACTTATCATGGCAGAAAGTAATATTTAATTGAAGGTTTATATTTGTGGATTTGTTAAGGGGATGCAGGACACCATCCACCATTTTTTGTGAAAATTTCAAAATAGATGGTAAATTTTATAATAATTACGTTCATTATTAACTCTTAATTTCCATAAAATTTTAAATAATCATGAAAGTCTTATACCTATATTATTACTTCAAATAATTAATGGTTGAAATAAAAAGTTTATGCAAAAATTAGTTAGGTATTTGGCAAAAATAATGAAAATGAAATTTTTAACAAGGGAGGTAATTTTCAACCATAAAACAACATGTTTTAGCACATTTGACCAGTATTTTCTTAATAGACAAAAATTTAACTAAGAAACCTCTATTTTTCTTTCCATCATTAAAATGTATACCAATCGCTTTACATTATATAAAAAAAAATCAGAAAAAATTTCATTGGCAAGTATTTTTGTTATCTTTATTTTAGTGCTTTTTTTATTCTCTTGTCTGTATTATCTATTAGAAATATTAGAAAATTCATTGACAAATTATCTTCAGTGAAAGTGCACTGCATCCCCTTAAATAACCAATGTTTTATTTTGTTTATATGTGTCAAAAGGTGGGACAGAACCAAATGAAATCAAACAGAAATTTTACTCTTTTTACATTAAGATGAATTATACAATGTAAATATATATTTTTTTATTGCTCGTAGATAACTCGTACATAATTCTGATTGTTAAGTTTATTATCGTTCTACATTTGTATTTCACATGCTAGATTTTGTATTTCTTTGCATACATATTAAATGTTGGTTGTGAGTTCTGATAAAAGCCAGTAACAAAGGACAAAATTAATTATCCTCCTGTTTAAACATTTGTACTAATTGGTGTTGGTGACACAGCTGAATAATTACATAATTATAAGATACAAAGATGATGAAGATGTAGAGTAAAGAATTTGGATTGGAGAAATGAATTTTAATGAAAGTGGTATTCAAATAATTTGTCCAATCAAACTCATGTACAGTACAAGATTGTGTCTGCTTTCTATTAATTATACCTATTATATTTAACCTTAAACTGCATGTTATGGTATACATACCATGTAAGTCAGTACTTGTATACTCTTTAGTTTAAGGTTGTGGTGGATGTAACAATAATTAGTATTATTTGTATATTACAGATAACACCTGATCTTGTGATGGAGTACAGTACTAAATATAAGGATGAAAAGAGAAAGCTGGCTACATTTCTTCAAATTAAATCATTGCTGGCTCCTTGTATAGAGGCAGTTGTTCTGTTGGATCGATACTGTCATCTTCTGGAACAGGTACATATATAAACATATAAATACAAAATTGGACAAGACTGGGTCATAGAGTATGAAAGGTCTGCTGCACTCAGACTTGATCCAGCCTGGGTCATAAAGTATGAAATGTCTACTGTACTCAGACTGGATCCAGCCTGGGTCATAAAGTATGAAAGTTCTAATGCACTCAGACTGGAATTGGCCTGGGTCATAGAGTATGAAAGGTCTGCTGCACTCAGACTGGATCCAGCCTGTGTCATAAAGTATGAAATGTCTACTGTACTCAGACTGGAATTGGCCTGGGTCATAGAGTATGAAAGGTCTGCTGCACTCAGACTGGATCCAGCCTGTGTCATAAAGTATGAAAGGTCTGCTGCACTCAGACTGGATCCAGCCTGGGTCATAAAGTATGAAAGGTCTGCTGCACTCAGACTGGATACAGCCTGGGTCATAAAGTATGAAAGGTCTACTGGACTCAGACTGGACCTGGCCTGGGTCATAGAGTATGAAAGGTCTGCTGCACTCAGACTGGGTCATAGAGTACGAAAGGTCTACTGCACTCAGACTGAATCCAGCCTGGGTCATAAAGTATGAAAGGTCTGCTGCACTCAGACTGGATCCAGCCTGGGTCATAGAGTATGAAAGGTCTGCTGCACTCAGACTGGATCCAGCCTGGGTCATAAAGTATGAAAGGTCTGCTGCACTCAGACTGGATCCAGCCTGGGTCATAAAGTATGAAAGGTCTACTGTACTCAGACTGGATCTGGCCTGGGTCATAAAGTATGAAAGGTCTGCTGCACTCAGACTGGATCCAGCCTGGGTCATAAAGTATGAAAGGTCTACTGTACTCAGACTGGATCCAGCCTTGGTCATAGAGTATGAAAGGTCTACTGCATTCAGACTGGATCTGGCTTGGGTCATAGAGTACGAAAGGTCTACTGCATTCAGACTGAATCTGGCCTGGGTCATAGAGTATGAAAGGTCTACTGCACTCAGACTGGGTCATAGAGTACGAAAGGTCTACTGCATTTAGACTGGATCTGGCCTGGGTCATAGAGTATGAAATTTCTGCTGTACTCAGACTGGGTCATAGAGTACGAAAGGTCTACTGCATTCAGACTGGATCTGGCCTGGATCATAGAGTATGAAATTTCTGCTGTACTCAGACTGGGTCATAGAGTGCGACAGGTCTACTGCATTCAGACTGGATCTGGCCTGGGTCATAGAGTATGAAATTTCTGCTGTACTCAGACTGGGTCATAGAGTGCGAAAAGTCTACTGCATTCAGACTGGATCTGGCCTGGGTCAGACTGGATCTGGCCTGGGTCATAGAGTATGAAATTTCTGCTGTACTCAGACTGGGTCATAGAGTACGAAAGGTCTACTGCATTCAGACTGGATCTGGCCTGGATCATAGAGTATGAAATTTCTGCTGTACTCAGACTGGGTCATAGAGTACGAAAGGTCTACTGCATTCAGACTGGATCTGGCCTGGGTCATAGAGTATGAAATTTCTGCTGTACTCAGACTGGGTCATAGAGTACGAAAGGTCTACTGCATTCAGACTGGATCTGGCCTGGATCATAGAGTATGAAATTTCTGCTGTATTCAGACTGGGTCATAGAGTGCGAAAGGTCTGCTGCACTCAGACTGGATCCAGCCTGTGTCATAAAGTATGAAAGGTCTGCTGCACTCAGACTGGATCCAGCCTGGGTCATAGAGTATGAAAGGTCTACTGCACTCAGACTTGATCCAGCCTGGGTCATAGTGGATGAAAGATATGCTGCACTCAGACTGGATCCAGCCTGTGTCATAAAGTATGAAAGGTCTGCTGCACTCAGACAGGATCTGGCCTGGGTCATAGAGTATGAAATTTCTGCTGTACTCAGACTGGGTCATAGAGTACGAAAGGTCTACTGCATTCAGACTGGATCTGGCCTGGGTCATAGAGTATGAAATTTCTGCTGTACTCAGACTGGGTCATAGAGTACGAAAGGTCTACTGCATTCAGACTGGATCTGGCCTGGATCATAGAGTATGAAATTTCTGCTGTATTCAGACTGGGTCATAGAGTGCGAAAGGTCTGCTGCACTCAGACTGGATCCAGCCTGTGTCATAAAGTATGAAAGGTCTGCTGCACTCAGACTGGATCCAGCCTGGGTCATAGAGTATGAAAGGTCTACTGCACTCAGACTTGATCCAGCCTGGGTCATAGTGGATGAAAGATATGCTGCATTCAGACTGGATCCAGCCTGGGTCATAAAGTATGAAAGGTCTACTGTACTCAGACTGGATCCAGCCTTGGTCATAGAGTATGAAAGGTCTACTGCATTCAGACTGGATCTGGCCTGGGTCATAGAGTACGAAAGGTCTACTGCATTCAGACTGAATCTGGCCTGGGTCATAGAGTATGAAAGGTCTACTGCACTCAGACTGGGTCATAGAGTACGAAAGGTCTACTGCATTCAGACTGGATCTGGCCTGGGTCATAGAGTATGAAATTTCTGCTGTACTCAGACTGGGTCATAGAGTACGAAAGGTCTACTGCATTCAGACTGGATCTGGCCTGGATCATAGAGTATGAAATTTCTGCTGTACTCAGACTGGGTCATAGAGTGCGAAAGGTCTACTGCATTCAGACTGGATCTGGCCTGGGTCATAGAGTATGAAATTTCTGCTGTACTCAGACTGGGTCATAGAGTACGAAAGGTCTACTGCATTCAGACTGGATCTGGCCTGGGTCAGACTGGATCTGGCCTGGGTCATAGAGTATGAAATTTCTGCTGTACTCAGACTGGGTCATAGAGTACGAAAGGTCTACTGCATTCAGACTGGATCTGGCCTGGATCATAGAGTATGAAATTTCTGCTGTACTCAGACTGGGTCATAGAGTACGAAAGGTCTACTGCATTCAGACTGGATCTGGCCTGGGTCATAGAGTATGAAATTTCTGCTGTACTCAGACTGGGTCATAGAGTACGAAAGGTCTACTGCATTCAGACTGGATCTGGCCTGGATCATAGAGTATGAAATTTCTGCTGTATTCAGACTGGGTCATAGAGTGCGAAAGGTCTGCTGCACTCAGACTGGATCCAGCCTGTGTCATAAAGTATGAAAGGTCTGCTGCACTCAGACTGGATCCAGCCTGGGTCATAGAGTATGAAAGGTCTACTGCACTCAGACTTGATCCAGCCTGGGTCATAGTGGATGAAAGATATGCTGCACTCAGACTGGATCCAGCCTGTGTCATAAAGTATGAAAGGTCTGCTGCACTCAGACAGGATCTGGCCTGGTCATAGAGTATGAAATTTCTGCTGTACTCAGACTGGGTCATAGAGTACGAAAGGTCTACTGCATTCAGACTGGATCTGGCCTGGATCATAGAGTATGAAATTTCTGCTGTACTCAGACTGGGTCATAGAGTACGAAAGGTCTACTGCATTCAGACTGGATCTGGCCTGGATCATAGAGTATGAAATTTCTGCTGTACTCAGACTGGGTCATAGAGTATGAAAGGTCTGCTGCACTCAGACTGGGTCATAGAGTATGAAAGGTCTACTGCATTCAGACTGGATCTGGCCTGGATCATAGAGTATGAAATTTCTGCTGTACTCAGACTGGGTCATAGAGTATGAAAGGTCTACTGCATTCAGACTGGATCTGGCCTGGGTCATAGAGTATGAAATTTCTGCTGTACTCAGACTGGGTCATAGAGTATGAAAAGTCTACTGCATTCAGACTGGATCTGGCCTGGATCATAGAGTATGAAATTTCTGCTGTACTCAGACTGGGTCATTGAGTATAAAAGTTCTGCTGCAATTGGGTTTAGTACTTCAGTTAGTTTGCTTTTGTTTGTATTGGGTAAGAATAGCCATTGTTTGTATTGGGTAAGAATAGCCATTGTTTGTTGTCCTTGAATGACACAATTACAGTAACTTTGTATTTAAAGAAAGATAAATACATAAGTAACAACTAAACAAAATTTGGATTTTGAAATAAAAACAGAAAAACATTCAACTTAAATATTAAAATATATTAAAGAAATAATTCATGGCTGCCCATATTTTATTTATTATTAAAGTATTAGTAGGCATTATATTCATCAATATTTTTGCCATGAGTGTTAGATAGTGATTGATAAAGGAAGATCCTCCATTCAAAATCTCAGTACACTGTCTAAAATTGGTAATACCAATATGAAACAAAAAATATATATGGAACAAAAAACCATATTTATATACATTAATAATGTTATTTAACAAAAAAAAGATAAAAGTGTATGTTGTGTCACAAGTCATCTTGGACACACAAAAAATGGCAACAGAAGATGGTTGAAGGTTGAAACTGACTACAAATTTTGCTGGGGTTTTTTTTGCAAGATTATTTAAATATGGTGTCATTTTCAAGGCATCTGAAGGACATAATATTAAAATTTGTTTTCTTAGATAGCAAGACACTGAAACTAAACAAAAAATTGTTGACATTTTGTTAACCAATAAAACTAGTGTTACAAGTATAAATTCACATTTATTTATTGAAGGATAATATAAAAACATGGCTGTTCTGAAAATGGTGTTCAAATAAAGTAGAAAACGTATAAATCTAAGTTTTAAGAGGATGTATTTATATCCACATGAACATTCATTCAAAATAAAAGAAATAAAACTTAAGTGGTATAACTGTCTCTGAATCGTGAATTTGTCTGGAATAACCCTTATTTGTGTATATAGATCCAATTTTGTTTTTGAGGGATTTTTTGTGTGTTAGTACATGCATTACTGTTGTATTTAAATATTATGCCATACAACATGTTTTTTATTGTAGGACTGTATAGAGGATGTGATGCTAGTTCAGATGTTTGACCCCGTGACCTCACCTAGATGTCATGCTATCATTGCATTTAAACAATAATATTGTCCAATGGTTTTATTTATATGTATCAACAATGTAATTCAGAAATTTTACAACAGCTGTCCCAGAAATAAATGTATGTGGGGCTTGGAAGCATATTTGTTCTACCTCACACGTAATTACAACAAATCATATTTTAATAGAAATGCCTTTCTTACCCCCGCCCCCCCCCCCCCCAAAAAAAAAAGAAGAAAAATTACACAAGAATTCTTGAACAGCATTGTAAATCAGAATTATACCAATGTCTTTCAAATGTCAAATATGTTATGTACTTTAAATAACATGAGACTGCAGAAATATATGAATGACACATTATTTGGGTTTCATTCTAGTCATGTATTTTAACATTTTACTTTTACAATTGTGAGAAACTTCATTTAACCATGATATTTTATAAGTATGTTCAGTTTTAGCACTTCATACAGGTACTTTTATATCAATAAATATGGGGAAAAAAGAAAATTAAATAACCCAAATGTGTTTTATAATTATAAATAAACCTAAGTGCAGCCATTGACCAAAAAGACACAAACAAAAAGTTAGAAATAATAAAGAAATACAAACTGTAATACTACGGTCACAAGAGGCCACCCCTCACCAATCCTCATAAAACCACATTTTCAGGATGGACACCACCTCACTGCTGATTCTAGTGCATTCCTTACTCAATTTTACATGGGTTCATTTATACCAATTTTTTTTTAAAATTTATATGAACATTTTTCATTGGCTGATAAAGAAAATGTTATATATATTTAACCAATCGGTAATGTATCCATCAGCAGTTTACTAACTAAATCTGTTGAAATAGTTTTGTGATTGTCACCTCCAAAAAAATAGGATGCCTGTAACCATTCTTCCAATTGGTCAGTTTGATCTGTTGAATTTTCAAGGGGTGATATGATAAGTGATGAGTAAGGAATGGCATAGTGATGAGATATGGGGCAACTGGCAATGCATTTTAAGTCCAGAAAAGGGTCTTACAAGAATGAAACTACTGTATACAGGTACAGTAATTCTTGTATGTAAACAGTCAATAAGATGGGTTGGATTGAAAGGTTATTACGATGAAGTCAATAAAACCTTTTCTGTATATCAGTTCACCTTGTATATACCCTGAAATGTACATGTAGTTACATCCTTTTCAGGGGCCTCTTTGGCTGAGTGTTTAAGGTAGTTTGTCTACTATTGATCATGTGGTCTATCAACACTGAGGTTGTGGGTTCAAGTCTCACTGTGTGCCGGGTGCGCTCTACTCCAATTTTAATTGACAAGGATTGCCAGTTTTCCTACCAAAGATTGTGAATTTTCTCCTGTTACTATAAAAACTAGATGCCACAAGATAGCTGAAAAAATTGGAGAAAGTGGCATTAAACACCATTAAAACAAACAAACATCCATTTTAACCATTTTCAGTTGTTTTAGAGCAGTCAGTTTTATAGATCGATCTACAAGGAAGCAGCAACACTGGTAAACTTTATTACAACCAACTATGAATCAAGTGAAATCATATAAAGCATGTTGCAAAAAGATTTTCTGAATATACCTAGTATACTCGGCTAACTGGGCTTCAATGATACAAGAACTTGGGTTTTTCTCCAGAATCCTTACACCTTACAAATGTAGAAAATGTTATTTTTACATCAGCGACTTGTTTTCTGAGGAATCAGGAGTATCATGAGAACTTAAGAACATTTAGAATTAACAAAATAACCTGTTTAGATCATGCACATAAGGGGGCATTTTTGGACAGTTTAGGTTAAAATATCAATCATTAGCTAAGGTGCATTGTACAGGTATATGTTGGCAACTGCCTAGTCCTTTCTGCTAAACTTCACCAAAGATAACTCTATAAATAAAAAACCCTAAAAACATTAAAACACAGTTGTTTTTATGTATGGTTAAGAACAACATTCGATTTAACAGAATATTCAACATCCGATCAGATTTCAGTGGTAACAAAAGTGTCCAAGTGTGGTTTATGCTCGATAAAACTACATATTTGGTTTACGACTCCAACTGGGTATGTCGGTAACAAATATACCACAGCAAGCATAAAATAATTCATTATAACGACAAACTATCAAGATTTAATTGTGAAAAATTATCTTTGTCCAGAGAATTGATTTCTAAAGGCTGATTGCACAGGTGAACACCTATTGCTTTTGTGTAATTAACCTTGTGTTACATTTCCGTTACAAAACTAATGCATGACAGGGATATGGCTTCATTAAAAAGGTGTCAAAGGCTATTTAATATTTAAATCTTCAAATACTTCATAAAATTATTGTCTTAATTACAATTGAAGCGGCACATCAGAAATAGGATAATTACTGAAAATCGGCCAAATGTAAATAATCATAATTTACAATTTATTTTTTGTTGTTGAAAAAAAGAAAAAGGTCTTTTAAATATCTGCAAGAAAACAAGTATTTTATTATTTTTTTGTTATTAAGCACGGGTATTGAGCAGACTTGAACGATTTTCAATAGACACGAATAAAAAAGGGAGATAATCAGAGTACATAAATACAAATTCATTATAACAGCAAATTCCCTTAAAGGCATGCTGGCAACTAACATGGTTGTTGGAAAGAGGGTTGAATGTACATAGCACAGAAACACAACATATTATTTAAACATTTACCTTTGACCTGACCACAGACCAAACACTGGCACATTGCCAACTACACTATGGAGGTAGGGTGTATGAAAGTTAACATATAAAATTATATATTATTGACTTTATTATGATTTTATGTGAACATTACAAGTACATGACAAGGCTGTTATGGTAGTAATAAATGAGCATAATTATAGGTATAAATAAAATTTATATAATTAACAATATTGTGACTTGTACAATTATGAACACAAACAATGTTTCGTTACATTTACCAGTTAGATTTAAAATTTACACTTTTTTAATTACAATCACCAATTTCTCAAATCAAATAGAGACATTGTTATTTAGTACATGTTTTAAATTGTTGGTCTACATTTGGAAAAAAAGCGGAAAAGGATATGGAAAATTATAATATTTCATGGAATGTATAGATAAAGGTCCAATAGATATGTGAAACCTGGCCAAATACCAGAAAATAAAACTTGAGTCTGACTGAATACCAGAAAATAAAAGCCTGGCTGAATACCAGAAATAAAACTAAGTCTAAACAGCTGACTAGTTACAAACAAAGCAAGCATACACTTTTTTTTAGAAATACTTATTTAATAATCTATAATAAATAAAGAAAAGATCAATAATAATATCAATTATATCTTATTGCACTTTTCTCCTTAAAATTGAACGTGTTGTTTAAAACAAACAAGATATATCACAGACTTGAAAATTTCTTGTCAAATTTAATTCAAAATCTGTTCATGACGGTGCTCTATTGATTAGCTGTCAGTTTTCAAGCTCTACAGGACTAATTGACTTGGATGTTAGGGCTCTTGACAACACTTTCAGCTATTTTTATCATATAAACCAGTGGTGGCAGAAGTCTGATATTAAGAGAACATTCCTGAACTTGGGCAAGTAATTGGCACACTTCAAGTCCTTTTGAATGTTTGTATTTGAAGAAGAGACCAACAAAATCCCTTCTTTTACCTTACCCCAGACAAAAATAGTTTGTATTTAAGAACAAAATTTACAATATGCAACTACCATTGATAATGTAAACTAGCTAAGCGCTGCGCAGAAACATAAACTCTGTTCTTTTTGGGAAAATAATGCTATTGGTTTAAATATTAAATAAAAGAAAAAAACATGGATAGGAATGAATTAACTTTGTTATCATATTTCATCAATTGCTTGGACTGTAACTATGGTTACCGAAAATCGAAAGACATAGCAAGGCAACAAACAAATTTGAATAGCCAATCACAATAAAATTCAGTACTAAGTAATAATAAGTGTTAAATTATATACAAGCCAATCTGCAATGTTCAAAGGGTTTTAAATCCCCATAAAAAACATCATTTAAATATTGGACAGAGGCTACATATTGTTATACTGTAATCTTCAATTATTGCCTGCACTGAAGGCTAACAATTATGATGTTCACCTTACATGCAGGCAATAATTGTTTTATTATATGCAAACACTATTAAACTGAATGACTGTAATAGAAAATTGTTTTTTTATGAAAACAGACCAGACAATCGTAATCTTGTTAAAAGTTTAAATTCGGAATGCAAAATGGGTGCATTTACAGACAGACATGGGACATTAACATTTGTTGACAGCTAACCGACCATGTTGATTCCCTCATATACGGTTTTAAAAAAAAAACATTTCATCTATTTTCTATCCTATATAGTGAGGTATAATAATATTTTTCCACTGTGTAATAGGAAGTAAAACAATTTCATTTTACTATTGGTGAGCCTGTCTATTGATAAGTTGTAGATACTAACATTACCAAACATTTATAGTGTACCACTTCACAGAAACTGTCTTAACAACATAACTGTTATACAATAATACCTAACAAAACATAGTTATTGAAAACTTCCTGATCCTGCCTTCACCTCAAATTAAAATTATCTTCAGCAAGCTACATTTGTGTATTTTGACAACAAAATCTCAAATTGTTAACAATTAAAAAAATATGGCTGCTAACAAAAAACATTAAAAACAAAATAACAATACATAAAATGTTATCTAAACAACTGTGTATAATTGTCTATCAGATAAGCAGCAAAGCTATTAAGATGTCCTATACTGCTCAGGTTGGCTTGTCCTTTCGGCCAAAGAAGATTTGGTCCAAATACTATGGCCAGATTCACTGAATTCATCTTATTTGTGTCGGAGTACTGATTGACCTGCAATAAATTTTTTTTTTTTAGTTTTATGCTAGATTATTTAGATCAATTGATAATGAATTTTATATTCTGTTGATTCCATTAGGATTAATTTAGTCATCGACTATTGATAACTGATGTCAACACTGAGGTTACAAGTTCCCAGTCTGACTTTGGGAAGTGTGTGAAAGGACTGCCTCCTTATCTGACACACAGCAGTTTTCCTGCTGAAGATCTAGGTTTTTGCACCAGGTACTAAGGCTTCCTCAACCTAAAAAACTTGCTGCACTGATATAGCTAAACTTGCTGGAAGTAGAATTAAACCTCATTCAAACAAACATCTATATTTTAACCATATTTTAGAGAATTGTATATAGATCATAATATTGCAAGCATTACCAATTGTTTATTTTCTGAATTAAAAGGATGGGCCCATGAAGGAAAAATCTGTTCAACTTACTGGATCCCCCAAAAGAATTTCCTAAATATACATTTCTGTTCAGATTTGCAAATGAAAAAATTCACACTGAAAACTATCTACCATATTGTGGACTATAAGCATACCATATATTAAGCATGGCTGTTAGAACTAGACAAAGTCGATCTAGCGATCACTGATACGCCCGCTTTTGTAAAAATTTCTAACGTTTTTCGTGGACTCGGACCTTGAAATTTGACAAATTTCCCCCAAAATCGATAGGCTACTTACCAACAATATATAACATTCTAATATGACGCCCTTCATACGCTTTGAGAACACATTAGGGTTATAATAAGCATAGAGCATGGTATGACGTCACAATTAGAATTCAGACATCATATACGCTCAACTAGAAAATTTCAACCTTGAACAATGCAATTTTGTTAAGATTTCTCAATATTTTTTGCTAAAAAGATACGTATATTCAATAAATATTTGTTTGTCAATATTTTTTGCTTTAACATTCTGTTTTGGGAGGTATCTTATTAGTTTCAAAAAACAATATTACCATTGAAAGCGTTTTCTTAGAGCTGCTTTGAAATCTTAAAACATTAGTTAGACATATTAGAATCGAAATAGATTATTGCAATTGTGCTCTATGCAAATTAGAACATGGTCAGACCTTATATTTGTCTTCATTTTTAAAATATTGACAAAAAAAAGGCCTGACCATGTTCTAATTCGCATAGAGCCCGCTCGCAATAATCTATTTCTTAAATATCAAATCAGCTGCAAACTTTCTGAGTTATTGTCCAGGAACAACTTTTTTTCTAAAAATTTCTAACATTTGTCGTGGACTGCTACCTTGAAATTTGACTGAAATACGCGTTTTACCAGCCAGATATATAACATTATCCCAAAGTTTCATTCAAATCGGATGCAAACTTTTTGAGTTATTGTCCCAAAACAACTTTTTTGTTACAATTTCTGAAGTTTTTCGTGGACTGTGACTTTGAAATTTGACGGATTTTCCCCAAAATCGATAGGCTTCTTACCAACAAGATATATAACAATATCCCAAAGTTTCATTCAAATCGGATGTAAACTTTTTGAATTATCATCCAGAAACCAAATGTGGACGGACGAACGGACAGACGGACGAATGGACGGATGGAAGGACCGAGGGACGGACATGAGGACCACTATATACCCCCGACTCTGTCAAGCGGGGGTATACAATCAACCTGTAGCTTCAAAATCGAGATTATTTGTAAAATATTACCTGTGTAAGGAAATGGATTATGTATTTTAACACTATATAGTTCTCTTTAGGTAACTCTTCTCTAAAAAGTCTTTGTACTTCGATCAATTGTCTGTCTTCTTCTAAAGCTGCAAATTAATTATTTACAAAAATATTAATAACATCACAAAATGAAAAAAAAACAACAGACTACGTAATCCAGTTTGAGCTATTTCTAGAATTGTATCAGAGCAGGGATATGTAAGGCTTTTCTAATTAAATATGAAATGAGGTTTTTGTTGGGTTTTTTTTTAAACACTGCCTTACGATTATTACACATAATCAATTCAAATTTAATTCACTGTGCATAAAACACCCCACCCCCTCATTAATGATTATTTTTGGAATAGCCAACACCAAATTTTCTTAAAGAGATTTATAACATATCTAGAAATGTTGTAAATTACCACAGAAATAAAGAATTGTGAATAGAATAGTTGTACATTGTTAAAATCTATAGACAACACCTTAGTAACAGTAGTATGCACATATAAAATAACTAATTGTCATGAAATTTAAATTTATTTTGCAAGAATGTCTGTCAGTTCTGAACCTAATGCTCACTGTTAATATATTTGGTTTGAATTCTGTTAAATAATGACCACTTAGAATTGGTTGCCTAGATAAATCCTGAAGAACTACTATGTACTTATTGAGTAGTCTAATAACAAGAAGTCATAAGTTAACATTGGTTCTTGTAAATCTTGTAAAGAGGATTATTAAGTTCCTGGGATCTCGCCATCCGTTTGGGATGAATGAAAAAACACTTTTTTATGAGTGTCCACTTTTGTTTTTTGGAATTACTAATGACTGTAATTGAGAAAGTTCAAGACCTTTTGTTAGGTCAAGTACAACAAAAAGAAATTTTTCTGGTTATGTCTATGTGTGTGACCGATCACAGCTATCCGCCATTTGTCATTTAGTCTACTCTCTTTCCTTGTCCTATACGGATGTGTTGTTCTCTGTCTCCCTCTTTCTCACCCTGAAGAAGGTCTTTGGACCGAAAGCTCGGGCCCATCTTTATTGTTGTTTGATTTTTAATTTTTAATTTTTATTTGTCTTTTCGATTTTACCTTTTAACCTTGTGGCGTACATGACCTTTATTACTACTGTTCTTGTAAATCACTATACTTACTGTGTAGTCTGACAACAGGCTGGAATAAGTCATAAGTTAACAGTGGTTCTTGTAAATCACGCAGGAATGTTTTAAGAGCTACTGCTGCAATGTGAACATCATCTATCTCATTAAAATCTACATTTTCACCTGAAGAAAAAAAATATTATATTTTCAACTTAACTTGTTTTAAGGATTGCTGCTACAATTAGATACGTGTACATAGTTTCAACCAATGTTACTTATTCAGTGGCCATGGTGGCCGAGTGGTTATAGTACTTATACTAAATGACAAACCCCCTTGGAAAAAATTATTTGCTTGCATTTTTTTATTATTCCATATTTTATCATGTTATTTAGAAAATCCAGTTGAAAAAAATAGATACAATGTTCATGTTTTATGCTATGCCACTGTTGTTTACTTGTTACAAATCATCCTTGACTTTTTCTATGATAATTTGACATAATAAGTCAGCCATTTTTGTTTCTAATGGGACCTTGCAATGTTTACAAATGTTCGTCTGCTTTCGTGACTTTAACGGTATTCTGACAAACCATAAGACTTTTCCCTCCTTAACTGCAGACAACATCATCCAAAGGATTTCAAACAGACAACAATTGATTGTTCCTAAAGCACACTTATGTTCTAATTAAGGTCAAATTTTAGTATGAAAAATCGTCCAATCAAAATTAAAAAAAACCGCCATATTTCAAAACGATAAATATCTCAAGGAAATAATTGTTGATTTCAAAAAGTACCCTTCTTGATCTACAATAGGAGCATATGCTGAACCAAAAGCGGTAAGCAGTTTTCATTTGTCAAGCAAGAAACACTCGCCAAAATACATTCACTTGTAGTATAGTCATCTACATTCATCACAAGCCTGTCAATAGTGAGATTGATTTTTCAGCAGGCAGTATCAACAAGGATTCGGAGTTTACTGCAAATGGTCAGGGGTTTTCTCTTGGCAGGTACTCTAACTTGATCACAAATTCACATATAAAACCTGGACATCATGATATGGCTGAAGAATTGATGAAAAAAGCTTTAAACGCCTTTCAAACAAACCAGCAGAATGTATACACTTTACATAGTTTCATTTTAAAATGTGAAAATTCAACAATTCAGAGTGGGTAAATATTTGAATTAACAGGGTTAGAATCAGTTTGTCTAATGACAGTGGAATATGGCATGTGCAATTTTGTGAATGGATTTGATTGGAAATTACATGTTATAATTCAATCAACATATAGTTTATCAACTTGTCACCACTGCAAAACGTTTAGTGAATATATGTCCTTACTTTACACCATATCTTACCCTGATTAAATCTTCTCTGTACATCTTTCAAAATAGTAGCATTGGCAGATCTTCTAAAGATCCCTTCTACTTCTAAAGCTGTAATAAAAATGATTTAACATGACTGTATCTGATCAATTGTCACAAATTAAGTTGACTGTCCACTGACTGGGGCACCAGTTACTGTCCACTGACTGGGCACCATTTAAACAATTTTACCAAATGTTTGTCAAGTAAAATGACTATTCTTGGGATTTAAAAAAGGGAAAAAGGTTCAGCATATTTTTATAATATTGATATTCAATAAATATTATCAAGAATTGAGAATATCTTGATATTAACAATATTTACCATTTTTTCTCAGGTATTCCACAGTGATTTCAACAACAGGTGGAATTACACACTTGTAGTTATGTAATATTCTGAAAAGAAATCATTACAGAGATGGTTATTTAAAAAAAGACAAGTCATTTTAAAGTTTTTAATTCACAAGAATCAATTCTAATATGACATCCTTATAACGTTGATATATTCCCACTTTACGCATTGCGATGTAATGTCACAAGAGGTTTTACTATGTCACAATAGTAACAGCTGAATTTTGCAGTTCTTACTAAAATAAAAGTCAATAAAATAAGACATATTGAGGGCATAATATGGTAAAATATTCAATAAATGTTTTGTTTAAGTGTATTTTGTCCACCTTACATTGCAAACTTGAAAGAATTTCTTGACCAAAAATTTTTCATCATGAAAATGGGGGTTAGAAAAACATGGACATTAGGGCATGATTGAATCAAAATTGATTCATATTTTCTACCTCGCTTATGCTCGGTCAAAAGATAATCGAATATAAAGGCACAGCCCATGTGTAAATGAGTACAACATCACACTTCCCAGGAATTATTTCGTAAGTTTCATTAAAATCAGATACAAGCATTTTAGAACATCGTCCACAAATGAAATCTGGATGGACAGACAGTCCGATGGAAATGAGGACCTCTATTTACTCCAACTCTGGTCGAGCGGGGTATAAAAATTGTCCACATAAACCTGATTTTACAAGTTATGTTACATTCAATATTCTTACTCTGAGGTGACCAAGTAGTTAAGGTAGTTCGTCTACTTTTGATCACGTGTTATGTTAAAACTGAAATTGCTGGTTCGAGTCTCACTGGGGGCAGGGTGTGCTTGACTCCAATCTTAATTGACAAAGGATTGCTGGTTTTCCATCTGAAGTAGGGGGTTTTCTCCAGGTACTTTGGCTTCCTCCCCCTATAAAAATGGATGCCATGATATAGCTGAAAGTGGGGTTAAACATCAAGCAAGCAAACAAAACAAAACTCTTACTCTTGGGATGAGGAATTCTTACTTGATTACACCCACAGTGATATTTGTATGTTTTTGGTTTGATGTATTGGAAACAACTACAGACATATACCACAAGAGATTCACTTACTGTTGAAGTTTGACACCAAACTGTTGCTTTTGATTGACTGCTATACATACCACAAGAGATTCACTTACTGTTGAAGTTTGACACCAAACTGTTGCTTTGGATTGACTGCTATAGCATCACTTTCATCTGAGGAATATGGATAGGCTGGTTTCTTTGATGACAATATCTTAGCATCATGTCTAAAAGATGTACAACTTGAGTCATAAAGTACTTACTCTATATTTCTAATAAGATACTACTGTAAATATGGGATATAAGTTACACTATTGGTCTGAGCATTACATATAAGTTGTAAATATATCATAAAAGTATGTAAATTTGCGATGTTTTTTTAATAAAACTACAGTTATCTCTAGTCACTAGCAATTGCAAGGAAAGGGCTTCTCTATAAAATAGAGAGTGTTTCATGTGAAGCATACACCAAATAAATTATAACAAATAATGAAATTCCTGGTAAATTTTAGTAATGGTTTTCATTAAAAAATGAGCTACTTTTGTCACATTCACAAAATCTATAATAAATGTCAAGTAATTTGAATTTTTATTTATTTATTTTTTGTTATTGTCTAATAATTCTAATATGACGTTATGCTTTAGCTATGTAAACAAAGCAGTGTCAAAATTTTAATAAGTTTAGTTCGCACATGCGTAAACTGCGTGTTTTGTGTAAATGTAGAAACTGACTTACAAATGCCGTTTGTTATGTGTTATCCATAATTATCGTTATTGTTAATAATTTAGTTATTTTTTAGTCTGAATTCTGAGATTTATATGATTTAAACTACTCCCGATACATTATTTTTTTAACAATTCTACATTCGAATTAATATGACGTCACAATTAGAAATCCGACGTCATATTACGCTGAACTGAATTTCAAACTGGAACGACGCAATTTCGTTAAGATTTCTCAATATTTTTGTTTAAAAGGTACGTACATTCAATAAAATGACGAGAACATATGTTTATGTCAATTTTATTTGCTTTAACATACTGTTTTGGGATATATCGTATTAGTTTATAAAAAACAATATTACTACTGAAAGCGTCCTCTTAGAATCGCTCGGTATAAAATATTGACAAATATAAGGTCTGACCATGTTCTAATTCCCATAAAGCCCGATCGCAATAATCTATTTCTTAATTAGAAAAGCAAGTAAATTTAATTTAGTTATGGATTATGCTCATTAATGACAGTTGGAAAGGCAAAATTAATATAAAAAATAATTAAACTCACTCTAAAACCAGGGTTGGTACCACCAACTGGTCAAAATGTAAATGTTCCTTTAAACTGTGTAGGTAATCAACATACATTATCTTCTTTCCAAACTTCACACTAAAACACAATAACACATGTACAATCATACAATTACAAATTACTATGGTAACTTTTTTTTACAAATTACTGTATCCATCTTAAGGTCATTGTTGACAATTATCAAAACTAAATTTGGCCAAGTCAGGCAGGGTGTATGCTTTATTGCATATCTAAAATTAGACTTTCTATTTTGATAAGCTTTAGAAAATATAAAAGACCTGAAGACAAGATTTCAGATTTGTATGGAAAAATTTCATGAAGAACACATAATGTCATGATCTTTTGTTTCTTTAGCTCTTTGGTGTCTGTCTCCCATACTATATATAACCATTAAAATATTGGCATTGTTTGAATTTTCACTGTATGTTATCTGTTGTGTAATTTCTACCCATATATATATCAAAGTACAATTATTAATGTCAATAAATGTGATTCAACAAAACATAGAATTCATTAAAACTTTGTAAGTCTGAAAGTACTAGATGCATTAGACATATCTTAAACACCAGTCAAATTTAAAAAAATAAATAAATAATTTAAAGGATCTTTGCATTTCACTGAAACATAATAAGATTTCAAAGAAATGAATTATACAGTATAATACACAAAACAATAAAATCTGAATACAAGTACATGTATATTTCCCACTAAAGTTTATATGTGGAATATACTGTGCACAAACAAAAAAATATTTTATCGGTAAATAGTGTTACAAGTCATTCATATAATATATATTACCGTTACATACAAATGGCATGCATAAAGATATGTGGAATAAGTAAGGTTACAGCAGGAGTAGAACTGAAACCCTTCATCAATGTCAGGCTAATAGCCATACTTCATCTGCTAAAAAGTTGTAATTTGGAGCTAAATAAACAACAATCAATATCAGGACATTTTTACACCTTTTTAATCCCATTAAAGTACAGATACATCTCTGAAAATTATTAACTGATCACTAAGATACATATTAAAAATACCTAGTCCATGTTTTGCAATTGACCAACCTATGCCACTCTCAAAAATATGAAAAGCAGATAAACTAATAAAAAATGGAAACAAGCAGAAAGGGACTTGGCGTGATTTCACATACCTGCTGTTGTTATGAATATAATAAAAAAATAATAAAACTTATTAGAAAACCTATTTTATAATAAAACTCATTTTATAATAAAACAAAAACGTTTATTTTTTAAAATAAATTTATATACAAATGACTTGTACAAACAACTAGCATTAAATCAAAATGTATTGATCAT
Source organism: Limnoperna fortunei (assembly GCA_944474755.1). Taxonomy (NCBI): domain Eukaryota; kingdom Metazoa; phylum Mollusca; class Bivalvia; order Mytilida; family Modiolidae; genus Limnoperna; species Limnoperna fortunei. The sequence continues at coordinate 72,161,458 of OX104118.1, forward strand.
TTTCTTCTATACGTCTAGCCTCTAAAAGTAAGAAAAGTGCTACAGAAAGTTTAGCAAATGCAAAACAAAAGCTATGTACTGTTTATGTCTAACTTGAATTGCATTGTTGAAATTTTCTTATTAATAACATAAAAAAATAAAACTTTCACAAAGAAAGTGTACATTTCTCCTAATTTAGCAGCACATATGTAAATTAAATCTTGTCATAGAAGTTTGATTGTTTTACCAACAAGACAGTTAACTACTGGCACATGTATTATGTCCAAAGATTATAATTGTAATATGTCTTTAATTTTTGGGCTGAATTATATTGTTACTTTTTAGTGCAACTTCAGTACAATGTAAGAACAAAAATTTTAGTTCTTGTGAATGTCAAACAAAATCAGTACAGCATGCTATAACAGTATATCATTATCATTAAAAAAATCAATCCAAATTCTGCAGACAAATATTGTTCTTATCTCCTTCAAAACATTATTTTAGAACTCCTTATAATGCTGTTAATCCCTGGTTGATTTACTAATGCTAAGCATCCAGTGAGCAATATTCCAGATAAAAACATTATTCCACATAGGATTCATATTTGTATACTGACTTAATTAACACTATTTTTCATATAAATGATGTAACAATTTCATTGTGTAGTCTGTATTTTTAACTACAGTTAATAAGTTTAAGTATAAAATATTCAGCCGGACTGTGTCAACAAAAGGGCTGTACCTAATACACCGTTACAGCCCGAAGTTTGATACAGATAGGGCTGTAATGTGATACAGCCTGAGGAAATAATTGGATTAAAATTTTGTGTGCCACAAAACAAATGCATGTACATACATTTATATTGAAATATTTTTTTTCTTGTAAACTATTGAACTTGTTTGTTTTCCAATGTGTTTAATGAAATTTAACTAATAGTAACCTGTGTGTACGGCCATATCAGAGTTACGGACTTCTGAAATATCTATACGGACCCTTTATCTGTTTACAACCCTCACCTTTATCAGTTCTTAATTCTGGATACAGCCCTACACACAAGTTACTGTAAACAACACACTACTGACATTACTAGCATACAAGCTTGGCATTAAATCCTGATTTGTTCTTCAACCTGTGATTTCCTTAATCAAATGTTCACCAAAATTTTGAATCACAATTTGAATCTAAATTTCTAATGGTTGAAGAAAGTCCTAGTGTATTGTTTTCTTCTAAATTTTGGCAATGATATGTACACTGTACATATAGATTAAATACAACAGATGATTTTATTTTTGGTGAAACAGTTGATAAGGTTATCAGTTGTTCAGACCCTTATAATAAGGGAGACAAGTCACGAGTACAAATATTGTCTTAGTATTGATGCAAGTAATGTTAAATTGTGTGTTGTTCTCCTTAAGATAGTATTTCTCTATGATTTACTTAGTTATATGTGTGTCAATATTTACTCATTCAACAAAAAGACAAAAATATCAAAGGGGCCTCTGTGGCCGAGTGGTTAAGGTAGTTGGTCTACTATTGATCATGTGGTCTGTCAACATTGAGATTGTGGGTTCGATTCTCACTGCAGGCAGGGTGTATTCAACTCCAATGGTAACTGCCAATGATTGCAAGTTTTCTTACCGCAGGTTGGGGGGTTTTCTCTGGGTACTCTGGCTTCCTCCGGCAATAAAAACTGGATGCCATGATACAGCTGAAAAATTGCTGAAAGTGGCGGTACACCAAACAACCAACCAAACCAAACCAACCAAAAATATCAATCAATTTTATAACATGTATAACACAAAAACCAAATCAATAGCACCAATATGTAAGTATTGAAAAACTAAATCTCCAACTCCCAAATATTGATAATAAAAAATAATATAACGAAGAGGCATAAAAACATACATCATGAGAGGAGATAACATTACTAGAGGGTAAAATATATGGTATTAAATTCATGCACTGCAAATTTGTTAGAAAAAACGTGGAAATCATCATATTACTCCCTCCCATCCCTACTCCCCCCCTCCCTACCACACACACACACACACAAATTGGACAAACAAAACAACAACAAAATTGACACAGCAAATTAATGGTTGTTGGATCTCAATAAAATGTAGAAAACCACAGGTCAAAACAAGTTGATAAGTACAGTAGTTTTCCTCTCAACTAAGAATGCAGCAATCAATTAGCCCCAATTTAAAATGTGGTCCTTCTGTTTGTTTTCAATGATCATTTGTAATTTTCCATATTGTTTACATTTGGTATATCTTCGTCTTTTACAAGAACAAGAAAAACTGTATCCATTTTATAGTGGAGATCTCAAACAGATGATAGTTATTTGTGCTTGCAATATCACAACCCAGCCTACAGCTATAATTTTGTTTTATGTATGATACAGAAGTAAATTTCTTGCTTTGACTTAACTGCTTCCTCCACCATATATGCTCGCAATGCATTTTGGGAAATGACCTTAAGCATGTCAAAAAGGGGATGATTTTAAAAATAAAAATGTAATTGTACCAAGCCAATTAGTCTACACTATCAAAAATCTTACCTTCTAAAAATATACATGGAAAAAATTAATACGAATTAAAGTTAGTATAGGAAATGCTTATAATTAATTTAGCCTAAAATTGGCACTATTTAAAAATATAAAATGCTTTATTGTAAATCAATTTTTTCCAATATACTGTATAATCTGATGTACAATGTGTTTATAAATATCATTTAAAGCATTTTCTGTTTAGCGATTTGTGATTTGGTAAAGTTAAAAAATATCAAGGCAATTCAATTTAAATCTAGTTGGAGTTAATAAGCAAATTCTAATGCTAAATTGTACAGTACATGTTTACATGACAAAGAATATGAATAAATGAAAGTTTATAATCAAGTTTATTTTAAGTCCGCTTCCCCACTCCCATCCAACACTTCCCCACTCCCATCCAACCCTCCCCCACTCCCATCCAACCCTCCCCCAAAGTAGATGGTTCACTGATTTACAATAAACACTTGATCAGAATAAACATGTACACTGTTACTGGCTATAGCACAACTCACCTACTGTAATGATAAACACACACCACAGTTCAAAGAAAAACAAAACAATATTATCTGATTTTTGGTTTACCATCATTTTCTTTAAATACTGATTCATCCAAGATAAACCAGAATAATTATAGTATTCTTCCTTATCTTGAATATATTTGATTTAGTCAGTTTATTATTTTATCAGTTTAATTCAACAAATTTAACTGTGATCAATATAATGAAAAATGTATAGAAACAGAAATAAGGGAGATAATAAATTTGGAAAGGACAATAACAGTAAAAGAAATAGTAATAAAAATAACAACATAACAACCCACAAAGATTGAGTGTACCTTTATATGACACCTGACAGGTTATATTATTAAATAATAATAAGCAATTCAAATGACAGTACTCACTTAAAATTGAAAATGACAGAATTAATTTATTTAGATAGTATACAGTTTCACTTTGATATTTGATTAAGACCAATAAATATTTGAAAGTTAAATCCAATCTTTTCGGGTTGTTTAAATACAATGTGGAGACAACTCACCTTATGAAAGGTTTAAATATATTCAACAGGATTTTGATGAAGTTTGTTGGATGGACTAAATATAAGGCTTTTAAATTCTTCTTGTACCTAAAATAAAACATAAAAATATTTAATTGACAATCTTTAATATGAAACTAATGTAAAGACTAAAAACTGTGTTTTCCTCATTTATTGCAATTTTTTTTTTACTTTTTATAGGCTTGATAGTTTTACTGTCGTCTAAATTTTTACATACATAAAAAGTTTTCATTTTCATCCATTAAAATGACACATATTCCATTATTATTTAGAACAACAGTATGTTTCTTCAACATACAGTATTTCCCTCTATTTAAACTAACAAACAAAGGAATAAACAAACAGAATGTCCTTACTGCCCTCTGACTAGCATTTGATTCTATTTCTCACTAATTCAATTAAACTATTCTGTAGGAAGATGTCAAAAAAATAGAGTTATCACCCTGAAAGTAATCTCCAGCATATATTTTTTTGTGGTAAGATAATTTTTTTGATGTGTACTGACATCATGTTGCGGCATAAATTTAATCGTGGAAGCTCAAATATTTTGTATATTTAAAGTGGCAGAATAACAACAGACATTATGTCTCAATGAAAGACAGTATGTCTCTACCAACAGAAAGTATGTCTACAAACAGACAGTATGTCTCTATCAACAGACAGTATGTTATTACCAACATACAGTATGTCTCTACCAACAGACAGTATGTCTGTACCAACAGACATTATGTCCCTACCAACAGAAAGTATGTCTCTACAAACAGACAGTATGTCTCTACCAACAAACAGTATGTCTCTACCAACAGACAATATGTCTCTATCAACAGACAGTATGTCCCTACCAACAGACATTATGTCCCTACCAACAGACAGTATGTCTCTACAAACAGACAGTATGTCTCTACCAACAAACAGTATGTCTCTACCAACAGACAATATGTCTCTATCAACAGACAGTATGTCCCTACCAACAGACATTATGTCTCTACCAACAGACAGTATGTCTCAACCAACAAACACTATGTCTGTACCAACAGACAGTATGTCTCTACCAACAGACAATGTGTCTCTACCAACAGACAGTATGTCTCTACAGATAGTATGTCCCTACCAACAGACAGTATGTCTCTACAAACATACAGTATGTCTCTACCAACAAACAGTATGTCTCTACCAACAGACAATATGTCTCTATCAACAGACAGTATGTCCCTACCAACAGACATTATGTCCCTACCAACAGACAGTATGTCTCTACAAACAGACAGTATGTCTCTACCAACAGACAATATGTCTCCACCAACAGACAGTATTTCTCTACCAACAGACAGTATGTTTGTACCAACAGACAATGTGTCCCTACCAACAGACATTATGTCTCTACCAACAAACAGTATGTTTCTACCACATACAGTATGTCCCTACCAACAGACATTATGTTTCTACCAACAAACAGTATGTCTCTACAAACAGACAGTATGTCCCTACCAACAGACAGTATGTCCCTACCAACAGAGAGTAGATCCCTACCAACAGACATTATGTCTCTACCAACAGACAGTATGTCTCTACCAACAAACAGTATGTCTGTACCAACAGACAATATGTCTCTATCAACAGACAGTATGTCTCTACCAACAGACAGTATGTCTCTATAAACAGACAGTATGTCTCTACCAACAAACAGTATGTCTCTACCAACAGACAGTATGTCTCTACCAACAGACAGTATGTCTCAACCAACAAACAGTATGTCTGTACCAACAGACAGTATGTCTCTACCAACAGACAATGTGTCTCTACCAACAGACAGTATGTCTCTACAGACAGTATGTCCCTACCAACAGACAGTATGTCTCTACAAACAGACAGTATGTCTCTACCAACAAACAGTATGTCTCTACCAACAGACAATATGTCTCTACCATCAGGCAGTATGTCCCTACCAACAGACATTATGTCCCTACCAACAGACAGTATGTCTCTACAAACAGACAGTATGTCTCTACCAACAAACAGTATGTCTCTACCAACAGACAATATGTCTCTATCAAAAGACAGTATGTCCCTACCAACAGACATTATGTCCCTACCAACAGACAGTATGTCTCTACCAACAGACAATATGTCTCTACCAACAGACAGCATTTCTCTACCAACAGACAGTGTGTCTCTACCAACAGACAGTATGTTTGTACCAACAGACAATGTGTCCCTACCAACAGACATTATGTCTCTACCAACAAACAGTATGTTTCTACCACATACAGTATGTCCCTACCAACAGACATTATGTCTCTACCAACAAACAGTATGTCTCTACAAACAGACAGTATGTCTCTACCAACAGACAGTATGTCCCTACCAACAGACAGTATGTCTCTACCAACAGACAATATGTCTCTACCAACAGACAGTATGTCTCTACCAGCAAACAGTATGCCTCTATCAAACGACAATATGTCTCTACCAACAGACATTATGTCTCTACAAACAGACATTATGTCTCTATCAACAGACAGTATGTCTCTACCAACAGACAGTATGTCTCTACCAACAGACAGTATGTCTCTACCAACAGACAGTATGTCTCTACAACAGACAGTTTGTCTCTACCAACAGACAGCATGTCTCTACCAACAGACAGTTTGTCTCTACCAACAGACAGCATGTCTCTACCAACAGACAGTATGTTTCTACCAACAGACAGTTTGTCTCTACCAACAGACAGTATGTCTCTACCAACAGACAGTTTGTCTCTACCAACAGACAGTTTGTCTCTACCAACAGACAGTATGTCTCTACCAGCAAACAGTATGTCTCTATCAACAGACAATATGTCTCTACCAACAGACATTATGTCTCTACAAACAGACATTATGTCTCTATCAACAGACAGTATGTCTCTACCAACAGACAGTATGTCTCTACCAACAGACAGTATGTCTCTACCAACAGACAGTATGTCTCTACCAACAGACAGTATGTCTCTACAACAGACAGTTTGTCTCTACCAACAGACAGCATGTCTCTACCAACAGACAGTTTGTCTCTACCAACAGACAGCATGTCTCTACCAACAGACAGTATGTTTCTACCAACAGACAGTTTGTCTCTACCAACAGACAGTATGTCTCTACCAACAGACAGTTTGTCTCTACCAACAGACAGTTTGTCTCTACCAACAGACATTATGTCTCTACAAACAGACATTATGTCTCTATCAACAGACAGTATGTCTCTACCAACAGACAGTATGTCTCTACCAACAGACAGTATGTCTCTACCAACAGACAGTATGTCTCTACCAACAGACAGTATGTCTCTACAAACAGACAGTTTGTCTCTACCAACAGACAGCATGTCTCTACCAACAGACAGTTTGTCTCTACCAACAGACAGCATGTCTCTACCAACAGACAGTATGTTTCTACCAACAGACAGTTTGTCTCTACCAACAGACAGTATGTCTCTACCAACAGACAGTTTGTCTCTACCAACATACATTATGTCTCTACCAACAGACAGTATGTCCCTACCAACAGACAGTATGTCTCTACCAACAGACAGCATGTCTCTACCAACAGACAGCGTATCTACTAACTGACACTACATTACATAGGCACAGTCTATTTTATGCAAGAAAAATTAGTAAAAGGTTAATTTGTTATAAATATAATGTGCAGATTTTTTACCAAAGTTACTTACTTTCTGTCAAGTTCTCTATAGACCTGTAGCAGCCATGTTAACTTTGGTTTGTTTTTACTGGTCAGTCCATAATGAAAGTACACAATGACATAATCATTCTCCACATACTGGTCAAGTGTGTATTTCAGATATCTAAAAACAAAGGTGAATACAAAATTTGTAATATTACTGTACTCTAGGTTAGCAATAACTTATATCATATTAACCTCTAACCTGAGGCAGCCTCTCATCGAAATAGTATTCCCTCTAACCTAAGGCAGCCTCTCATCACAAGCCACAATTTCCATATAACCTGAGGCAGTCATCACATGCCACAAATTCCACTCTAACCAGAGGCAACCTCTCATTACATGCCACAATTCCTCTCTAACCTGAGGCAGCCTCTCATCAAAATGGTATTCCCTCTAACCTAAAGCAGCCTCTCATCACATGCAACAATTTCCTTATAACCTGAGGCAGTCATCACATGCCACAAATTCCCCTCTAACCAGAGGCAACCTCTCATTACATGCCACAATTCCTTTCTAACCTTAGGCAGCCTCTTATCACAATGGTATTACCCCTATACCTTGACACATCCTCTCATCACAATGGTATTTCCCTCGAAACTAAGGCAGCCTCTCATCACAATGGTAATCCCCTCTAACCTAAGGCAGCCTCTCATCACAATGGTATTACCCCTATACTTTGACACATCCTCTCATCACAATGGTATTTCCCTTGAAACTGAGGCAGCCTCTCATCACATTGGTAATCCCCTCTAACCTAAGGCAGCCTCAACACAATGGTAAGCCCCTCTAACCTAAGGCAGCCTCTCATCACAATGGTATTTCCCTCGAAACTGAGGCTGCCTCTCATCACAATGGTAATCCCCTCTAACCTAAGGCAGTCTCTTATCACAATGGCATTCCCCTCTAACCTAAGGCAGCCTCTCATCATAATGGTATTCCCCTCTAGCTTGAGGCAGCCTCTCATTTCAATGGTATTCTCCTTTAACCTGAGGCAGCCTCTCATTACAATGGCATTATTCCCTCTAACCTGAGGCAGCCTCTTATCACAATGGAATTTCCCTCTAACCTGAGACAGCCTGTCACCACACTCACCACAATGGTATTCCCCTCTAACCTGAAGCAGCCTCTCATCACAATGGTATTCACACATTTTTATAAATAATAATGACAGATAAATCTTTTAAAAAATTAGTTAAAATGCTAACAAACAAAATTTGCAAAAACATACACTGGTAATATATATGTATTTAAATTTGAGAAGGCTCATAAAACCAATGTTTATACAACATAAAATGGTGATGTAATTTGACCTCTGGAAATAAATATAAATCTTACAACTCTTATGTACCATAACTCACAATCAGGACCATAAATGTTTATCAATGCATAAAATAAGACTTGTTTCGAAATGCACCCAATAATGTACTTATGCCAAGTCTTTTGTGGTCTGACTGTGCCCTGGGAGGAGTGTAGGACAAAATCCCCCCGGACAAAATCCCTTCCGTGTAATTTAGCATAGGCAGAAAAAATCCCCCTCATTAATTTTACAAGGCGGACAAAATCCCCCCTGTAAAATTTTCAAGATGCACAAAATCCCTCCCGCATATGATTTTTTTAAATGCATGTTTTTTAAATGTTCACACCGTACAGTCTCGTACATATACAGATAAACCTTAAAAAATGACCTTATATTTTACTAAAAAAAACCAGATTTTTAATTACTTAATAATAATAATTGTTTGTCTCATTTGCAGTGCTTAATTGGTGACTTTTTAATTAATATGTTTATGATCAAACAAATATCGCTTACTTGAGCAAAACATATCTTTTAGAAAATTTAAACGGGTATGGCTTTTACTAATAAGTTATAATTTAGTAAAATAATGGTATAATTAAGTTCAAAAACTTGAATTGTTTTTTCGGTAAATAATAATGAAAGGGATCAAATGGTACAGTTCCTTTATTAACACATGTCGTACAACACAAACCATATCGCCTCGATGCGTTTCAGTGAAAAAAAAAAACGATGTTTTAGTCTTTGTCTCATTCATCATTTCAAGTACCAAGTAAAAAACTATAAAACATGATGCACAATACTTATCGATATTACCATAATCCGATTCGGGAGGGATTTTGTCCGCCATGTAAATTTAATGAGGGGGATTTTGTCCGCCTATGCCAAATTACACGAAAGGGATTTTGTTCCCCCCTGGGAGGCATTCTACATGATGTACCCAATAATGTACTTACGCCAGAAGTCTTTGTTGATCTAACTGTGCACTGGGAGGCATTCTACATGATGTACCCAATAATGTACTTACGCCAGAAGTCTTTGTTGATCTAACTGTGCACTAGGTGGCATTCTACATGATGTACCCAATAATGTACTTACGCCAGAAGTCTTTGTTGATCTAACTGTGCACTAGGAGGCATTCTACATGATGTACCCAATAATGTACTTACGCCATAAGTCTTTGGTGGTCTGACTGTGCCCTGGGAGGCATTCTACATGACGTACCCAATAATGTACTTACACCAGAAGTCTTTGTTGATCTAACTGTGCCCTGGGAGGCATTCTACATGATGTACCCAATAATGTACTTACGCCATAAGTCTTTGGTGGTCTGACTGTGCCCTGGGAGGCATTCTACATGATGTACCCAATAATGTACTTACACCAGAAGTCTTTGTTGATCTAACTGTGCCCTGGGAGGCATTCTACATGACGTACCCAATAATGTACTTATGCCAGAAGTCTTTGTTGATCTAACTGTGCCCTGGGAGGCATTCTACATGATGTACCCAATAAAGTACTTACGCCAGAAGTCTTTGTTGATCTAACTGTACCCTGGGAGGCATTCTACATGACGTACCCAATAATGTACTTACGCCAGAAGTCTTTGGTGATCTAACTGTGCACTAGGAGGCATTCTACATGATGAAAACACTATGACCTTCCTGCCATATGTATCATCCCCTAAAATAGTTTTGTATTTAATTAATTACTACTCATGTCACAAAGTTAATGGCATAATCTGTTCATATATTATACTATGCCTCAGTTGTTTGCATTTCACAAATCGTGTTTGACTTTTAGTATGGAAATTTTACATTGCAAGTCAGCCATTTTAGTTTCCAAAATGGACCTTACATTGTTTACAAATTTTTGTCGGCTCTCGTGACATTAAATGGTTTTCAGACAAACCGCAAGACTTTTCCTCCTCGCAAACAAAATATGCCCCGAAAGGTATCAAACAGACAATATTCGCCTGCTCCCAGTTTATAGTTACGTTCTTATTTAGGTAATAATTTACTATAGAAAATTGTCTCATCAAAATGAAAAAACAGCAGCATTTCAAAATGCTGATTAAATGTCGAAAATAATTGTTGATTTCAATTTGCACCTTGTTGGATCTACAAAAGGAGCATAAGCTGGATCAAAAAATGTCACTTAAAAAACCTCTGCCAATGTATGCTGACTTTACTATAGGTGTGAACACCCACAATTTATTTTACAACTCAATGAAAAAATAAAAAATTAGAGTCATTACTTAAAAATAAATATTAGACAAGTAAAAAAACTGGAACAATTAAATAAACAAAACAATAAAACAATGAACATTTTAAAAAGGTTTTAAATAAATGGCAAATTAATGTGCATAGTTCAGGTCAAGATGGGAGTGTCCTCATGAACATTCTTTTAATTAGAAAATGAAAAAATGTTTTTGTCCCATCAATTATTTATTTATTAAACATTAACTAACCTGCAACCTCCAGAATTCTGTACTGTGCCACATCTCTGAACTCTGATTCCTCATTGTCTTCAGCATCCTTTAATAGTTAACAGTTGTTAAAACATTTAAAAGATGAAGAATATATTGGAACATTTAGCTTTAAAAATTCCCTCCATGCAATTTGGCCAGAAAAGAAGTGAAACAATTACAGATTATACTGATCTAGAAAACCTTGCACTGATTGGGAATTTTTTTGGAGATTTGGGGAAAATAGGATGACTTTTCTCAATAAAAAAGAGGCTGAAATTTGGAGCTTAAATTAAAGAAAGAAAAGTAAGTATGCAGTGTCACATTGTATCCAGATTTTGGGAGAGAAAGCCAGAGTACTTTGAGAAAACCTGGCCTTCATTAGAAAACCTGACAATCCTTAGCTTGTCAATTAAGACTTGAGTCAAAGCACACCCTGCCTGCAATGACACTAAAATTCACAACCTCCCAAGACCCTACTACTATTATGTTTGCAAAAAATATAATATGTTTGTTTGACCAAGGTTTCATGCAACTTAAAATAATAGAGAACCCCAGATCTTCAAATACTGTTATAACTGAAATAAATGATCATGTAATATTAGGCACACATCTGAATATGACTAAAAGAAAGATCCAAATGTTTAATATTTATGTTAACATTCTCCCAAGTCAAGGTTTCTCAGTATACATTTGATGATAGAACAAACCTGACTGGCAGGATCTTCTGCCTGCTGCACAATTCACATTGTTTGCAGATAAACTCAATATTACACCAATTAATTATTTTATAACTTATCACACAAGAACAATGTTTCCAAATAAAAAAGTAGAGATATTTTCTGCAGTGTCATGGTATTACATGCTGATTATTGTTAAGGTAATACATGCATATTTATTTATCACAGTTTGTGTCTAAATCAGAATGCTTCATAACTATAATGCATACAGAAGGGGTTCCTAATTCTTTCTCAAAATCATCCTCTATCAGTCCCTCTGGTGTAATAGCACCACTTCTAAAAGCTATCTCTCCGGCTTGTTCTCTGGCCAAGTCTGTAAGAAACATAAATATATATAATTCAATTTCTTTTCCTGGATTTAATACCCACTCAACTGTATAGTTTGATATCAAATACTTTCTGCTAATTTAAATAAATATTATTCTTCTGTGTTTCTCATGCCTTCTTGACACAGTTCATGCAAATTCATTAGTATTATAGACATACTACATTACTTGTTGTTTTCTGGTATAACTGACTTGTCTTAAACTGCCAACAGTCATATTATCTGATTCCTTTTCAATAACATTGAAAATAAACTGAAATATATGTTTCATTCACAAAACTTAAAATTACTTCCTTCATATTCTGAATACATGTGTATTAATAGTTGTATTTAAATGTAATAAAAGTTTCATTATAATATTAAGACCCTTATGCACACAAGTAAAATGGAAATAAAGGCTAGTCTACATTTAATTCTTATTCCATTCAACTTTGATATTTGTCCAAAAAATTACATTATGCACAGTGAACTACACACTCAAAAAGCTGTGTATACCTACAGTATATATTTGTTAGCAGTAAGAGATCACATTTTAAATAGAATGCACTTTACATGCCCTTATTGTTTAGTTCTGCCATGAGTGGTCTATTTTTCAAAATCAGGCCATGGCACCATAAAAAATTCTTTGCTGAGGTTTTTTTAAATTTTCAATTTCATCCAATCAAAACATATGATTTTCTATTTTGTCATGGTAATTGAGAAAATTATCATGCTGAGCAAAACATTTTTACATAATTTTATTACACTGTGTCCGGAATATTTTTCAAAATCAGAAATTAAATCATTTATTAACACTGATTTACTTTATTCATGTTCACACACATCATGTTATATTCATAAATGTTTATAATGTATACATGTGTATAATACTGAGTTACATAAATATACATGATTAATGTCATAGATACAACATGCTTCAGAAGACACTGATGTAAATAGCCATTCAACAGTTACTTAGGCTTCTATTATATATATAAAATATATTTGCAGCCCACTTTTAGATCAATTTGATGTGGCACTGTATTACAAATTGCTTTCTGTAACAGTTGCATTATGTAAATCTTTTGCATTTGGCCAAAAACCAGGTGTTATAACATTGGCACGTCAATTTAAAACTGTTCATGCATTGACTGACTGAAATGTAACAGACATAAAGAAAAACCTTATTTTGCCACACATCAAATTTACAATAATATACAGAAATGTTGTAATTTCTAGGAAAATGTTCATTTCAGAATATGCAGAAATCAGAAGAATTTTATATATTCACAATTTGTGTCTCGTTAAACTTAAAATATAAGGCATTAAACCATTTCTTACTTAAGGCCTGGGATTCTTCCAATGTCCCCTCTTTTTACTTAACCATTTCTTACTTAGGGCCTGGAATTTTTCCAAATTCTTTTTACTCAAACAATTCTCACTTAGGGCCTGGGATTCTTCCAATAACCCCTCTTTTACTCAACTATTTCTTATTTAGGACCTGGGATTCTTCCCATGACCCCTCTTTCTAACCTTTTCTTTCTTAGGGCCCGGATTCTTTCAATGTTCCCACTTTTACTTCGGGCCCGGATTTTTTCAATGTTCCCTCTTTTACTGAGGGCCAGGGATTCTTCCAATATTCCCTCTTTTACTCAACTATTTCTTACTCAGGACCTGGGATTCTTCCAATGTCCCCTCTTTTTAACCATTTCTTACTTAGGGCCCGGATTCCTTCAATGTTCCCTCTTTTACTTAGGGCCCGGGATTCTTCCAATATCCCCTCTTTTACTCAACTATTTCTTACTTAGGACCTGGGATTCTTCCAATGTCCCCTCTTTTTAACCATTTATTTCTTAGGGAATGGATTCTTTCAATGTTCCCTCTTTTACTTAGAGCCCAGATTCTTTCAATGTTCCCTTTTTTACTTAGGGCCCGGATTCTTTCAATGTTCCCTCTTTTACTTAGGGCCAGGGATTCTTCCAATATCCCCTCTTTTACTCAACTATTTCTTACTTAGGACCTGGGATTCTTCCAATGTCCCCTCTCTTTTTACCATTTCTTACTTAGGGCCCAGATTCTTTCAATGTTCCCTCTTTTACTTAGGGCCAGGGATTCTTCCAATATCCCCTCTTTTACTCAACTATTTCTTACTTAGGACCTGGGATTCTTCCAATGTCCCCTCTTTTTAACCATTTCTTACTTAGGGCCCAGATTCTTTCAATGTTCCCTCTTTTACTTAGGCCCTGGGATTCTTCCAATCTCTACTCTTCATACTTAAATATTTCTTACTTAGGGCCTGGCATTTTTCCAATTTCTTTTTACTCAAACATTTCTCACTTAGGGTCTGGGAATCTTCCAATGTCCCCTCTTTTACTCAACTATTTCTTACTTAGGACCTTGGATTCTTCTTCTAATGTCCCCTCTTTTTAACCATTTCTTACTTAGGGCCTGGATTCTTTCAATGTTCCCTCTTTTACTTAAGACCCGGATTCTTTCAATGTTCCCTCTTTTACTTAGGGCCCGGATTCTTTCAATGTTCCCTCTTTTACTTAGGGCCTAGGATTCTTCCAATCTCTACTCTTCATACTTAAATATTTCTTACTTAGGGCTGGGATTCTTCCAATGTCACCTCTTTTTACTTAACCATTTCTTACTTAGGATCTGGGATTCTTCAAATGACCCCTCTTTTACTTAGGGTCTTGGATTCTTCCAATGTCCCCTCTTGTTACTCTATATAATATAATTTAAGGCAAAAGTATCGATTCCAAGATTTAAAAAAAAATCCCAGCACCTTTTACTTGCAAGAAAATGGTGCAAAACCATTAAAAAATTAAATTGTCACAGAAATTGTGAAAATATAGCAAATTGTATTGTTTAGTACAACCTGACATACAAGTTAAATAGTCTTGTTATTGAAAGGTACTAAATATGTGAAATGCCTACAAGAACTCAATTCAAACAAGCTGCTAAAATGCACAAGTGAACAGTAAACAAACAAGCCTAAATATACCAGTAATACTACATGTCTCCTGAAGTGGATGACCTTTCAACTGATGCATTCTTTACAATTAATACAAAAACTTATATAATAACTTTTTTGGAAATGGAGGTTAAATATTTATCAAGCATACACAACATGTATTTGTTGATACCATTTGCTACTTCCTGTCTGTTCCAATTTTAAGCCCTATATTGCCCTATCTCTCTTTGATTAATTTATTTCACTAAGATGTTATGACATGAATCGGGGAAGTAACATGCTGATAACTTTTTGCCCTTAGTAGGACGGTAAGATCAATGTTGATAACTTACTGCCATTAGGACAGTAAGGTCCATCATGCTGATAGCTTATTGCCCTTAGTGGTTTGTGTTTTGGTGTATTTCCTCTCTTTACATCACAACCAAAATATTTTAATTAATAATATCCTCATCTTATCTTGTATAATAATGAAACATGCATTTGGTTATTTCAATAAATTTAAACATGTACATGTATGTAATAGGATTCAACATCTGAATATTTTCTCACTCTTTCAAACTATTCTTCAAGGAACATAAGATAAATAAGTGGTCAAGTGTTGTTATACATGTTATGATAAACTGGCACTAAATATTAAGGATAAGAGTTGGAGAACTAAATGTTATGTATTAAACCAATTCACTTAACTATAGTCAAGTTTTTCCTGTTTTAAAGTACATGTTACACAATTAGAACTACAGAATTACGGTGTCATTCACTGATACATGGATATATTTCTGGTATATTTATACAATTAAACAACAAACTAACAACATTCCATCTTACCTTCGTCCCACGAAGACAACGGTACATTGTAGTCATCACCGAATCCTTGAAATATCCATTAAATTTTGTTTAGCTTTTACAGAATCAAATATGATTCAATTGGATACAAACTTACTCTGAACCTAACATATCAAGAACATAAACATTACAAGTACTGCACCACCATGACAAACCCAGAATCCAGACTGTAAAGTAATCTGCAGGGTCAGGCCAGTTTGTACTGTAATTTGGTATGATTAATTTACATGTTAGAGATGTTGAATAAAAATACAAGATGAAAACCATGGAACTGTTGAACATAGATAAGATGAATGAAATGGTTTACGAAAACACTATAGAAGATTAAATTGAAATGGAATTGAATAGTTGTCAAGATTGAGATACATCTTCTTAATTGTTAAAAATTAAGCTCCTTACCTCTTTTACTGCAAAAACAGGAGAAAAGACATGGAATCTTACTGCAAATTATTTATATTTAATGATGTTTTAAACCATTTTCACCAATATTCCAGTCACATGAATATCATGTGAGATGTAACCAGATTACCTGCTGGAACCCTTATTACTGGCAGGAAAAATAGGAATCATAGATTAGGTTGGAATTAACCCAAATTTTGTCTCAATGTAAACCACACAACAACATGCCACTGCTGACACACACAGTGACTACATAAGTTACAAAGAAAATGTGTCTCGGCAACACTAATGTCCTTGGCAACACTAATGTCCTCGTCCTTGCCACATATTGGTAAACACATCCCTTTCTTTAGTTTATTAAAGTGTGAAATAGTTGGTACAGCCATACAGAATATTTCGCCAGTGAAGAGGTCTCACCATGTTGTACCTGTGTATCAAGTCTCATGGAGACATAAAAAGCTTCAACACAAAACTAAACCTGAGGTATGATGGATAGACTGATAATCTGTATGTCCCCCAATATAAGTTGACGTGAGGTACGACGGATGGACTGAAAATCTGTATGTCCCCCAATATTGGTTGACGTGAGGTACGTCAGATGGACTGAAAATCTGTAAGTCCCCCAATATTTGTTGACGTGAGGTACGACGGATGAACTGAACATCTGTATGTCCACCAACATTCGTTGACATGAGGTATGACGGATGGACTGAAAATCTGTATGTCCCCCAATATTCTTTGACATGACATACAAATTCGAGCATAAAATTTTACTCAGCAAGACAGGCAATGCAAAAGACAACAGACCCAACTACATGTTAAAAATTTTGCATCTACCAATCAACTAAAACTGAATTCTCATGCATATGAAGTCATGCAAACTAAGCAAAAATTTAAAAACAAACCAAAACTGCCATATATGACAAGTCAGTATTGCTCATTCCTTCAATAAAACAAGCAACTGAACGATTAAATTTTGAATGACATTGAGTTCATGTGATATAATATACTGGTGCTTTATTTTTGAAATGGTTCAATTAAATTATGTTTATTGTTAGCTGAAAGGTAATGTACTGGTACATATTATATTCATAAAATACACAACCTATATGATTAAAATCCCAACACTATTGAATAAATAATTTCTCTAATTTGTTTGAAATTTGCATCAAAAAGACGTAAAAATACCCTACTTTTTTATGTAATTGCATCAGGGCTTTTCATCTCTAAGTTACATATTTAGATCATATATTTATACAATAATACTGTCTTTGTCATGTCATATGCGAAAATATGTCCCAAGGTTAGAAGGCATAATGCACGACGCATTATGCCTTCTAACCTTGGGACATATTTTCGCATATGACATGACAAAGACAGTATTATTGTTATTATTACTATGAATGTTAATTGTTCCAACATTGTAATAAGATCAAATCAGGCAATGGCATGTGCTAACAAAATTCATCCCAAATTAAACAAGTTTAATAAACATTATAAACATAATAAACATTGCCAAACCTACATGTTGACATTTTCCTTCAGCCTGTTGGCAGACTATATACTTTAAACCAAAACTTCGGTAAGATAATATTTTCGCATTGTATAAAGCGCATAGCTGATGTCCAAAAAATCAGTCATGACATATTTATTAAGCAACGCATATAGCCCCGCCTATATACATATGGCATGTAATATGCCATGTAATATGCTTATGCATAAAGCCATAATACTACTACACTATTTGTTCTTTGTTAAAATATGCCAGAATAATAGAACTCCAATTATAATGAAAGTTTTTTACATGAATAGTAATAATGTGCAATAACGGAAAAGGATGCCTTTAGTTCCTCAATCTATGTTATGTTTTTTATGTGTCTAAGGTACCTGCCCCTTGCCCTCTGGCCTCTCTGCGAATAACAGTTACACGGTTAACATGGAATAACTACAAAATTGCTGACTGCTGTACAAATATTGTTAATGACTTTTACATAAACCAATAAAAAAATCACAAGTGAATAATGTCCTAAGATGTGTTAATTTCAAAAGAATTAAAAAAATAACATGTATTTCTTGCTCTTACTTTATGAAACTACTAGTACTTGTTTAACTTT
The DNA here is from genome assembly GCA_944474755.1 of Limnoperna fortunei. Lineage (NCBI taxonomy): Eukaryota > Metazoa > Mollusca > Bivalvia > Mytilida > Modiolidae > Limnoperna > Limnoperna fortunei. The sequence goes on from OX104118.1 coordinate 72,179,904, forward strand.
AGCAGACGATAGACACAAAGTGATACTTGGCAGAAAATTTCCCAATTTCCTCCAATGAATAAATGTATGCTTAAAATAAAATAGTGTACAACATGGGACTTTTACCTTCGAGTTCTGCCTCTATGTCTAATTCAGCTGATAGAAATACAATATAGTTTTAACATATCACTCCTATATGAATCTCTACTAAATGAAAACAATTTCTGTATAAGATAGATTTTTAAACTTATTTTAATATCATCACTTTTAAATAAAGCACTTTGGAAAAAACTAATAATATATAGCTGTGATTCAGTTAAAGCTTTCAATTATATGTATCATGTCAATTAAACTCCAAATTACTCCTTTACAGGGGTATACAATATAGACCTCTTTCATTTATATTCATATATCCAATATCAACACATACATACCTTCTTTAGATGCCAGTTGCAATCCACTTTCATCAAACTCAAAGTCTGGATCTTCTGTATTGGCAAATAATTCATTGTCCTTATTAGCTTCATGAAACTCTAAAATGAAAGTAGATTTTTATTTTTTATTGTTGACCACAAGCTAAGCCCACTAAAAGTTCTATAGTACTACTGTACATAAAAGATTAAAACATTAGTTCAGATAACAAATCTATCAGCCTTCTCACATCAGTGCAAAGAAAATTTTGATACATGTCAGGGCTTCTGGGTTCTAAAAAGTTGCCAAAAAAGTCACCCACTGCAATTTTTTATCATCAATTTTAAATATTTGGTGCCAAAGTAAGAAGCACTTTTTTCATGTATGTTCATTCAGCTTTGCCAATAAACATGTAAATGTGTATTATAACTACTATTGTCATTTAATGTTTTCTTAGCAAAAAAGGTTCATGTCAAAGCAGGTATAACACATGTGCAGCATAATACTTTTTCCTAATACTTCTTATTTCTAAATTATGGAGGTTATAAATGATAATAAATTGCCAAAGTTTCAGTAAGGAAGTTGAAAACATAGAATTGGAGTCAGTTGCAGGTCTTTAATTATTTAAGATAACATCTCATCCTAATAATAATGCATGGATATTGCTTGAATTATGTTTGTTTGAAGGTACATATAAATCTATACAATCAGTCAGGAAAGTCTCTTCTATACATTTTCTAGTTAAGATTGCAGTGTCCAAGAATCTATCATTTGTCACAATTTATATATTCCAATAAATACACAAAGGTAAAATACACAAATTTATATTCATTGTTTATTCTGAAATGTAATTAATCCCGACTTGTATTAAACCTGTTGTTTTAAATGTTGTTTCTTACAAAATTTATTATTTGAAATACAAATTTTTAAAAATCTGCCATGTGGCCTATGCATTTGTTAATTTTACTACCTTGTTTAATTTATTTTTAGAATTTTTTTTATTACTGATCTATTTCTAACCCAAAATTGTACTGTAAGTTAAAAAGAAATGCTGACACTTAATCATTTTACTATTTTGAATTTCCATTCTTTGGAATACTGTTTTCCTAGTTAAGTAAGATCAAAGAAAGTACAGGCAATCAACCATGACAGGGAACACTACACTTTTGACACCTGCTGTGGTGACAATTTCTGGCCAAAAATCTGTAAATTGTGTACAACTTTAACCCATGTGTATTTGTATGATCTAGAAGAACTCCTTTTGATATGGTCTTATTTTCAGTAATTTTCATAGGTTTTCAGATCAATTGAGATACACTGGGCAAAATAATATCTTCAAAGAAAATGTTTTGTCAGCAAAGCTAAGTTACAGATCGCTTTATTAAATTGCACATCCATTTCTGATCTATTTTTAAACCTTACACAGGACCTATACTCCAACCTTAATTAACAAGGACTGCTTGTCAGGGTTTTCAATAGGTACATCTAATAAGTATACATTGTTTTAAAGTTTAACAAAGCAGTACTTACCGGTCATAAATAAAAAGTTTAGTTCAATTTAGCTCAGTGATTTTCAGATTGTCACATTAAAATGGCCTTCTTAACCTTGTTCATTTTCAATAGCAAAGTTGATTGTTTGTTTGTGAGTACCAGGAGACAACCCATGACCTTCAGTAGAAAATCTGGCAAACCATGTCGAATCAGATCGTAGTCAAATGAAGGAAGGCAAAAATATTATATTTTACCCGATATTGACGATTTTGCTTGCTTGCTTAATGGTGTTTAACGCCCGAGCAGCAATATTTCAGCTATATTCAGGCGATGAACATGAAATGGATGATAAAATGAACATGAAATGATGAGGAATGAAAATGGGATGGGACACAAGGAAAAATAGGGGTAACGGATTTTAGATTGCCACTGGCAAATGGGAGGATGGATAGGGTCGGGCAATTTAGCCTCCTGTAGCGGGATCGAAATCCCTACTCATAGCGAATACTACAGCAGCGTTCTTTAACGTGCGAGGAACGTGGCATTTTCCCAACACGGTCCACTAATATGGTTTGCGGTCAGGTTGTCCGTATTATGGCCTGACAACCCCAGCTTGCCAGGGGTACCCCATTCAACCACCTGGGGCACACATCCCAGTCGGTCTTTAGGCAAACCAACCTGACACGCCTTTTACGACAAGCTAGCGCGACTGCGGTCTATTCTTTGAGCCACCCGGATCCCGCATGGGCTTGACGATTTTGAAATGACGATGTATCTATATTAAATATGCCTTGTTTATTTGTTTGTTGCTTGTTTATTGACTTTAATAAAAGGTGAAAATAAACCGCATATAGAAGTCTGACACAACAAGCCAAAAATGTAAATTAAGATTATGCTTTTTAACGAAAATTAGATGTTCAACGAAGTATATGTTATAAATAAAAATTTTCTAAATCAGTTTAAAATGCAATTAAAAAGATGGAGAATTGTAAATTTCTTTACAATAAAAGAAAGTCACAAAGATATGGATTTTTTTTCAAATTAAAGATTTTAACATATTGTAAAAATTACAAAAAAATAAATAAAAAATCCAAGTTATATTTCAATTACAATGCAATGGAAATTGTAATGTGCCTGTATATACTTCTTCCCACGATGCTGGACAGAGAGACAAGATAACTGCTGAAATACCCCTAAAGAACCACAAGACTATGGGATTACGCAAAAATCAATAGAAAGGTTGCTCATTGTTATGTTCTTACACTTTTAAATCACAAGATGAAATTGTCAAAAATTATATCAAATACAGAACAAAGTAGTCTTCTACTACAACTGAGACAACAACTGCCACCGCTGTTTTATTATTTAAGATGCAACTTTTTTTGGAGTTGGTTGGATTTTTGGGTGTGTCTGAGAATGGCAAACAACTAAATTTTATTTTATGATTCAGTTTAGACATTTAATTCTTCTTAATTGTAATGATGACTATTCATATATTTCATGTATTTATGTTTAAAACAAGGACTGATATGCAAAATTGTAAAAACTATTTTTGTCTGATTGACATGTACTTTAATCCCTTTATTGACTTTTAATTTCAACAGCTTAAATGCTTAAATGGTCCTATACAAAGATAAAAGTGCAATGACATGGTGTCGGGTCGTTTCGCCCCGACTACCTGCGAGTCTTTTCGTCCTGAGTCTCTTCGCTCCTCTAAATAAAAACAATGTGTATCTTTAAACAAAAAAACGTATTTTGTGTGTTGAAGCTGATGAACTTTAATTAATAAAGAGTATTTTCGCAAAATACAGTAGTCCCCCTCTTATAAAACCACCCCATCTGAGTCATGAAAGTGGTCTTATAATGGGGGGTGGTCTTTCTTGTGGGGATACAATTTATACAGGTGTATAGAGCTTGGTCAGTTGATTAGCAGCAAAAGCTGTGAAGTGATCAAGAATCACACAAAATAAGTATTTGTATTTTATTATCTATTATAAATAAAAATAAGAAGAATTCATGCAGTTTTTATCTGTTCAAAAAGTGTAATGATAATATAACAATTCCAAGTCTTCTTAACAGTGAATGTTTCTGTTCCTTTTTCGTTTGCAATATCGTTGTTTTTATCACTTTTATTGTCTGCCAAGGTTCCACTTCTTAGTTTATTAAGGTTCCGTCTAATTTGGAAAAATCCATGTTTTTCTCTGTTTCCAGTTTCCCAACTTAACCCAAGTTTTTGACATCGTTTGTAGTAAATTATGATTTATGATAAACCTGATTTCTGTAATGCCGAAATCAAACTGATCTACAATATCCTACTTGTTTTCCCCTTTAATCCAGCTTAAAAACCTTTCTTTTACAAGATTTTGACATTTTGTTTACCGGTTGTTGAACTGTTTCCGAACTGGTTTACGATAATAAAACAAAATCTCGTTCTATTCAAGCCTTCCAAAATAAACATCCGGTCAGTGAAAATGGTCGTTCGTGTGGGGATTTTATTTAATTAATATTTTCTATATAAAGCAAAAACATTTCTCATCCAAGTTTAAACTTATTTATATTTTATTGAGTAGACGAAATGGGAATTATAAATTTTCAAGAGTAGACAAAATGGGAGTAGACCAAATGGGAATGGGCTAATAGTAGACCAAATGGGAATAGACCAAATGGGAGTAGACCAAGTGGGAAGTTACCGGGATTTTATGTTGTTGTGTCAAAAAAACCTGGTCGCTGGTCACGTTTGAGGGGTGGTCGTTCGCAAGAGTTAACTTTACGTTAAACACTTAATGCATCAGGGTTTTGGCCGGATAAAGCGGGTGGCCACTGGCGAAGGGATCCTTTAAGAGGGGGACTACTGTATTGTTCAAACTGTAAAACTCACCTGAATATATAAATATGAGCCACACCAGTGGCAATCAATCATTCACTAAACCTTCCTGATGTCTATTCTTTGTATTCATTGTAATGATCCTGTACGACCAAAGCAGCACACGTGATCGACAGACAGTTATAACTGTAGAGCAGTACAGATTTGTTCTATTGACTTAATAAAATAAATGTATTTAAAATTTCTTTTTTTTTCTGTACCTATATCATAATTTAGATCATGATATGTCAAAGATGGAGAGAGAAAAACATGCACTTCAACAAAAAAAGTAAATTATTAAAGAAACCATAACACGAGCACATGCAATAGACAATTATCTATCATTATATATATAAAAGTACGGGCGAAACGACTCAATGGAACGCGATTCGGGGCGGGGCGAAGGCGAACGGGATTCAGGGGCGAAACGATCCGGACTCCAATGACACCTGCTGTATGCAATCTTTGACTTTGGTTTCTTGGTCATTTGTATTTCTCATAATTTATATTGACCTGCCAATAAAGCGGGCGATAGTTCTTCAGCTCCTGTATACAACTCGCCTACTTTGCCTTTGGTTTCTGGGACATTTGAAGCACTCATGATCAGGTTTTTGTAGTTATGATATTCTAATTTACCGACATTTCTGTCGGTAGTTGATTTATAATATGTAACAGACGCATGAGTAAAACAGGTACTGTATCTAGTTTATGTTCCACAGTATAGTCGAAATGTTTTTGTGGTGACAGAAAACAACTTCCGGTGAAAATGTTCACTTTCCTTTCACCAGTTATTTCCCTTTTTGAAGTCTGACCCAATCAAAACATTTGTCACATATCTATTCATCAAATCAAAACTTAGAAAAGATTGTTTTTCAAATGAAAACAAATCCCAGGGAAATATGAATTGTTAAATTTGCGAACAGACTATCAGATATATAATGTTTAGACGAAACGCTACGAATAAATTTGAGTAGGGATAATTCATTTAGTTTAAAGGTAAATTTAATTATTTTAACGTGCGTAAGTACCCCAGGACCAAGCGGTATATATGTAACGATTGGCCCCATATAATATAAGCCATATTGCCGCAATAAAGCACGATCTGCCTCACATATCTGAAATATATTTATTTATATATTTATATACACTTGTCCCTTATAATTCTGCTACATTTACATGTATGATGTATACTACTTTGCAATATTTTCCCGCATATAACAATGTTTTTATGGGGGGGATGGACAAACCTGCTCCCCCCCCCGGCGGACATAATCCAATCCATGTGATTGACGACTTTCCAGTTTAAAAAACGCCACCTATTGCTGACTTCCGGTACTAAAAACTGCGGCTGTACCCTAGTTTGTCCTGTTGAAACCTTTTGAAATGGACAAGTGTCTTGGATAAATTTTCACGCTTCAGTTGAATGACAGGTGTCAATATCTGAGTGAGGAAGGTTATTAAAACTGTCTGCTGTGTAAACGTGATTGTTAATTAATTAACCAATGTTCATTACCCTATCTACCTGATGCTAATTGGAGGTAGAACCCCAGCTGTTTTATAGCTTGAATAAACAAGCTTACCATTGACATCCATGTTGTATTCAAACTCACCTGTTGCCAATGGCTATAGTAACATCTACTAATAAAGTTAATTAGATGAAAAATTTAATTGGCATTGACAAACAATATAAAAACAATCCAAAATCTTTATTTCAATAAAATAGTCTTTTAGTAATGACAGCCATAGTTTTTTTTAACATGAAGTAAAAGGGGAGAAAAATCATGTAAAACTGGAAATGGGTCAATTTAGCACAGGCGGACAAAATCCCCCTGTTAAATTTTCATGGTGGACAAAATCCCTCCTAAATCGGATTATGATAATAATATTAATATCGATAATTATTGTAATTATTGTTCAATAGTTTTTTTACGCGGTACATGTACTAGTGCTTGAAGTGATAAATGACACAAAGATTATTTACAGAAGAAACAAATCAATTTATTGAACTAAATTATGCCATTAGTTTACTAAATATAACTTAATAGTAAAGCCATAACCGTTTCAATTTTCTACAAGATGTACAGAATGGTTTGTTCAAGTAAGGGCTATTCGTTTGATCACAAACATATTAATTAAATGCCTACCAATTAAGCACTGCAAATGAGACAAACAAAATTAAATAATTAAAAATCTGTTTTCCTTTGTAAAATATAAGGTCATTTTTCAAGTTTTATCTGTATATATATGAGACTGTAGTGTGTGAACATTAAAAAAAACTGCATTTAAAAAATCTGATTCAGGAGGGATTTTGTCCGCCTTAAAAATTTTACAAGGGGGGATTTTGTCCATGATGTAAATTTAACGAGGGGGATTTTGTCCGCCTATGCTAAATTACACGGAAGGGATTTTTTCTGGGGGCAATTTTGTCCTACACTCTGTTTTTATATAACAAACAAGATTGTAATCAATTTATAATAAGCGAATGCCAGATAACTCAGCCCGATATTTGAGACAAGTCTGCTTGGAATACAAAGTTCCGCACATCTCCGACTTGCTGTTATCTGGTTACTGGCGAAGTCGGACCACAACTGTGATATCTTGCCCTGCACCTTCTGCGTATTCCTCCTCTAACAACGGCAAAGCTTTTCTTCACTTATCATCTTCAGTTGCAGTGGCATCTTGCCGGCTTCTGCGTACATAAGCTGGATAAGTAAGAACAATTGGAGGTTGTTCGTGCATACACTCTTGGCGAAAACACTCCATTATGAAATGGGCCATACAGTTCTATCAAACCAGCTGTCTTGTGACGAGATCAAATGGCAGAAGAACACTGTTTGCAGTTGACTGACATTTTGCAAATTATGACAAAACTTGGGATGACCGAGTATTTATGTCACTGTATGGCTTTGCCGAGCTAACATTAGCAGGAGCAGCTCCTATACTTCTTCTCATCTAAAATCACACAAGCTCAATTGCAGTCATTAATTTTTTTTTATCTACGGTATGACATGCAATTAGGCTTATCAGTTTCTAATAATTCAATTGTTGTTAACTAAATTTTGTATTTAAAAAAGTTAAAAGATATATTTTTTTTCTATAGTATGATAGGAAATTATTTTATTATCATATTTATTTATTTCAATTATTATTATGGTCTGAGTTGTCCTCTATTGGGCCGACTTGTCTTAATGTGGTCAGAGTTGTCCTATAAACTGGACTGACTTGTCTCAAATATCGGGACGAGATGTCCCGGGCCGAGTTGTCTGGCTACCATAATAAGCATATGATTGTTATATTAACTACATCGGTTAACTTATAATCATTGTAAGCCATAACAATTTTGCTGTAATCTCAAGAGATTCCCATCAATTAAAAGGTAACCAGTCATTTCGTATCATAACCATTTCGTACCAACACATTCGTACATAAATAAAACCATTGAATACCATAGCCATTTTGCACTATATGGGGAAGTGTATTCTGACAATTTGAAGACAATGGTTTTAATATACAATTATGGCAATCTTCAAACATACGTACATTAAACAATTATCTTTTATTTTCAGAATTCCAAAAGATGGCATCTCTAAGCAGTTTAAAACAAAAACTACACAAACTGAAGAAAGAAGATACAAGTGAAGTTACAGGTCTAATATCAGAATAATTGTTTGAGTTTTAATGAGTAAAAGCAAGTTTTGTTACCATGTGTTTCCCTTTGAATTGAGAAATTTGGCCTAAATACATGTATGCTACTGAAACAGTTTGTCAGCACAACTGCTTTGAACCACTCAACATAAAGTCCATTGAACATTATAGTTAATTCTAATATGACGTCCTGCTTTAGCTATGTAAACAAAGCCGTGTCAAAATTCCAATAAGTTTAGTTCGCACATGCCTAAACTGCGTGTTTTGTGTAAATGTAAATGTAAAAACAGACTTACAAATGCAGTTTGTTGTGTTATCCATAATTATCGTTATTGATAATAATTTAGTTATTTTTAGTCTGAATTCTGAGATTTATATGATTTAAACTACTCCCGAAACTTTTTATTATACCCCCCGCTTGAAAAGCGGGGGGTATATAGTGTTCATGGTGTCCGTCCGTCCTTCCGTCCGTCCGTCCTTCCGTCCGTCCGTCCGTCCGTCCGTTACACTTTCTATTATTTGCAACTCCTCCTACACCACTAAAAGGAATTTGATGAAACTTACACAGAATCTTTGTCTCATAGTGCCATTGTGCAGGAGATATTTAACATTTTGATCGGAATGATATTTGGGGTTTCCCATAGAAAAACATGGACTTTGTCATTGACCTAAGGGGGTCCCTATCTCTTATGTGCAACTCCTCCTACACCACTGAATGGAATTTAATGAAACTTACACAGAATGCTTGTCACATAGTGCCATTGTGCAGGAGATATTAAACATTTTGATCGGATCGATATTTGGGGTTTCCCATAGAAAAACATGGACATTGTCATTGACCTAAGGGGGTCCTCATCTCTTATGTGCAACTCCTCCTACACCACTGAATGGAATTTAAAGAAACTTACACAGCATCCTTGTCACATAGTGCCATTGTGCAGGAGATATTAAACATTTTGATCGGATCGATATTTGGGGTTTCCCATAGAAAAACATGGACATTGTCATTGACCTAAGGGGGTCCTCATGTCTTATGTGCAACTCCTCCTACACCACTGAATGGAATTTGTTGAAACTTACACAGAATCCTTGTCACATAGTGCCATTGTGCAGGAGATATTTATTATTTTGATCGGAATGATATTTGGGGTTTCCCATAGAACAACACGGACTGTCATTGACATAAGGGGATACCCATTTCTTATGTGCGACACCTCCTACACCACTAAATGGAATTTGATGAAACTTACACAGAATGTTGTCACATATTGCCATTGTGCAGGAGATATTTAACATTTTGATCGGAATGATATTTGGGGTTTCCCATAGAAAAACATGGAGTTTGTAATGGACATAATGGGATACCCATCTTTTATTTACAATTCCTCCTACACTACTGAATGGAATTTGTTGAAACTTATACAGAATCTTGGTCACATATTGCCATTGTGCATTGGATATTAAACATTTTGATCAGAATATTATTGGAGGTTTGCCATAGAAAAACATGGACTTTGTCATTGACATAGGGAATGCCATTCTTTGGGGGATTGGGGAGGGTTACATGTATTATCTGCAATTTTGCCTTCACATTTAACTAGATAAAGTTTCAATTTCATAATTAAGAACACCTGAATTTTCAAAGTAATTGTGAAGCGGGGGGTATCAATGGTGAGCATTGCTCACAGGTGTTTTTTTTTTTTTTTAATTCTACATTCAAATATATGACGTCATAATTAGAATTCCGACGTCATATTAGGCTGAACTGAAAATTTCAAACTGGAACAATGCAATTTCGTTAAGATTTCTCAATATTTTTGTTTAAAAGGTACCTACATATAAAATGATGAGAATATATGTTTATGTCAATTTTATTTGCTTTAACAAACTGTTTTGGGATATATCTTATTAGTTTCAGAAAAACAATATTACCACTGAAAGCGTCCTCTTAAAACCGCTTCCAAATTTTTTAAACATTTGTTAGGCATAATAGAATCGAAATAGATTATTGCGAGCAGGCTTTATGGGAATTAGAACATGGTCAGACCTTATATTTGTCTTCATTTTATACCTCGCTATCGCTCGGTATAAAATATTGACAAATATATGGTCTGACCATGTTCTAATTCCCATAAAGCCCGCTCGCAGTAATCTATTTCTTAATTAGGTCATTCATATATCTGTAGGAAATTTGGATTCCATATTTTTCTAGGTAAACTGAACAGAAACAATTTTTCAGTCCAACTTTTTTAGAACCAAACATCAGAATTGAAATATACCAGTAACCACTAAGACAGAGATGCAACCCATATACTATTCTGTTTTTTCACCTGGCTGAAATATGTTTTGATATTTTGCAACCCCTTGATTTTGTTTGCCCAGTGACAATGTGACTGTGTGGGTTCTATGTGTTCAGGTGTTCACAAAAGTTCTTAAATTTGCAGATTTTCAATATTTTTAGTACCTTTTGTTATTTAGTCTGTCAAGCCACAGGTACACCTTTGTGATGAAACTTTTTTTATGAAGATGACTTACTAGTATTTATGAAACTTGGTACATGGTTACAGCATGATGAAATCTCTTAACTGGCAAATTCTGTAGGCCAGTGCCAAATATTTCATCATTGAGTTAACTTGAAAAGGTGGGGTGTGTACCAAAATATGTGCCAGGCGAGACATCATTGTTGCCTAGACACATGTTACTGTTTATTAATATTAAACAATTATGTATCTGTAGTGAAGATGCTTTATATACATGTATTGTACCTATAGATAAATGTTGACATATAAATCTCTTTCCATTTTGATAATTTTAACTTTTAAAATATTTTGGAACATTACTACCTGCATGGTTTATGTTTTGTGTGGAATAGCACATCATCAGTAAATATTCATTGTAAGGACACTTTATAAGAAACATGTTTACAGTCAAAATAATGCATAACCATTTTTTTTTGTCAGAGAATTCGAATCATGACAATGATAAATGATAAAATCGATTTGTTAAAAAAAATTAAAAAACCAAATTATTTTGCAATGACTGAGATAAATTAATTTGTGGCAGCAGGCTAAGCAAGATACAGTGTTTTAAGGAACTTTCCAAACAAATTTTCTTTTGAAAATGTAACAATATTATGTTCTATAAATGATTGAACTCTAATAAAGTAATTGGGGAAACTTTTACCAAATTTATAACAGGTGTATTTTGCAGTGGTCATATGATCATGGCAGGTTATTAATTACATTTAACTTCAAGCTAAGTTTGTGTGTTGTTTGCTTTATAACTAAACTTTAGTATAAGTAATTTTCAACTATAAGGAGTAGGCTGCCAACAGTAAAACCTGTATAAATGTCTTGGTTCAGGTTAGTTTTTTGCATCATTATTTTAAATATTAGCTTGTTTTAATTCTATGCTGAACTACATCTACATTAGCCCACATTGTAGATGCTTGTTGCATTGTGTACTGTAAAAATAAAATTTTGATTTTTAATGGGATCTAATATGCTTTTTATTGTATATTTTCAGATTATAGGACATGGATGAAGAAAATAGTAGATTGTGGTAACAGACCAGAAGATTGGCTCGATTACACTAATTATATGAGACAAAATGTTAATTTTAATGACAGAATACAAGCACACAATTTTCTTTCTGATCTGTATGAAAGGGCATTTAGAGTAAGTTTAACAAAATATTTTCTATCATTATACCCCCGCTTCCAAGAAGTGGGGGTATACTGTTTTACCCTTGTTGGTCCGTCAGTAACAAACCTTTCTGTCACAGTTTTTGTCTCGCCTGCGACGAAAGTGGCTGGAGGCAAGACATATGTATGGGAATTCGGCGGCGGTGGCGTAAACACTTGACATCTTGCTTCATATATTTGTAAGCCCAAGCCCTAGGTCCATCAAATTTAATACAGAGGTAGCTTATGATGAGTACTTGCCAGTCAGTCACTTGTCACCTGACCTTCGCCTCAATTTCACGGTCCAGCGCCTACTTTAAAGTTTTTGGGTTACGACAGTTCCTCCGTAACTACGCATGGTAGGATGACAATATTTGGTATATAGGTTGCTGATGACTAGTACATGACTGTCTGGTAGGTGTCACCTGACCTTGACCTCAATTTCACGGTCCAGCGACTATGTTAAAGTTTTTGGGTTACGGCAGTTCCTCTGTAACTATGCATGGTAGGATGACAATATTTGGTGTATAGGTTGCTGATGACTAGTACATGACTGTCTGGTAGGTGTCACCTGACCTTGACCTCAATTTCACGGTCCAGCGACTACGTTAAAGTTTTGGGGTTACGACAGTTCCTCTGTAACCATGCATGGTAGGATGACAATATTTGGTATATAGGTTGCTGATTGTAGTACATGACTGTCTGGTAGGTGTCACCTGACCTTGACCTCAATTTCACAGTCCAGTGACTACGTTAAAGTTTTTGGGTTACGGCAGTGTCTCTGTAACTATGCATGGTAGGATGACAATATTTGGTATATATGTGCTGATGAATAGTACATGACTGTCTGGTAGGCGTCACCTGACCTTGACCTCAATTTCACGGTCCAGCGACTACGTTAAAGTTTTTGTATTAGGACAGTTCCTCTGTATCTGTGCATGGTATGGTGACAATATTTATACAGGCTGCTGCTGATAACTAATGCTATTTACATAATGCTTATGACGAAATTTATTTTCGTTACTGATGCGGAATGCAGGCGAGACATTTTTCTGTGTCCACACTTGTCTAAGCAACTATAGCATGTAGAAGCCTGATATTTTGCATATTGCTTTATCCTAAAGTGCCATAGTGTGGTTAGCGATTTCATGCTCTATGGTCATCTACTTCCTGTTTACGGAAATCTTTGAGCATGGGTTTCACTAGTGAGCATTAGCTCACAGATACACTTGTTGTTTATGGTCTTAATAAAATTATGTTTTTTGTTAAAAGATTAAAGCTACTTTCAGCAATTTTTCAGCTATATCATGGTGTCCACTGTTTATTGGATGGGATTTCCAGAGTACTCCTTTGAAAGTAAAACTGGCAATCCTTATCGATTCAGATTGGAGTCCAGCACACCCTGCCAGCTCGAACTCTCAATCTCAATGTTAACAGGCCAAATGAACAATGATAGGTGCCTAACAACTGGATCACTGATGAGGCCCCTTAATAAAATAAATTAAAATGTACATGTAATGGAATGATGGTGTCATGTTTAAAAGCAGAAGTTATCTGTCATCCTGTTTAAAATGAAAAACAGTTATTTTACAATAGCAGTTTTTTATTGCTTAGCCAGTGATTTATATAACATTTGCCACTTTAGCAATTGATGAATCATTTTCAGAAATGACCAATAACTTTCAAACATAATTCTTCATTTAAAATTTTGTGAAAAATCATCAAAATCTGCACAGATAAATCCACAAATCTTACTTGAGGTCCCAGTTTATGACCCAAGGCAATAAAAAATAATTATGTAATAGACATGCCACCAGTCGTAGTAACGAAAACCAGTACAAAGCAAAAAAATGTTCAAAGTTTCCAGAGCAGATAAGAATTCAGTGCCCGAGATTGCAAGTATGATGCTGCTCCAGTATCAATGACTGCAAAGATTGTAACATAAAAAAATTAGTAGATTGGAAGTCACTTTTAAAATATTTAATTTTAATCTGTTGTAATATGATGATTGAAATTGAATACATATACACTATCTATGTTACAAAATGGTGCTAAAAATAATAATATTTATTGTTATTTATTTATTGTATTAATTAATTAATAATCTTGCATGCATATACACATACAAATAAATATACACACATGTTAGATCCTACAAATGGTTGTACACAAAAGTGACAAAATCTTATCTAAAACCATGTCAAAACATACACCATATAATAAGCTCAGATGTGAGTATGGAAGTTGGACAACAGTTCTTACTGTATTTATGTTTGTACTTGTTGTTCCATATCTCCAAGACTCCAACTTGTAATAAAAATGACATCTTTATTGCTCCACGGTAACAAGCTATTATAAAAATCAAAATTGTATTGTTTATTATGATAGGCAATCGATGCTAAAAACAACAAACAGAATGAAGCATTTGCACATCTATTTATAGACTTTGCTGAAGTCAAAAGGTATGTTCATGTTTAAATTATAGCATCAAACTCAGTACTGAGTCATGCAACTACCAATAATTCCACACTTTAAACCTACAAAATGAAGTAAAATACAAAATATTTGATTATTTCAAAACTAAATGTTACTTACATCATGGCTTTATTATCACAGAATGAAGACATGGCTTAATTGACAAGGATTGCCAGTTTTCCTACCAAGGTTGGGGGTTCTCTCCAGGTACTCTGGCTTCCTCCCCCAATAAAAACTGGACGCCATGATACATGTATAGATGAAAAATTGCTGAAATTGGTGGTAAACATCATTTAAACAAACAAACAATCAAAACATGGCCATTGTTTTAGCAAGAAATGACACTTCATTATCATAGAAAAGAATTCTCTAGCAGTTAAGTGTACACATATATGAATAAATAGCCTAGGCTTGATAAATAGAAGCAGTGTTAATATTTTAAGTAGGAAATTTTTGTCATTTGTAAATACATGTAGTCATAAAACTTTCATTCTCAAGGAATTGCATATACTCTCACTATACTTAAGGATTTGCCATCGTAAAACAAGTAATTGGATGTTTTTGACCATTATTAACTTTTAGTACACAGTTGCCCGATGATGCTATACATCTACTGAATGAAGCCAGAAACATAATGAGGAAGTTTGCCATCGTACACATAGCTTCAGCAGAATTGGAAGTCAAGGAAGGTAATTAGATCTGTTGAGTTCCTTGCTCTTTCCAGACGAAACCCTGTCACCTTAAAAAATAGCAAAGCCGAGACTTTTTTTTATTCTCATCAAAACATATTTGCTTTTATGTCATATTGACTCAGAATATTGTTAAAAAAGTCCACCATGTAAATGTAAATTTACATAGTCATTTAAACACTAAAGCATCAACGACAAACTAAATTGAGCATGAAATAGAGCTGCATATAAGTACATGTTTACTATTAATTACATGTAGATTGCTTAAAAGGGCCATTTTAACTTACTTCTAAGGTGTTACTAAACAAGTTAGTACCAAATCTTTCCTTTAAATTAACTTGAGTGACCATTTATGTACTTTAATCAAAACTCATTGTTCCTGTAAAAGGATCCTTTGTAATTCCAGTACAAAATAAAAGGAAACCTTTTTTTTTTCAGGAAATATAAGTAAAGCAAAAAAGATTTTAGATAAAGCCAAATTAGTTGGAGCTGAACCCAAAGAGCTGCTCATGGAAGCTGCAAAAAAGCTGGAAAATGGAGATTCTGTATTGATGTCTCCTAGACACAGAAAGTATAGTAAGTAAAACCATAAAAGATTTAAAACATGTTCTTTATTTGTTTTTTGTTGGTTTCTATGGTAGATTTCACTTTCAGTCCTGCTGTATTTTGACTTCCATGTTTTAGTGTCTGAGGTAGCTAATGATTCCCATTGAGAATTGAGTTTGGAACAAGCAGACTTTGATCAGATTCAGACTCACCAATGTTTACACCATGGCTACTACTTAGACCACTGGGCCATCAAGGATGCTCTTGTATTTGAGCAGTTCTTTAGAAACATATAGTACTAAGGAAACAAAGAAACCACACACAGAAAAATTTGATATCTCTATTATTCTGTATCAGCATTAAGACTTTAGTTTAGGACAACTCACCAACAGATCTTATTTCAAAGTAACATCCTGTTTGTTGTCATGTTTATAATTTTAGAATAGCTTCTCTTTACAAAAATGTATGGGATACAAATAATTATGAATAAGATTTTTTCTCTAATGCTTGATGCAAAAAATGACTTCATCACCAAATTCATTCCCTATTATTCTTGACTAGCTCTTGCTGAAATTTAGAATTTTGATATAAGTAAGAAGATATTTTTTTGGCTTTTAAATATTTAACATCGATAAGGGGTCGTCCATAATTGTCAACCATTTTCATAAGTGTGCGTACACTTTTTTTTTATCTTCAGAAATTTTTCGTTTCCGTGGAGTTTGGCTTTTATATTAGTTTAATGGTTGATGTACACTTTTTGATGAGGGTGGGGGGTCTCAAAAAGTGTGCTTTTTGTACACTTGTGAAAATGGTTGACAATTATGGACGACCCCTAAGATTGATTGAGTTTAATAATTGATTTTGGGGATTTAGCTAAGAATGAACACAAGTAGAGCCCTATATATGATAAATGATGGTCGACAAAGTTCAATTTATACTTATTTGAAATGATGCTAATAAAATTATAATAAATAAGAACAAATATAACAAAATCAGTAAAAAGCTTACAGTTTTTATGCACTCTGGGCACTATTATACAATAAATGACTTTTATATACGGTGGCTATCAGGATTTCTCAGCCCTCAAAAATGTATATTCACCTCACCAGGCGGCTAGGTGACCCTGTTTTCTTTTTGTTTTTACCAAGAAAACCTGTCTACAATGACTATAGAGACTGTTAAAGTCATTAAACAAAAAATAAATACTGATGAAAAGAAGATTCATAGACCAATGTCAATATGCGAACTTCTTCGAAACCTTAAACTAACGTCTGAGCGAAAAAAATGCTCTTTTGTTGCCATTCGGGTTGGAAATAATGATGTTTGTCAAAACCTCGTGTTTATTTTATGTTCACACAATTTTGTTTTACAAAGGGGAATAATCAATATGAACCTGTGTACACTGGTTCTAAAACCGACTTGCACTTTCAGCTTAGAGCTAATTTTTAAATCACAAGGAAACCAGTACAAAGAAAAATAAAACAACTGAATGGGGAATAAAGTTGACCTGTGTTAATACAATCTGAAATCAAAACACTCATAATTGTTGTATATTTTGTACTTTGGTTTTAACATAAAATAAATGTCATATTTTACTTTTTACTTAATAAAACAAACAATACATTTCTACAATTCATTCTTTCACAAGCTTACAACAAGACTGTGTTCACTGGGGGTATGCAAACATCATGACCTCTGTATAAAGACCCCCTGTCTTAAGTGATCTTTTTTAGCTGAGTTGCAATGAAGTTGAACTCGGCTATTGTTATGATGATGGCGGGCGGCTGGGCGGGCAGGCGTCAACAATTAGTTTCCAGACCATAACTCAGAAAGTTGTGAACGGATTTTAATGAAAATGTCTTGAATTTGTGGTTTCCAGACCTTAACTCAAAAGTTCCCAACCAATTTTATTGAAACTTTGGGATATTGTTACATACCATAAGAGGAGGAACCCTATTGATTTTGGGGTAAATCCGTTCAAGGTCAAGGTCACAGCGACAGAAAAACTTAAGAAAATTTCTTGAATTACTGGTTTAAAGACCATAACTCAAAAAGTCCTCAACTGATTTTAATGATAGTTTTGGTTAATAAAATACAGCAACTCAGTTTTTGCACCCCTGTGCATATTGAATTTTACAATTTCTCTTCAAAGTTCACTTAAGACAAGTTTGACTGTATTTGAGTTTGAATACTTCTCTGTAATAACTTTTTTTTACAATTTCTATTTATAAAGATATAGAAATACTTTTATATTTAAACGTTTTTTTTTTACACAGATTCCAGGGCACAAAGTAAAATAGTACCAAGTCCACCATTGTTTAGCACAGAGTCCAAAGAACACACGAGTTCTACAAACAACTTGAAAAGTAACATGGACATGTTTGCTTCTGGGTACGTATGGAAAGAAATTACACATCAAAATTTCTGTAAACAAATATTTCATTTGACTCATTATGTTATAAAATTTACCTTTTACTTTGTAATAATAATTTCCTTTAAGGTACTCTGACTTCCGGAATACCACATCAAATATAAATTCTCTTTCCAATATGAAAATCTTAAATTCAACTATAATGATTGGAGAAATATCATCATCCATGCTGACGAAGGAGATCTGTTTATCCCTTATAAATGTTATTGTAGCTTTCAAGCTAAGAAGAAAATGAAGATTGCAGCAGTCAACAGCTGTTGTTACTGCTAACAAAATCCTATCATGTGACATCATTGTAGAATTCTGACGAATGATATATGCAAAAACTACATTGATTAAAGTCTGATGGAAAATTTTATCAACTGATGGTTAAAAATATTATCAGACTTTATTAACTCGATATAATCTCTCTTGGAATTTGAAAAAATCCATTTCATCTCTTGATACCAGTTATGTAATAAGCTATTACTTTTAATATTTATATAACAAAACAGGTGTCAAGCACAGAAGTGTGGACCAGATGAAATGGAAACAGCACCTATTATGCTAGAAGCACAAAAGGAAAGATATATTTCTGTGAGAGCAAACTCATGTAGACCAGCAATGAGAAGTTACAACAGTACACCTGAAGTCAGAAGTGTAGAGAAATCACAGTGGAAAAGGTATTCTTCAGAATATGAGATTTCTTTAGGAAAAAATGGGGAATAAAATCTGTTCAAAGACATACATTTGAAAATACTTTTGAAGAAGTTTAGGCTTCCACTAGTAGAAATTCCCCTACATTTTAAGGTTAATACCAAAGTAATTCAAAGAAACAAGCATTCATTACACAAAATGAAGTCAGACGTGTCAGTGGTAGTCTAATGGTTTTGTAACTGTTTCCTTTTTTTTATATTTAATTATGTATTTAGTGATTTATAAAATGTTTTATCCAGAAAGGAGATTGGACTGCCAAAGAGGGTTAGAAAACTGAACCTACCCTACACCACAGAGGCAGAGAATGAAGACGAGTCGGAAGAAAATGATACTATGTCAGGCTTCCAACCACTAGAACCACAGGCGTGTTGTAAGCTTATTTTATTATATAACACATTCAAATGTTTTTCTTTTAACAGATGATTATTTTGCCTCAAAAACTTTTTAAAATTATATTCATAAAGTGTACAAGTTCTTTAAAAACTTTAATTGCATAATCCCATTAATTTACATTCAGCCACTGCAACATGTATACATGTATTTTATAATGGAACAGCTCTGGATACAAGCTACAATAATAATGTGGGGCTTCTTAAACAATTATTTATTTAGCGAAGCTACAGAAAGGTTCCATAACTCACAATGAAGCAGTCCAAGAGTAATTTGGGGTTTTTTTTTGCCGTTTTCTTGAAATTTATTTCTTCAAGACGTAACTTATTAGTTTTAACTCTTTATTTGTAATCATGCCAAAAATCAATGCTGGCTGAACTTCTTGAATTAAATTTTGTTGATTTGTTTGATGTCAAAAATGGCATTACTTTTGTTATACCCCCTGCTTTTCAAGCGGGGGGTATATAGTGTTCATGGTGTCCGTCTGTCCGTCCGTCCGTCCGATTGTCTGTCTGTCCGTCCGTTACACTTTCTATTATTTGCAACTCCTCCTACACCACTGAAAGGAATTTGATGAAACTTACACAGAATCTTTGTCACATAGTGCCATTGTGCAGGAGATATTAAACATTTTGATTGGATCGATATTTGGGGTTTCCCATAGAAAAACATGGACATTGTCATTGACCTAAGGGGGTCCTCATCTCTTATGTGCAACTTCTCCTACACCACTGAATGGAATTTGTTGAAACTTACACAGAATCCTTGTCACATATTGCCATTGTGCAGGAGATATTTTTATTATTTTGATCGGAATGATATTTGGGGTTTCCCATAGAAAAACATGGACTGTCATTGACATAAGGGGATACCCATTTCTTATCTGTGTTAGCGCTAATAGGTCGCCACAGTCGCCAATGAGAATTAAACTTTAATGTGGCGAAGTGTTATTCATTCTCATTCGCCACGTTGGCGAAGTGAAAGCGAAAGTAAAATGTTGACTGTCGAAATCTAAAATAAATCTTTGAGATAAAGTTCGGAGCGGTAACGATATATATCCGGGAAATTTCAATGCATAATTGTCTATTCCGTAAAAACATTACCCTTGTCCGAATTTGTTTTCGATTTTACTCAATACCGAACTGGTTCCTATTGCAGTAATTGATCTTAATTCCAGTTTAATTTTGTCAAGCATGGCGAAACGCCAGCTTTCAATGCTTTCGTTCTTACCTAACGCTGACGAAAAGAAACAAAATCTATTTTATTTGATTCCACTCCACAGATGTACAAGGTGATGATATGACATTTTTAAGCATTCCATGACTTTTGTAATGATTGGATTTGCACAGTTATTATTTCTTGACTTGTTTAATAAAGTTTACTCTATTATCATCTGGTTAAATGTTTTCATTTAAAAGTTGAACCTCAGCACTAAATCTAAATTCTTCAAATGAAGAACAGTTGTAAAAGACCTGGTTGTGACCTATGAATGGAATTAATCCCAAATTTTAGTGTTGCTCATCACATATTCCCCCTTTTCTATACAAGTCATTTAAATAATTTTACAGCTTCCATATTTTGCACACACACATTTTGCTGAAATGTTGTGGCTAACAAATTTCAAATGTGGCTAAGTAAAATTTGGATGTATTAGCCACATTGGCTAATGGAAATTTTGAGGTAGTGCTAACACAGCTTATGTGCGACTCCTCCTACACCACTAAATGGAATTTGATGAAACTTACACAGAATGTTGTCACATATTGCCATTGTGCACTAGATATTAAACATTTGGATTGGAATGATATTTGGGGTTTCCCATAGAAAAACATGGACTTTGTCATGGACATAAGGGATACCCATCTCTTATGTGCAACTCATTCCTACACCACTGAATGGAATTTGTTGAAACTTACACAGAATCCATGTCACATTGTGCAGGAGATATTTAACATTTTGATCGGAATGATATTTGGGGTTTCCCATAGAAAAACATGGACTGTCATTGACATAAGGGGATACCCATCTCTTATGTGCAACTACTCCTACACCACTGAATGGAATTTGATGAAACTTACACAGAATCCATGTCACATAGTGCCATTGTGCAGGAGATATTTAACATTTTGATCGGAATGATATTTGGGGTTTCCCATAGAAAAACATGGACTTTGTCATTGACATAGGGATGCCATTCTTTGGGGGATTGGGGAGGGTTACATGTATTATCAGCAATTTCACCTTCACGTTGAACTAGATAAAGTTTCAATTTCATAATTAAGAACACCTGAATTTTCAAAGTAATTGTGAAGCGGGGGGTATCAATGGTGAGCATTGCTCACGGGTTTTTTTACTCTAGTTTTATTTAATATCCCATGTTTTTCCCTTTCTGGCATTGATCAAACAAAAGAATACAAATTCATTTTTTTTTTGTCAACAGTAAAGTTATTACAAATAAATTATTAGAATTTTAATTTATTAGAAATGTTAACTGAACAGCAGAGAACAGAGCAAATATTTATTAAAACATCAAAACAAATGTACAAAATTCCCTGGTGTTTTTGCTCCATGACATGGACTTTGTAGCTGTGATAAAAAATTATTAAAGCAGAATGTTGCTACCCTATACACTTAACGTGAAGCACATTTCATGGCTCTTTGTTCCAAAATGTTATAATTTTGAGACGTGACGAAATCATTTTAGGTTATCAAATACTTGTCTGTTCTTTGTTTGAATATGCATGTACATGTAGGTCCCTAGAGATGTATATATATTTGGGAAAAAATTCTACATCACAATCGGGTCAAAAGTTACAGGTATTTAAACTTCCATGAAGTTGTCCTTAAAGTGATCACCTTCTGAATTAAGTGTTGTTCCACAGCTGTTTCTCGAAGACATTGACCATACATAATGTAAGACCATGCAGAATATGTGGTCAAACTTAGTTTTCCATGTACCCTTCTAATCTGGCATTGTATCATTTATTATTGATATCTTTTATTTCAGCTACCTTTGTTTCCATGTCTGTATCACAGAGTAGTGGCTATCAGTCAATGATGGATACAAGTATTCCATTGGAATCTGATAAACGGAATAACACTTGTGAAATTTCAAATATTCAACCATTACGACATTTGGACCCCATAGTACACGATGTGACAAAACTGGATGACATGTCGTTACTGAAACCAGCTAAACCAGAAATCTTTGTAGAACCTCTTTCTGTTAAACCAAATGAACTTTTGCCCATGAAAACAGTGCCAAGTCATCAACAGTCTACAGATACTGTTTCTAGTAAAGCAATGAACTCATTACCTAGTCATCAGCTGTCTGTTAACCCTACGCCAGTCAAACAGTTTACAGTAAATCCTACTCCTAGTAAAACCCTGTTAGTATACTTATAAACATATCTATTGTGTTGCTAGTAAAAAACAAATAACATATATAAAACTGATTTAAGCATGTGTCGCCCCTAAGAATTTGATTTGAATATGTTGGTCAGAACAGAACTGTTTGATTTTAGATGCAAGTTGAAAGTATCTGACATAATCATTGTTTTTTTATTGTCATTGGATTTGTTGTTTTGTAAAAAGGTACCAGAGTCCTTTTTGATTGTTCACCAACTTGTTTTTTCTGTGAAATGATAACTTCAATCTTCGTCTTTTATAGTTCTAGTGTACCAGTATGTTTTACTCCAAGTGTAAGTCAACAGATACCAGTACCATGTACACCAAATCCTGTAAGTAATGTACAACTCAGATAATAAAGTATCCCTATGTTTAATTGTTTATGCTTATTAACTGGCAATATTATAGAATTTCCTGTTAGTGTTCATCCAGACAGTTTTCTTTGTACAATACTGTTTAAAGATTGTCTGCAAACAGATGTCGATTGGTCAACCTTGGTATGCCTCTGGATGGTCATTAACAAAGGCAAAGTTTAACAATATTATAATGAATTATGATTCATACTGCCTGTACCATAAAATAACAACCCAATAATTGTAATGACACTGGCATTCCTGATCAAATAAACCTGAGGGGGCCTCGGTGACGGAGTGGTTAAGGTAGTTTGTCTACTATTGATCACTTTGTCTGTCAACACTGAGGTTGTGGGTTCGAGTCTCATTGCTTGCAGGGTGTACTCGACTCTAATCTTATTTGACAAGGATTTCCCCTTTTCCTAGCGAAGGTCAGGGGTTCTCTCCATGTACTCCAGCTTCCTCCCCTAATAAAAACTGGACGCCATGATATAGCTGAAAAATTCCTGAAAGTGGCATTAAAACATCATTCAAACAAAACTCGAACAAACTTTAAAAAAAGCCTACTTATTTCATTTTAAAGATGAATACATTTGGTAATAAACTGTATATTTGAGAGAGATAGCCTCATTTTTTAAATATTTTTGCTATTTTAGGGAATCCAAGATGTAGAAACTATCAAAGTTAACAATGTGGTGTATTTGGTTTTAGAAATGATTGGAAAAGGAGGTTCCAGTAAAGTAAGTTTAAAAGTGCCATGAATCAGTTTAATCAGAATAGTAGATTCTTCCGTAAATGGCCGATTTCTGGTACAGATGACCCAGTACAGATGAGCTCACGCGCACACATCTGTACTTGCTGCGTCATCCAATAAAAACGCCAGAAACAAGATCGTTGTTATGGAAGCGTCGTTCTGATTGGATGTCAGATACAATGTCTAAAACAATGGAGAGTCTATAGGATATAGCGAGTTGAAAGTTGTTGGTTTACGGAAGAAATAGGTACTTATATGCGCTTTTGGGAAAGTCCGTGTGATCTATCACTCGTGAAAGATCAACCGGTCTTTCCCAAAAATGTATGAAAGAACCTATTAATCTTTCAAATAAGATGCATGTATGTATAATGATTTTACTGTGAAGAAAACTGTTCTACTTTTTTTCAGTACTAAATCATATGAAAAACATTCCAGCTAATTCTTAAAATCACATGACTGAAAAGGTGGCAAACTATAAATCGATTATTGGTAATTACGGTAACGAAGCACATTCTGTGTGCATCGTACTGAATGTATAGCTCTGGTTTATTGCTTGCCAAGTAAGTACAAATGCATTTACTTGTTCTCCATTATAACATTACAGGTTAATTTTAAAACTTTCACTATACATAAATATGGAGTAATCAAAGCAATAACAGTTTTATTTCCTGAAAATGTATAAAGCTTGTTCCAGCACTCTTCTTCACACCAATAAATATTGTAACAGAGCTTATGTTGCTTGTATTTATAACCCGACTTCAAATAAAGTTTCTATGTCTATGTGAAACCTATTTTCCTGAGCATTGCTTAGTCATTTACCTGGGTGTTGCTAACCTTTAGTATAGGAAGTAAAATGTGTTAAAATTGGACATGTAGAATTGGCTTGCTTTGTATGCAGGATAATGTAATCTTGGACAAAAGGTCCTAAAATGTTCCATTTAAAAATAAAGTAAAAACTAGAGGAATGTATTCACACGAATACGACTTACCCGCCTGCCCAAGTTGTTTCGAGCACAAATGTTGAACAATATAGTACCCAATGCACAGTCAAGATCATGGGTATACACGAACGATTCAAGCGCTTTTTATTTTTTTCAATCTGTCAATATTTTGCCACTTGCAGCAAAAGACTTCAACATTTTGTTATTATTTCTGACTGAAAATTTTCACCATTCAGTTTGCCATTTGTTCCCAATGACACTAAATTAATATGTTGAAAAGTAACCCGACGTTGTTACAACCTCATTCAGCACGGAAACTATCAACACAAGGTGTAGAATGGTAACGGACTTGTCACGTTTTTTCTGTTTAACGGACTAATCGGGTTAAGCAAATGACTGTTCGTGCCAATAAACATGAAGTAACTCAGAAAAATGAGTTCAAATGATAACCAGAAGAGGTAAGTTTTATTAAAAACCATACTTACGAAATACTTAATTGATCTATGATAACTCCTAGAAAGTGTTACGTCGATGTACCTCGTGGTTATTAGTGGTTACTAATCGGGTTAAGCAAATGACTGTTCGTGCCAATAAACATGAAGTAACTCAGAAAAATGAGTTCAAATCAATGATAACCAGAAGAGTTAAGTTTTATTAAAAACCATAATCACAAAATACTTAATTGATCTATGATAACTCCTAGAAAGTGTTACGTCGATGTACCTCGTGGTTATTAGTGGTTACTTATCGGGTTAAGCAAATGACTGTTCGTGCCAATAAACATGAAGTAACTCAGAAAAATTAGTTCAAATGATAACCAGAAGAGGTAAGTTTTATTAAAAACCATACTCACGAAATACTTAATTGAACTATGATAACTCCTAGAAAGTGTTACGTCGATGTACCTTGTGGTTATTAGTGGTTACTTATCGGGTTAAGCAAATGACTGTTCGTGCCAATAAACATGAAGTAACTCAGAAAAATGAGTTAAAATCAATGATAACCAGAAGAGTTAAGTTTTATTAAAAACCATAATCACAAAATACTTAATTGAACTATGATAACTCCTAGAAAGTGTTACGTGGATGTACCTCGTGGTTAATTCACAACTTTTTCGTGGTAAAAAAACAGATAGAAAAATCGAGAAAAGCAAACATGAATTTCTATCATTCATCGTCAAATTGATATTTTTAATGTTTCGAGATGTCCTGTTTTGAGTTAAAAATACATTCAACAAAGCAATTGAACAATAATCATTTGCTAACCCGATTAGTCCGTTTAACAGGAAAAAAACTCGACAAGTCCGTTACCATTCTACACCATGCAACAATGAGAAAAATAATTAGATTAAAAAAAATAAACAAACTTGAAATAGATATATAAAATCTGAGTTTTTTTTTATTAAATAAACCCCACCCCCCCCCCCCCCCCCCCCCCCCCCTTTTTGTCTCGCCTGCGACGAAAGTCGCTGGAGGCGAGACATATGTATGGGAATCCGGCGGCGGCGACGGCATAAACACTTGACATCTTGCTTCATATCTTTGTAAGCCCAAGCCCTAGGTCCATCAAATTTGGTCCAGAGGTAGCTTATGATAAGTACTTGCCAGTCAGTCACCTGTCACCTGACCTTGACCTCAATTTCACGGTCCAGTGACTACGTTAAAGTTTTTGGGTTACGACAGTTCCTCTGTAACTACGCATGGTAGGATGACAATATTTGGTGTATAGGTTGCTGATAACTAGTACATGACTGTCTGGTAGGTGTCACCTGACCTTGACCTCAATTTCACGGTCCAGTGACTACGTTAAAGTTTTTGGGTTACAACAGTTCCTCTGTAACTACGCATGGTAGGATGACAATATTTGGGGTATAGGTTGCTGATGACTAGTACATGACTGTCTGGTAGGTGTCACCTGACCTTGACCTCAATTTCACGGTCCAGCGACTACGTTAAAGTTTTGGGGTTACGACAGTTCCTCTGTAACTATGCATGGTAGGATGACAATATTTGGTGTATAGGTTGCTGATGACTAGTACATGACTGTCTGGTAAGTGTCACCTGACCTTGACCTCAATTTCACGGACCAGCGAGTACGTTAAAGTTTTTGGGTTACGACAGTTCCTCTGTAACTACACATGGTAGGATGACAATATTTGGTGTATAGGTTGCTGATGACTAGTACATGACTGTCTGGTAGGTTCCACCTGACCTTGACCTCAATTTCACAGTCCAGCGACTACGTTAAAGTTTTTGGGTTACTGCTGTTCCCCTGTACCTATGCAGGGTATGGTGACAATATTTTGTATACAGGCTGCTGCTGATATTTAATGCTATTTACGTAATGCTTATGACGAAATTTATTTTCGTTACTGATGCGGAATGCAGGCGAGACGTTTTTCTGTGTCCACACTTGTCCTCAATATATAAAAAATTCAAAACCCCGTGGGTATATTTAAATCCACTGTGTTATCTATATACACTGCAGCTGTAGCTGTGTAGGCTATTTATAGAACAGTGTGCACAGCAGTGAACAAAGAACATTAATTAGTGAATATCTCACTAATAATTTAATTAATAAAAAAGTGAAGATTTATATTAATTTTAAAAAAGTAATACAATCGATAATTTATAATCTACACCTTTTAACTTTTAAAATTATTCCAAGTGACTATATTTCTAAATTATGTCACGTGACTTTTTTCACAAATGCACAACCACGTGATATATTTAAATACCTGTGTTATCGATCGACAACGTTGGTTATTTATAGAACAGTGCACACAGCATTGAACAAAGAAACCTTAATTAGTGAATATCTCATTAATCATTTAATTAATCAAAAAAAGAGCGCAGTTCGTCTATTGTACTAAATGAGTCCGATAATCCCTGCAAGTTTGAGCTCTTAATATTGTGTAGTTTTCGGATAAAAACGGTTTCACACAAAATCTGTGACGGACAAAATTTTGCCAAAGTGAATACATTACTTACCCGCCTCCTACAGGAGGGCGGGTAAGTAAAAAAGATATGCAAATGACCTACATTAATGTCACGCCATTTATGACATCTCTGTTAATGACATTCTATTCGAAATTAAATTAAACATCTACTTAAATCCAACACAAAAAACTGTTAATTTTGAGAACTGTAGGGTTGTACCAAAGGTAGTACCCTACACTTTTAAAAAAAAATAATTTTCTTAAATTTCAATAAATTTCTCCCTGATTGTGAAGATTATGTTACTTTATTGTCAGCCATATTGGTGTCATGTTACCATAAAAAGCCATATATAGTCCACATTTACGTATTGATCACACCCCATGCATGTTCAGACTTTCACAAGATGTTCCAAGTTGAAGGCATTAGAATCTGTCATTGTGCTTATAAATATAATAAATAAAATAATAAATATCAATTAACATATTTATGAAACCAAACCAATTTGTCAACTTTAATCCATCAACAAAAGAAACAAAAAAATATTTTATTTTAATCCCTTAAAAACTGCAATCAAAATATCGATCCTGAACAAGTTTAGTATGCTTACACATGCCATTTGCATTGTATACAAACAGATATTTTGTACTCATTTTAAGTTTTAATAGTCCTATTTAATTAATATTATATTAGTAAAAACATTTAAATAAAAATTGATGTCCATACAAAGTATACTTATTTATGTTAATAAAAGAAGTAGGCTATGATAGTATAAATAACACAAGAACAAAATGGTGACTGCCAGTAACAACAATCAATATGTCTCAAAATAAGTATAATCTAAACCACACCTTAAATATGATTAAAGAAAAGGTCTTCTGACAATACACGTATTCTATGTACCTAAAATCCATTTCAGACCAAAATCTATGATAAATTCATTATACACCTTCATTTCTGTAGATATTTATATATAGATCTTACTCTCTTTAGCATGGTGTAAAGGGTAAAAGTAAAATATACTTGTTTCCACAGGTATACCATGTGCATGATGCCAATCCACCATCAAAAGCCATCAAAGTTGTCAACTTAACAGATACAAATGAGGAAATAATAAATGGCTACAAAAATGAGATCAAGTTACTGCAACAACTTCAGTACTGTCCCAAGGTCATCAAAATTTATGACTAGTAAGTAAGCAATAATCATCACTATATGTAGTCAGTTAACACTGTCCCAAGGTAAGTAATTATTTTATTATTAGTTTAACTGGGTTTTAAGTCCATGGTCAGCAATTTTTCAGTTTTTGTCTCGCCTGCGACGAAAGTCGCTGAAGGCGAGAAATATGTATGGGAATCCGGCGGCGACGGCGGCGTAAACACTTGACATCTTGCTTCATATCTTTGTAAGCCCAAGCCCTAGGTCCATCAAATTTAGTCCAGAGGTAGCTTATGATGAGTACTTGCCAGTCAGTCACCTGTCACCTGACCTTGACCTCAATTTCACGGTCCAGCGACTACGTTAAAGTTTTTGGGTTACGACAGTTCCTCTGTATCTACGCATGGTAGGATGACAATATTTGGTGTATAGGTTGCTGATGACTAGTACATGACTGTCTGGTAGGTGTCACTCGACCTTGACCTCAATTTCACGGTCCAGCGACTACGTTAAAGTTTTTGGGTTACGACAGTTCCTCTGTAACTATGCATGGTAGGATGTCAATAATTGGTGTATAGGTTGCTGATGACTAGTACATGACTGTCTGGTAGGTGTCACCTGACCTTCACCTCAATTGTATGGTGACAATATTTTGTATACAGGCTGCTGCTGATATTTAATGCTATTTAGGTAATGCTTATGACGAAATTTATTTTCGTTACTGATGTGGAATGCAGGCGAGACGTTTTTCTGTGTCCACACTTGTTTTCATGGCGTCTAGTTTTATCGGCACGAACTCGCCATCCCTGACTTTTAAAGTTGAAGGATATCGCACCCTGTCCACAGTAAGGCTTGAAAGTGCATCCTTTTTGTCGATGGACACAAGATCAATAGTAGATGACTTACTACATTAACCACTGTCACTCAGACCCTGTAATTAATTTTACAGCTCTATATAAAGTCAAACCTCAATAAGTCGAAATTTGTTGGACCTTCAAAATATATCGAGTTATCCGAAGTTCGAGTCACCCAAGTTGGGGTGTGATGTCATTTTCATTATGTGTGTTTAAAAAATCTAAGGGTATTTATTTCATGTATATTGGTTTCGAACTTCGGCATCGTTTGTATTTGAAGCATGCGATATATTAAGTATTTTTGCTATATATCCATTCAAATAAATCAACAATAAAGAATAAATATGGTAATCAAATTTATAAACTTTATTAAGAAATCATGGAAAAACATTTTAAGAAAACACTTATCAACTTGCAGTTTGAAAGAACTAATTAAACAGATACTTCATATGTTTTTTGGGAAAGAACGGTTGATCTTTCACGAGTGATAGAAATTTTATGTCGTTTCGCGAGTGGAGCGCAGCGGAACAAGCTAAAAGACAAAAAAATTTCTATCACGAGTGAAAGATCATATGGGCTTTCCCAAAAGCGCATGAAAGTACCTATTTCTTCCATAAACCATCAACTTTCACATCGCTTTATCCTTTAGATACTCAATTTTTTTAGACTCCATTGTCTCTGACATCCAATCAGAACGCCGGAAACAAGAATGTCTGACAAGAACGTTGTTATGCTACCATAACAACGTTCTTGTTTCTGACGTTTTGATTGGATGAAGCAGCAAGTACAGATGTGTGTGCGTGAGCTCATCTGTACCAGAAATCTGCCATTTATGGAAGAATGGATTTTTTTGCATAATTGAAAACAACACACAAGTCAACAAAAATAACAGAGTGTCTTCAAAGAAACAAAACTTAACCACATACATGTATATCATTGATCATATCAAAATTAATTTTCTATAATTATCATTTTTAATTTAACATGAAAAAATAATTCGGACAGTAATGAGCAGATCATCAATTAACCTTGGTAATGCATGTACCACACTTGGATTATCAATTTGTTTTATTAAATTGCCAATTCAAATTGATATAGCCAATTACTAATTTGTTTTCTTGACAGGTG
Organism: Limnoperna fortunei; assembly: GCA_944474755.1. NCBI lineage: Eukaryota > Metazoa > Mollusca > Bivalvia > Mytilida > Modiolidae > Limnoperna > Limnoperna fortunei. The sequence continues at coordinate 72,210,734 of OX104118.1, forward strand.
TGTAAAATAAACAGACACTAATTAAGTAACAGTACAAATGAAATTGTTAGTTTTGACATATGATATGGAGAGCAACCAGATTAAAATTCCACAAATTAATATTAAGTTAAGTGAAATATCGAAACAACCAAGATCGAAGGAAGAAATTCATTGTTGATGTGGAAAAAATGCCGGGACTTAAAAAATATATCTAAATAACCGAGGTATCGAGTCAATCAAGTCAAAAAAAAATGATAATGCATAGCAACAAGGATGCATGTTATTGACATGTTCCATTTACTGACAAGAATGCACATCAATTTAAAATGTACTACATTTACCAGAATGTGTCGAAATAAGTATAGAATTTGCTTTGTTTGTTTTGATTTACTCGTATTTTTGCAACCTTTTTCAGTGAGTACAGACCTGAAGAAAGTAAATTGTTTATAGTCATGGAGTATGGAAATAATGATTTTGCAAAATTATTGAAGGACACTATAAAAGAGGAAGGAAAATTGTCTAGTCACCTGATCAAGTATTACTGGGAGTCCATGTTAATGGCCGTTAATGCCTTACACAAAGAAGGTACGAAAAATAAAATTGTCTAGTCCCCTGATCAAGTATTGCTGGGAGTCCATGTTAGTGGCTAATGCCTTACACAAAGAAGGTACGAAAAATAAAATTGTCTAGTCACCTGATCAAGTATTACTGGGAGTCCATGTTAATGGCTGTTAATGCCTTACACAAAGAAGGTACGAAAAAAAAATTGTCTAGTCACCTGATCAAGTATTACTGGAAGTCCATGTTAATGGCTGTTAATGCCTTACACAAAGAAGGTACAAAAAGTAAAATTGTCTAGTCACCTGATCAAGTATTACTGGAAGTCCATGTTAATGGCTGTTAGTGCCTTACACAAAGAAGGTACGAAAAATAAAATTGTCTAGTCACCTGATCAAGTATTGCTGGGAGTCCATGTTAGTGGCTAATGCCTTACACAAAGAAGGTACGAAAAATAAAATAATGATAGATTTATACTAATGCAATACACATAGAAGGTACAATGGAATTACAAAAAATAAATAAATAATTATAAATCTATACCCTTTCCCACCAAAAATTCAACTATCAAATCCTGATATGTATTTCATGTTATATTTAGGCTTATACAGGATAGATAAGATGTTATTTTATTTGTCTGACCAGTTGTTGGTAATTTACCATTAATCAGCAAAAGAACTTTCATGCGCTTTTGGGAAAGCCCATATGCTTAGGATCTGCTACATGTATATATATTTTTGTCCTGTAGCATTTTAGTTATTTAGTTGTTAAACTTTTAAAAGCAACCATAAATTTGTTAGTGTATCTCCTTTGTAATTTGTTGTGAAATATTTTCTAGATGACTAAAAATCTGTTATTCCAGCATTTTTTAGTATCCAGTGTTGATGAGTTTTCCCTCACTGGTCATGTAATTGAAAACAAATCACTTATACATGTATGCTTTTCTAGGTATTATACACTCAGATCTGAAGCCTTCAAATTTTATCATTATTGGTGGAAAGTTGAAACTGATAGACTTTGGCATTGCAAAGTCAGTACAGCCAGATAAAACCAGTGTACTAACAGATACTCAAGTAGGAACATTAAATTACATGAGTCCGGAGTCTATCATGGATTACTGTGACAGTGAAGAAAGGCCTGTCTATAAGGTATAAATCATATCCAAACAGTCATGAAATGAAAACATTGACGTACTGGATTCAAAAATATGAGCTACATGTGGGGATACCAGTTTTGTTTTCACAATGAGTTTATCTTGCTTTTGTCTGACAAGAAGCTTGCAAATGGTTATCAAAGTTTTAGTATTTGTTTCTATTTTATTTATTGGAATGTTATTGGTTTGTGTTTGTTAGATTACTTTTACAGTTGTTTCTGACCAGAAGCTTGTACAGACTTGATCAGCCACCTTTATTATTGTCATCAAATTGGTATTGTGTTACAGATAGGTGTGAAGAGTGATGTATGGTCACTTGGCTGTATATTATATAATATGGTTTATGGATATACCCCATTCCAAAGAATTGTCAAACAGTTTGCTAAACTGCAGGCAATAGTCAATCCTAGCTACATCATACAGTTCCCGGAAATAGAGGACAAACTACTAATGGATGTAATGAAGGCGAGTTGAGACTTATTTATGTCTTGCTTAGTATTATACACTTGACAGTTACACATACACATCTTCAAAGTCCATTTTTGCTGTTGTATATCAAGATCACTGTACACTAACACACTGATTATGATATTTATTTACAGAAGTTAAATTTCAAAATACTTTGCTTGCCAATTTTACTATTAAAATTGGATCATTATCAGCAGGGTAAAATGGTAGAATCAGTTTCTTCTGAACTAATGAAAATGACACAAGACAATTATATCGGTGTGTGGTTTATCAAACTAGTCATTACCAGTTTAGCTGGGTAAAATGTATAACAAAGCATGATTTTTCCATATGTAACTGTTGGAAACTTAAAACCAGCTGAATTTCGTTACCTTTTTCCACAATGGAAAATGACAAAAATTGTAAATAATTATGTAATGTATTTATAATCCCCCCTCCCCCCCCCCCCCCAAAAAAAAAAAAGAAAACAAAAGAGAATTTTGGCTAAAAGTGAGATAAAATTTAAGCCATACTGCAGAAATTATGAATACGATTTCTCTCTTTTGTCAGTGTGTTAGGTATTAACCAAGTACCAGTATATCTGTTGTACCTTGATTCACATGCCTGTCAACACTGAGGTTGTGGGTTTGATCCTTACTGTATATAGGGTGTGGTTGACTGCAACCTTAATTGATACGGATTGCTAGTTTTTCACCCAAAGATTGGGGTTTTCTTCATGTATGGCTTCCTCCCCAATAAAAACTAGCTACTGTTATTAAGCTGAAAAATGGCTAAAGGTAGCATTAAACCCAATTGGAACAAACAAATGTTCAGTACCCTGAGTAACTTTGTGGACTTGGTTGCAGTATATTTTACTCTAACGATTCATGCATCTTTATTAAACTGATTTTTTATTTCTCAGAAATGTTTAACAAGAGATCCTAAGACAAGGCCTGGAATTGAGGAGTTGTTACAGCATCCATATTTAACCAGTGGAAAGAAAGAAGGTAAAATTTATTTTAAACTCATGCCTGAGAAAGCATTTTTCTGTCAGTTTCTTTTGGTACAAATATTTAGATGTATTATCTAGTGATAACATCAGTAGTATATTTCTCAACATGAACCATGATGGAACACTCAGTGGTCACCACACCACAAAAGTAAGGAGAAGTGACTTCTCCCTAGAAACAAAAAACAGGGAGAAGTGGGTCCCTGACAGGGAGACTTCAAGAGATGCAAGAGTCAATAAACATACTTAATTGTTGCATTCGCTATAAAGTTTTTCCATTTATTTACATCAGATTGTTAACCATTGTGGTATTTATCTCACTTGACCCAGAGGGTCAGTGTGAGCTATTCTCATTACTCTCCATCTTGCAGCTGCGGTGGCTGTAAACTTTTCACATTTCAATCTTTTTCTCCAAAGCAACTCTTCCAATTGCAACAAAACTTGGCAGGAGTGTTTATTGGTTTGATTTGAAATATTGCAGAAATGTACCTTAGAGGGTCTACAATGTTTTAGTTTTTTGTTTTCGATCAAAAATCTAAGATGGCTGCCACCGTGGAACACAGTTTAACATAAGACCCTATGGGAAAAACGTACAAATCGCTTCTTCTGCGAAACTGTTTCACACAATTACCATAAAACGTTGTGTATAGTCCGCATTTACTTATTGTCCGCACCCCTTTCTTGGACCAGAATATTGCGGAAAAAATCTTATATGCATGTACGATCCGCACGTACAAGTTTTCACAAAACTTCTCAGGATGAAGACATCCAAGTCCGACTTGCAGCGCTTCTTAACAAGTTTTTACTCTAATATGAAATTGATTCTCTTTTTAAATATCATTTATGTTTATACGTTTATTAATTTCTAGTGATTGTAATAAATTAAATAAAAAAAGAGCATTGATTCTCATATCGTCTATTTTGATCGTTGTTAAAACGGAAAATCACACATTTCGAAACCAAAATAATTTGTAAACTTTGATTCATCAACCAAAACAAAGAAAACAAAAAGATAGCACGTTTTATTTTAATCCCTGAATGATTGCAATCAAAACATCGATCTTCAAACACTTGAGGTTACATAACGACGCCATTTGCATTTTATGCAATACAGGTTACACATCTACTATTTTCGTATCTGTTTTAATTTTTATTTGTCCTATATAGTTAATATAATATTATTGAAAATAATTTAAGTAAAAATTAATATCATAACATCGTATACATATGGACGTTTGTAAAAGAATAATGTTAGAATAGTACGAAAATCATATGACACTACAACAAAATGGTGACCGCCATTGACAACAATCAACGGGACGAAAAAAACTCGATCGAGTCTGTATTTATGTATAATCCGCACCATTCCTTTCCAACTAAAATTAAAAGAAAAAAACTGCGGACAATACGACCCCAATTACGGTACATCAAATTCTGCAAAAATTAAGCTTGGAAACTTGTCTTATTATTTTGAGGGTTCTTGAGCAAATTAGGCGTTCAACGTGACTGCTAGGGCCATTAATTCATTTGGATTGGCTGACATTTTTGAAAAATTAATTTTGAGTTTTTTGTTTCAATCCAAAATACAAGATTGTTGCCACCATCGAACTTTGCTTTACATAGGAACTAATATGAGAAACATACTAATGGCTTCTTGTCTGAAACTGTTCCACAAATTAAAAAAACTATGCAGAATGTTATCTGAATTTTCTTAGTTTTTTTAGCCGATTGGCAAAACAACTTGGCTGCCAGGGTTATAAATGCATTTTGATTGACTAAAACATTTGGCAGATTGATTTGTAATATTTTAGAAATGTACCTTAGCTGGTTACTTTTTGATGCAGATTCAAAATCCAACACAGTGATTTAGCTAGCGCTTGCCACTTTCGCATTTGGCGAATCCTTTTTAGAAATGACGAAAATATTTTGAACGTAATTCACCACTTCCATTTTCAAACTTCGAAATTTTCATTGTCAAAATCGGCACAGGTAAATCCAAATATCTGACCTAAAGTACATGTTTATGACCCAAGGCAATCAAAGTAATTATGTAAGAGATAGGCCACCTGATATTATTTGATAATTAATACCTTAATTACTGTGTACACACCGTCACACGCGATCGAGCATAACCAGTTGGATGACAACTTGGGCGATCTTATTGTGGTCCCACGTCGCGTTGTTGACCATTAAACGAGAAGCTGAAGTCGCTCTGTCATTTAAAAAATGTCTTATGTCTCCTTTTAATTTTATTGCCATTCTCGTCAGAATCGTCATTTTTTTGTCACAGCCTCTGTTTATCATGTTACGGGCCATTTGTTAACTCTGGTTCCGGGGTGATTTTACTTTGCACATAAAGCGTAGGATAAAATACTACTGATAACCAGTCAGAGAAACAAAAAAAAATAATACCGATAGGTTTTCGGAGCGGATATGAATTCGATGCCGGAGATTGCAAAATACGATGCCAATTAAAAACAACTATTGCAAAAATTTAAATATAAACAAAAATGAATATTTTGGCAAACACTGTTCAAGTTTTTTTATTTAAATCTGTTTAAATATATGTTCTATGGCAATATTACATTGAATATTTATATATGTTATAAAATGGTGCCAGAAAATATCAAATATTGATTGATGTTTATCGCATTAATTAATTAATTAATTAATTAATGATCTTGCATATATTTAGACATATAAAAAATATACACACATATTAGATCTTAAAATTAGTCCCACGCAAAAGTGACTAATGCTTAAAAAATCCTAGCTAAAACCCTGCAACATGGCCACCAATATGGAATATAGCTTAACATCAGACTGTATGGGGGAAAACATACAAACATACATACAGCTTCTCAGAAACTGTCCACAAATTGTAGCAGATTGGAGAATTATCATGGCAACATACTGAAGAATAATTTAAAATACTTAAAAATAGCATCGTCGCATAAACTGTTAGCATTTAATATCAATATTTACAAGAAAAGTTATGTTTCCTAAACAATTTTTTTTTGTAAGTCAGGTTAGCAATACAGGCTCTTAATAGCCTCTATTTCCTGACGATTTCTATGGTAATTTTAAACCAAGGATTTTTTTCTTTTTTTTTCATTGTTATTTGTGGTTATCAATAACACTGTACAGAAAATGTAATGATTGCAGTATTCATGTATAATATGTAGTAATCTAATCTGTAATATTTTCCATCTTGAGATTGAATCATATTTTATTCTCAAACTTCTGTTGGGTATGATTGTAGAGAAAGACCAATCAGTAGCAGATTACAAAATAGAGAGATTGGTGAAAAAGTTAGCTGACAAGTTTGCCTCATCTCCTAACACATTAAGATCATTAGTGAGAAGTGAAATGCAAAAGGTAAGTATCCTTTAGTTCCAAATATACATTGTATCTGTGAGTTGATGTCTTTTTTTCAGACAACCATACAAAAATTACTCATTTTATCATAAATCATAAATTCTGTACAACTTTGAATTTGAAGATTCAAACATTGATTTTCATTTTGTCAAATGGCAGGTTGTGTTTGCATAAGTAGTTGTATGTAAGTTGACTTTGATTTTGAGAAACAAACCTGTACTACTACTGTTCCCTACTGTTACTTGTATATCAAAGTTGGGAGGATTTTCATTATGTTGGTTCATTCTTTTGTCTGTCCCTCCATCCCACCTCAAGTTTATGGTTTGTTCATTTGTCTGTCTGTCCCACCTCAAGTTTATAGTTTGTTCATTTGTCTGTCTGTCCGACCTCAAGTTTATGGTTTGTTCATTTTTCTGTCTGTCCCACCTCAAGTTTATGGTTTGTTCATTTGTGTGTCTGTCCCACCTCAAGTTTATGGTTTGTTCATTTGTCTGTCTGTCCCACCTCAAGTTTATGGCTTGTTCATTTTTCTGTCTGTCCCACCTCAAGTTTATGGTTTGTTTATTTGTCTGTCTGTCCGACCTCAAGTTTATGGTTTGTTCATTTGTGTGTGTCCGACCTCAAGTTTATGGTTTGTTCATTTGTCTGTCTGTCCGACCTCAAGCTTATGGTTTTTTCATTTGTCTGTCTGTCCGACATCAAGTTTATGGTTTGTTCATTTCTATGTCAGTCCCACCTCAAGTTTATGGTTTGTTCATTTGTCTGTCTGTCCGACCTCAAGTTTATGGTTTGTTCATTTGTGTGTGTCCGACCTCAAGTTTATGGTTTGTTCATTTTTCTGTCTGTCCCACCTCAAGTTTATGGTTTGTTCATTTGTCTGTCTGTCCCACCTCAAGTTTATGGTTTGTTCATTTGTCTGTCTGTCCCACCTCAAGTTTATAGTTTGTTCATTTGTCTGTCTGTCCAACCTCAAGTTTATGGTTTGTTCATTTGTCTGTCTGTCCCACCTCAAGTTTATGGTTTGTTCATTTGTCTCTCAGTCCCACCTCAAGTTTATGGTTTGTTCATTTGTGTGCGTCCGACCTCAAGTTTATGGTTTGTTCATTTGTCTGTCTGTCCGACCTCAAGTTTATGGTTTGTTCATTTCTCTGTCTGTCCCAAGTTTACCTTCATGAAACTTGGTATACAGTTACAACAATATGAAATTTCTCTCCTGGAAAAATTCTGTAGGGCTGTGCCAAATATTTCATGCTTAAGTGAACTTAGAAAAGTGGGGTGTTTACCAATATGTTCAAATATAGACATCAGTGTCCCTGAGGGTCGGGGGTTTTCTCCTGGTACTCCAGCTTCCTCCCTGATAAAAACAGGCCATGATACAGCTGTCAGTGGCTTTAAACAACATTGAAACAAACAAACCATGTCCCCAAGATACATTTTTTCTGCTTTTTTTTCTAAATTTTATTTTTTACAATTTTCCCACAGACACTTTTATCTAGTTTTCAAAAGAAAATATGGACAACAGGTTCTTTCAGAATATGCTTGCCAATACACATTATAATAATATTGGACAAGCTTCCCTGAAAAAATAAGATTCATGCATGTACATTACACACATCTACATAGAGCTAAGGACTAAGAATACTATATTTCCACATGTATTACAGTGATTTTGTTTCATCTCCTTTCAGGAAACACCAGACCGAGACAGCCCAAACAAAGAAAACATGAGTAACAGAGGACCACTGAAATCACTGAATTTACAAGACTTTTTGTGATAAAAGGAGATATTCTGTTGACATTTTGAGAATTTTTATTTGGTTAACACTTGGAGTGATAGTAACGCTTATAGTGTTACAGGAGTACTCAGTGTAACAGAATTACCCAGTGAAACAGAAGTACAAATAATAACATTCGTGAAACAGAAGTACTAATTGTAACACTTGTCAAACAGAAATACAAATTATAACACTTGTCAAACAGAAGTACTAATTGTAACACTTGTATAAAAGAAGTATAAACTGTAACACTTGTGTAACAGAAATACAAATTATAAAACTTGTGTAACAGAAATACAAATGTAACACTTGTGTAACAGAAATACAAATTGTAACACTTGTGTAACAGAAATACAATTTATAACACTTGTGTAACAGAAATACAAATTATAACACTTGTGAAACAGAAATACAAATGTAGCACTTGTGTAACAGAAATGCTAATGTAACACTTGTGTAACAGAAATACAAATGTAACACTTGTGTAACAGAAATACAAATTATAACATTTGTGTAACAGAAATACAAATGTAACACTTTGGAAACAGAAATACAAATGTAACACTTGTGTAACAGAAATACTAACGTAACACTTGTGTAACAGAAATACAAATTATAACACTTGTGAAACAGAAATACAAATGTAACACTTGTGTAACAGAAATACTAATGTAATACTTGTGTAACAGAAATACAAATGTAACACTTGTGTAACAGAAATACAAATTATAACACTTGTGTAACAGAAATACAAATGTAACACTTGTGTAACAGAAATACAAATTATAACACTTGTGTAACAGAAATACAAATGTAAAACTTGTGTAACAGAAATACAAATTATAACACTTGTGTAACAGAAATACAAATGTAACACTTGTGTAACAGAAATACAAATTATAACACTTGTGAAACACAAGTACTAATTGTAACAGTTGTAAGTTTACAGAATAACACATTGCAAATAGTTATACCTTGTACATAAGTGTCACTGTCAGAACTATCAGTCTGTGATGTTAGGTGATTTTATTAACATTTCTACCATAATCTTTTTTTATGCACCAGGCACAATTTATAATAGAAGTCCATTCTTTTGTTGAAGTTTTAAGAATAAATTAAGATAGCATTGTTTTTTTGGATGAAACAAACACGAAACTTCAGTCATTATATTAATATTCTTAACTTTATTACTCATAGTTTTAACAGCAGTGATCTTTGTGTTGATGCTGTGTACCTCTAATGTACCAAAGATTCACGCTTTTTTAGAAAAAATCTGCTGGACTGTTTATAAATTACTTCTAAAAATAAAAGAGAAAAAAGTGTCAACCATCATGATTTGCAGAGCAAGTTTGAATTTTGTTTCTGTCCAATGAATTTTGATGAAGTTATGGCTTAGGAATCAGACAATTCCTTAAAAGTGACAGTTTTCGCTGATTTTGATAAATGTATGGCCCTTGGATAGAAAATTTCTTACAATAACAGTTTTGTGCATTTTTTCTATACATTTGAAGATTTTGAGCTGATATTTAATACAACTGTCAACTGTCATGAATTATGGATATGGTTTTAATGTTGTTCTGGTCTCATTATTTATGAAAATGATGGCCCTTGGACTTATGGGTATCGGACTTGCATATGCAATACTATCCACACTTGTTCTTATGCAAACTTCTATTTTCCAACAATCTTGCATATGCAATACTATCCACGCTCTTTCTAATGCAAACTTTTATTTTCCAACAATATGATGAATTTTCTAGTATGTAAATCATTCATTTTTCATAAATTTGCAATTTCAGATTTTTAACACAGTGTAAAAAGAAGGGAAAAAAATCATTTTAAAGTATAAAAAATGTCCACTGTAGATTGGTTCCTACAGACTAAGGAATGTAAATGTATCACGACTGAAAATTCATAAGACAACATATGTACTTTGTACATGTGCCTTTATATCAGTTTATATCAATCTATGTACTTGAGGATTATGATTGTCAGTTGAGATTGTTTGATATTAGAGATTTGATTGTCAGTATTGCATGGAATCCATGCATGTAGCAAAGAAAATAACTACACATAAGATTTTAATGCAGGTAAAATCAAAACAATGCATTGTCCATAATGTGTGTGTTAGGTAAGACTTCCAATTGAACCCCCAAATAAAAAATATGCAATTCACTAGACTGTCACAAGATACATGGAGTTCACACGGCTCGCACTTGCCCAATTGGTGATGCCTGACTGTGTCCACTGTGGCGTTCACCAGTGGCTGCCACCCAGTGCCACATTCTTTTATTTATGTTCAAAATAATGCATTTTTTGGGGGAGGGGGGGTTCAAATGGAAGTCCTTCCGTGTGTTATATTCAATTATTTATTGTTTACAGACATGACACGTGATGTGTATTTGGCTGTGCTTGAAGAACATGTAATTCGGGTTATTAAGCAGTACTAAGTACAGTAGTAGGATATAAAATATGAAATTTCATTATTGTTTTTAATGGGTCTTAAAGTAGAAGAAACATATGCCAATACAATTAAAAGGAATTCTCAATCGGTTAATAAATAACCAATTTTTATGCCTTTTCTGCAGTGATATATAGGTATCTGTGCTTATTTCAGGAGACACAGAATATGTATATACTTTATAAACACTGAATATTATACATATGTATGTGCTTATTATTATATGCTTTGTCATGTAATGTTGTAAAATTAACAGAAAATTTTTACCTATGTAGTGTTCTTACTTTCTCCTTTGTCTTTCATTCTAGCTACACACATTAACATAAACTGTTCATTTATTACGAGACAAAACTGTTTTTGTTTAGTAAAAGGTCAAGTTTGTCCTTTTATTTAAACTTTTTGTGGTAATTTTTTATTGACAAATTATTTGACAAGAAATTAAGGCACCAATAGAAATAAAACCTCCATTGTCAAAATATGAACAGTGTACATCTTGTCTTGTTTCATTTTCAAGGATTGTCATATTAGAATTGGTTCAAATCAGTAACATTTCCTTGTTTGCCATGACTTTTATTTAAAACTAGAATATAACATGATTTTTATGTGAAATTTTAGGATCAATCAGAAATTGTAAAACTTTCTCACCAACTGCTATATACCAAACATGTATGTACACTAGGTACATAGGTGTCATATTTTGGAGGAAAGTCAGGTTTTGTTTTTATGTTCTGTTTTTCTTGATCATCAAATAAAAAAGAAAGTTGTTTTCCAGTTTTTTCATGAGGTGTTTGACATGCAAAAACAATGTTTTATATCGATTTGGACAATGTTTTCTGTATGATTACAAATTTGAGTAAAAAGCTAAGTATCATTTATTTGAAGTGTCTCCTTATAAGAAATATTAATAGAATATGATCAGGATATTCAAATGTCCTTAAAGTACAAATACAAGTTCAAATGCACTGCTTATAGAAGCCTTACCAACAACAACCCATCTTGAGTATTGATAATCCTCATTGCAAACAATGAAATAAAGAAATAATTTATCATCATAAAAGATAGGACCCATTGCATGTGTAAGTATTGTTAATTGCCTAATTATAATGCTATTATACATGAAATGTACACCAAATCATGGCAATCACAACTACTTGTGGAGCAGGATCTTCCCACCCTTCTGTAGAACCCAATATTAAATAGGTTCACATTGCTCATCTGTGTTTGTCTCATAGTCTTTTGTCATTTCTTTGTCTAGCAGTATAGTTATCACCATGACCTAATTGATCATTATGGGAAATGTGTCTCAAATACGATCTGACATTTTCACATTTTCGATGAGTCATAGGTAGTGTTTCCTATTCCTGGATTTGACTTTTCATTAGACATGACAATGAGTAACTTGACGGGTGTCTAATTAGAGGCAGGCACTGCTTACTCCTCCGGAGCACCTGAGGGCTGTAACTGTCCCTTGTATGTATTCGGTCTGTTTTCTTCGCTTTTTTTATTGTTTCATAATAGCTTTTTAAAAGTAATAAATATAGACGGCGTACAAATTTGATGGCCACCCCCTTAAAGTAAAACGGAAGGCAAAGTCATCTGGGACTTTAGGGTTACAAGCAAGCACATTCACATTCTGTTTCTTTGTCTATCCTGGATACGAAAATTTGTCCAAGTATTGCACATTCTTTGTATGAAATGGCAAACACACCATAAGAATCACTTGTTGATTGTGTTGTTCAAAATTGTGAAGCTTCTTGACGGTAACATAAGTTAAAAAATTGGTTGTCGTATTAACACAATTAAAAGTACTTAAAATCACGTTCTAAAACATCTATTATATATGTTTGTTTGTTTGTGTTTAACGCCATTTTCAGCAATTTTTCAGCTATATCATGACGTCCAGTTTTTATTGGGAGAGGAAGCAGGATGACCCGGAGAACACCCCGACCTGTGGTAGGAAAACTGGCAATCCTTGTCAATTAAGATTGGAGTCAAGTACACCCTGCCTGCAGTGAGAATAGAACCCTCAATATCAGTGTTGAAAGACCACGTATTCAATAGTAGATGAATCTGAGAAATGATAATAGGAATGGCAGCTGGGCAATGTGGCATCGTCTTCTCGAAAGTACTGCTTATTCTGTTGTTCTCATTCGCATTAGTTGGCGATAAACACGATAGCGATTTCTTCACATCAACATCTGAATTGTTTGGCATTCTAAAATTTGAGCGCGACGTACAGATTGTGTATTGTTTCGTCAAAACGCGCGTATTGGGTAGTGACAATTTTTTTTGACGTAGTATTGCTGCTGAAAGGCAACTTGCGTAAAACCTCAACTTCCGGCAGCTGGTTCAGCAAATTGGTTGAAATACTTGAAAATATTTTTATTACCGTAGAAACAAATTAAAAAACACCAAAATGGTAGTTACGTCATCTTTAATTGATCAAGTACATGGCAACAGTTCCAAGAATTACATTTTCGCTGACTTAACGGTAACTTTGACGTTTCCATGGACACATCTTATTAGAGGCAGACACTAATTATATACAGTTACTTGTTCGAAGCGCCCGACCACATATATGTTTTTATTGGGTATAGGTTACTCAGTGTATGTGCTGTTTGTTTTTGTTTCGTATCGTGAAACTTGATTTGCAATCAATTGTCCGTATACTTTCGGCTCTTGTTGTGCGGTTAGTTTCCTTGCTGCCGGTAGGGTGTGTTGGATATTTAAGGATTGCAACTCAATAAATGTATATAACTGGATTGTTGCTGTCAAAGAACGGAATTGACAATTGGAAAGTCATCACGTTTGTCGTAGAGTATAGTTTGTAGTTTTCCTGAGCCAATTTCTAGAAGTAGGTGTAAGTAAGAGGCTGACCTCATTGTATTTAATTTCAAGGTCGCTAAGGTAAATTGAATGTAAATAGTCACCAAATTTAGCATTGTTGAGGGACAAAATATCATAAATATAGCTGAATGTGAAATTAAAGGTCTGGGCCGGTGTCTTTTCTTTCTTGTTCTGCAGGCCTTATAGGAACTCGGCCTCAAGAGTACAAAAACGGGTCGGCGAGGAGAGAAGCACAATTAGTACCAATTGGAATACCAACAGTCTGTTGAAAATGAAACGTGTCCTCTAAACATGACGTATATGCAGTCAATAAGAAAATCTAACATATGACAGATTTGGTCTTTGGTATATTTAGTATTAGATTTAGAGTCATTGATGACGAAATAAGTTCTGTCATGACTAATTACCGGGTATTTATATCGTTTCGTTCCGTTTTTCTTGAAATTCCAGCGTTTTATATGATCTTTAAGCCTGGTTTTAAGCTGCACGTGATGGCCGTATAAAGTGTCGAAAAATCAAAAGTTGTAAATTGAATGCTGTTACAATGGGAAAGAGATCCACACCTCATTTTAGTATCAACATTTCATTTATTCCACTCTTGGAGCAGAAAGTGTCACTGTATTTTTAATGTCCCGTTTTTACAGTTGTTAAAATAGTGGTCAAGAGTTGTAATAGTGTTTTTGGTGTACATTGTCAATAAGATATTGAATTAAGCAAATTAAAAATTCTATTGAATATGAATTGATTTTCCTCTGAAAAATTTGGATCTGAATATTGCCCTTTTCACTGTATTTTAATCGGTCCAAAATGGCCGCCACGGTTACCATGGCAACCGAAGTCAAATCATAACAAATAATCATTATTTTGTGATCCAATAGTCAATTTCAACTTATAAAATCAAAATCAGCAAAATCTAAGACATGTCATGACTCACCCTATATGAAAATCCTATGATCCTTATGGAGGATTGCAATAAAACATACTAATCCCTGATTGTATATCCGGTTATTACCGGTTTTTTTATAACCCAATAGATGCAGTACTGGAAGAAAGTAGATCTCTAATAATGATCAATAATGTGTTTGTTTTTTTTTAATAGAATGGACAGTTCCAGGCTACATCAATTACAAAAAGTTGATTTTATTATTAATATTTATCTGGTGCTGTTTTGATCACCATAATTCAATATTCATTGCTAAAGTGCAAGCAAGTCTCATTCATTTATCGATAGTTTATTACCGCAAGCACTTAACAAATATGGAGATTTTAATGGAAATACCCGTTGCAAAAAATACCGCTCACTAGACTGTAACTTGTTTTCTTGTATCCAACAGCTCACACCAATTTTGTAACGCGTCTAGCCTTATTTTATATCACCGAGCGATTTTAGCGTGTTGTCTGTTCGTTACCTGATTTTACTCAGGATCCAGTTTTTTATCCCCGGCTTGCAACAAATGCGGACTTTTGATTGGTTGGTTACCCGTCGGTACAAATCCCATGCCCTCCTTCATCGTTGCTAAAGTCGCAGGATGTATTGTTTGTGCGTTGATAATGTATGTTCTCGAGTAATCAGTGTATTTTATTCCACAAAGGAGTATTTCTGTCTTGTATATTTGTATTTTTACTTCATTTCAAACACTGCAAATGCACTACGTTCACACAGACACACATAAATATGAATGAAATCGGAACTTGACGTCATTGTCTCTTGACGTTATGATAACGTGACTGAGCCGCCAAAATGCCGAAAGTAGAAAAACAACGGAAAACAGAATGAAAACTAATAAAACCCGTTTAAGTCTGAGGTTTGTACCTAAAGTACCTTCATCGACCTGGTGAAATGGGCATTTTCTACATGAAAAACATATAAAAAATTGTGAGCAACTCTGATGACGTTGCACAATTAGCTCATTTCTCACGACAAAAGAACCTATTTTCAGCCTTTTAAACTTGTATGCCGGGGATAAATCCGTTACCTACGTTATAACCCGGGAGTATTGAAATTGTACCACCTGAAAGTACTTCTGGACAGCCTTCGGCTCCGCCTCAGGCTGAACAGAAGTACTTGCAGGTGGTCCGCCTCAGGCTGAACAGAAGTACTTTCAGGTGGTCCGCCTCAGGCTGAACAGAAGTACTTTCAGGTGGTCCGTCTCAGGCTGAACAGAAGTACTTTCAGGTGGTCCGCCTCAGGCTGAACAGAAGTACTTTCAGGTGGTACAATTTCCATACACCCGGGTAATAACGTAGGTAACTGATATTAAGTATCCCCGTATCAGTATTATTCCTGGAATTTTATTGGTCAATTACACGTCGTTACAAAACTAATCCCAGGGCGTTGCTAGGTCATATACCCGGGTGTTGCTAACCGTTAGTTTCACTATATACGTAAGATGCGTTAATATTGGAAATGGTAATTAATTTGCGTCATATATACAGGATGATGAAATCTTGGACAAAAGGTCCAAATGTGTTTCATTGGCAACAGAAAAAGAAACAAAAGATATGGAGTTTGACAAACAACGACGGCACACTATTATGACGTCTCTCATATACAACTATTAGCGACATCACGTGACTTCTGTGACCTACTTTTGTCAGCCATATTGTATTTTTCACTCAATAAAAAATCAATGGGACGATATAAAAAACGCCGATATCTTGTTAAATAAATAAAATATATATGTTTTGCACATTGTTACCAGTTCTACATTCTCTTATCTTTCGAATGATATGACTTTTATAAGTTTAAATTACTTGCAAAATACTTCCCATTTTGTTTGCAAAAAAGCCTTACTTTCTGCCTTCTGGTTACATTGTTTCAATGGGAAATTGTCAAAAATACTCCACTTCTGACGTAAATTGCATAAATACAGTTTGTATAAACATAGTTTTGCACATATATACAAAAAGTAGACACATTGATGTATTTAATTTTCTCATTTTTAACACTTTAATTTCATACCACCCGTTTCATTTGAAATTAGCTCATTTTATCATTTTTAACATGACGGAGTTCAGACCACGTGGTTAAGACAAGGGACAGTGTTGTGTGGCATTTTTATGGTTTAATTTATATCTCAGAAATTTGTAACATGTTTAACTTAGATGTAAATATTTTAATAATTAAACAAAAAAAAACTTAAAGAGTATTTGACTAACAAAATACTAGTACTGTCTTTATAAAAAAAAAACTAACGGCAATTGCATTGTCTTGAATTGAAAATGTGGTAAGGAACTTTGTGATAAACAAAAGATAATTACACAAATATTTCCATTTTGGGTGCATTTTTTCAGTCATAAAGGTAGTCAAAATTCAAGTTTTAAGGAATAAGTTGTTCAATAAACATCCTGTACAGAGAATACAAGTTTATGGCAGTACAAGCTTTACCAGAAAGACACAGCATGGGTTACATTTCAATACATTAAAGGTGTTCTAAATAACACATATGTCAGAAATGTTTATTGGGTAACCATAATTCATTAATAATTTTATTAAATTATGAACTATGGTACTGTAGTAGTTTTTGAGTATAAAAAAATAATGATGCCACTGGGAAACAACAATAATTGAGGAACTCCATAAATGATAAAGATAAAAAATAAAAGTATATATAAAAAATGGAAACAATTGTCAAATATTAATAATATGTTTGAAAAACATACAATAATTTTATTAATAACAGCAATTTGATATTTATATAAAGTTTTGGTGTTAACGTTCATTAATAAACAGGGTTATCGAACCTAATTATGACAGTACTAGTTGCATATGCAAGACATTTTAGCGCCAAAACTTAATTTTTCAACATCTATTTGAATCCAACAAAAAAAACTGGGGTTTTTTGGTTCTACCAAAGCTAGTACCCTACAACATGTAAAAAGCGATATTTGTACCAAATTCCAATCAAACTTTCTTCGATAATGAAGAAAACGTTACGTTAACGTCCGCCATTGCACTGACAATGAATCTAAAAATCCACCATTTCAAACTAAAACAGGGGATAAATTCGTTATACACGTTCATATTAATTAACGTCTCGAGGTCAACGCTAATACACTGTTCTACCTATCAATTTGTTCTACAAACTATATAACAAACGAGTCTATAGAACCAGGGACTGTCCCTGATAGAACGACCCTTTTACATTTAAATCATATGTACATGTATATCAAACGCACACACACACACACACACTTACTCACACACACACATTTTTGTCTAAACCTTCTGTTTATATAACAACCTATGCACTAGGTTTGTACCGTAAACTTTAAGTCTATATCATCATAGGCGTAGCAGCCGGTACGGCAGGTACGGCTTCCGCTGTACCAATAACTTTTGCAGATACGGCATGCCGTACCAATAATTTTCAGAAATAAAAAAAAATGTTCATATTTATCTATTTTTATTGGTGTGTTTTGACTCCTAATTTCAAATACATATAGACGTAGCAGTACCGGCTTCCGTCGTACCAATATCAAATGCAGGTACGGCTTCCGCCGTCCCAATGTCAGATGCTATAGCTGTATCATATAGCTATATAAAGTACGACTCTAGCTGCATACTTAAAAAAGTATCTCTGTTAAGGGGATGCAGGACAGGGGAAGTAATTTTGACCAAAAATACTATTTTTTATCTAAAATTAAGAATGTATTTAGTCAAAATCTGAAAAAAATATCGATTGATACAACCTGTGTGATAAAAAACCTTTTATCGCTATTTTACAGTATTTTCCCTTGTTCTTTATGTGCGATATTATTCCATCTCACTCTACTAGCGTGAGATAGGCCCATCTCAGCTCGCTGTCAAGACGTCGTTGAGTAAACACTGTGACGTCACAATGTTACAAAACAGCGATAAACAAATTATTTACGTTTTTTTGAAACTCGATGCATTTTCTCGCCATCTCATCTCAGGGCTGTCGCCCTTCGATGAGATACGACGAGAAAATGCATCTCGTTTCAAAAAACGTAAATAATCTATAAGTATCATCTATATATGTGATACAAGATGTACTTTTGTCGGAACTACTTCTTGACGTCACAAGGAATGATATAACCAATGATTCGTTGAATGACTTTCATTCTATGAATGAAATATGACGTCATAATGAGTGTGACGTTAGGGGGCTATATTTTATAAAAAAATGTTTTGTTGAATGTTAAATTTTAAATTGTAAACATTCAGTTTTATTCTGCCCTTTTTATACTTCTTAATTTTAGATAAACTTATTACATACATTTAAGTGTAGGAACAACTACCTGTATCACGTCTCGACAGTTGCATACATTCCCCGTCACAACTCGACGCTGCGCGTCTCGTAGTGATACGAATGTACACAACTGTCTCGACGTGATACAAGTAGTTGTACCTACACATAATGTATGTAATGTATATTTACCACTTTTTGACAAGCTTTGTTCCCAATTGAACAAAAATTTAAATCAGAAACCCCTATTATTCTTTCCATCACTAAAATGTGTACCAATTGCTTGACATTATATTGAAAAATTCAGAACAATCCATTTGACAGAATTTGTGTAATCTTTTATTTTAGTGCTCTTTTTATTCTCTTCTCTGTATAATCTATTAGAAAATTGGAAATTTCAGCGATCAACCCCTCAAAAATAAGCTTTGAAACCCGGATTTTTCATTGTACTAAAAATCTAACTATATGGCGAAAATTCATTGACAAATTATTTTCAGTGAAAGTGTCTTGCATCCACTGCTTCTAGACAGGGACAGTCTATACTATAGTATAGTTAGTATAGACTGTCCCTGTTCTAGACTATTTCATATATATCGCTGTTAATATTCAGAACACTGTTAACTCAGAGACAGTCTATACTAAGTTAGTATAGACTGTCCCTGGTTAACTGTTTTACAGATTTTTTTCTATGTTATTTGTTAATTCATTGTATTCGCTTTCTTAATGTAATTGAGTATCGAGGGTGGATTATAGTTAGATCAATTACTAGTTACTATGAAAACTGCACTTATTAATTGTATGCATTTTCTCGCCATATTGCCATTCGACTGCTATCTGCTGAAATTATCTGTTTTCTCATGTTAATTGCTATTATCTGTTATCATTATTTTAAATTTACTGTTATCTGTTTTGGGAAAAATAATTTTTTTTTTAACCTGCTAATGGACCACGCACTTAGCAATTAAATGAATCAAACGTAAATTAACCACACAACGAACATAAACAGATTACAACGTAAATAAGAAAATCTCCAAATTGTATTTCTTTTTATGATTGATAAATATGTTCGTTTAAGAATAATGTACCTTCGTATACAAATATCGTCGGTGGTTTAATTTTATGGTATGATATTTTTCACAGTGTTATAATTTTCTCACAGTACACCGGAGAATACACCGGTTTTTAATTGTTGTATCCAGAAATCGATTTCGCTTCCAGGAAATCCCTGGAGTGGAGCATGACGTTGGTGTTCTGAGAGGTCATGAAGGTAAGCATTGAAATTGTCAAAACTGAAAATTAATTGGAACTTTTTTTGCTGTCACATAAGTATATAGTATTTCGATGATTCACTGGAAAAAATAAATGGGACATACCCCAAAACATGAAAAATGCAAATAAATAGAGGACAGTAACTCGTGATAGAATATTAAGACATAGATTTAAGATTTGCACAATATTTTCACGATGACAGTAATGTTTATTTTACAACTCAGTTAACGTTGTGGTTTCGTTTTGCCAAATAATTTCTCCAGTAGGGGAATTGAAGCATGGTTTGTAGTGATGACTACCTGCAATAGGGATAAACAAGTCCAGATTTATTTAAAAGTCGGGTATAGATTCTAGTATGACAAGTCAGTATAGATGCTAATATGACATGCTTTCCAGAAGTTCCATGAGCTAATTGATTGTTATGGGAAATCAGTGTCTCAAATAGATCTGACATTTTCACTGAGTCATAGGTAGTGTTTCCTATACCTGGATTTGACTTTTCCCTAGACAAGACAATGAGTAACTTGACGGGTGTCTATTCCGATTTTCTAGACCTATCACTGGTGTTGACTGCTAAACAACTCAAACAAGGGTTTGTTGTACCTAGGTTGATGTTATTTCTCCAGAAGTTCTATGGGCGGCACCACAACTTAATTGATCGTTATGGGAAATCAGTGTCTCAAATACGATCTGACATTTTCGCTTACTCAAAGGTAGTGTTTCCTATTCCTGGATTTGACTTTTCCCTAGACATGACAATGAGTAACTTGACAGGTGTCTAATTAGAGACAGGCACTGCTTTCTCGTCAGGAGCACCTGAGTGCACCCATGGTTTTTATTGAATATTGGGTTTGGTTTACTCTCTTTCTGTATTTTATGTTTTTGGTTTTTGTGTTGTGTTTGTCTATATTCGGATTTGTAACTGTCCAATTAAATAATTAATATTTACGGTTGACGCAAATAAGTGGATTAATAAATAGATCGATAAAAAGAATAGATCAATCCCATGGGGCCCTAACATAAATTAGATTGTTTATTTGTTAATTGCTCATTTATCAGTGATACTTGCAGGAGTTTTTTATGGTGAGTCCTGGACTCATCACTTTTGAAAGTGGTGAGTCCCAAAAAATTGTCATGAGTCCCACATATCGCAGATGAGTCCAGCTAAGTGCTTGCATACAACCGTTTTCTTTGATGACCAACCCATTAAATGTCTTTTTATAAAAAGATATAATTTGGCTTGCAGAATGTTTATCCAATTCTATTTTATATTAGTACTGGCTGATTTTGGAAGTCTTTTGGAGTATGATTGATGTGCACTCATTACTTGAAACATGCTGATGTTTGCCCATTAAAGAGAGACTTTTGTCTTAACTTGATACAGATGCTGACATTAATATTTCTTCCAAACAACTCATTACTCACCCCCCCCCCCCCTTTTTCAGATCCTAGTTTATAGCAGATTATCTTATTGATATATACAAAAATTAAAAGTTTATAAGATAACTAACCTTGACTTGTGAGGATGGATTATGATGTGGACAGTAACTTCATGTACATGTTGATATCAACAATGTATACAAATATTTTTAGTTGATCTTTTGACCTAGTGTGGCTACAAGTACCGAATTCGAAGTACTAGTAGACAGAATAGTACATGTAGTTGCAATATCTCACTGGTGCTTTTTTTTTAAATGATTAATATTAAAGGTACAAGAATGTGCTGTTTGATGTTATTGCTTACCATAAATAATAAGGAAAAAGAAAGAAAAAACTGAATCGGAGTGTGTTATGGAGTAAAAACACAGAAGAAACGATCTTGGAAAACCACAATTATAAACAATTTGATATCGATGTAAATAAAAGAAAAAGGTATGTGATGAAGACTGCTAAATAAAGGATTTTTATGGTCTCCATAACTTTTCCTTGGTGTCTCCCTGAAGTCTCCCTATCAGGGCCTCACTTCTCCCTACCCTTTTAGAGTGTTGTGTGTGAATGCTGTAAAAAGCTTTCTCAAAAGTCCACAAAATTTATGTGGAGTTGTCGTTGCCGTTCATTACATTGTTCCATAATGTTTCTAAGATTGATAATTCTGGTAATCAGTACCCCTTTCCTTTGCGAAATCCTGCTTGTTCCTTTCTCAGCTTACTATCTTTGGCACTTGATATTCTTTTTATGATGATTTGGGCTTGGATCCTACTGATAGAAGAGTGGTACCTTGCCTGTTGTTGCAGTTACCAAGGTCACCTTTCATTAGTATTTTGCCTTTATTCCACTCTGTTGGAGTTTTTGATACTATCCATATATCACAGAAAATTTCTATATATCACAGAATAATGGTTAAAGAATTTTAGCTGTTAAGGAAGGGTTTACTTTATACAGTTCTGTGTTCGTTATCAATGACAGGAGCTTTACCATTCTTCAGATCTTTAATTGAAGCAATGATTCCATCAGTCTATTTATCACATATTTGAACTAAAAAAAATTTAAACTTGACATAAAAATAGATCTTTTGTGTACATGTAGTTATAATGCATTTATAAACAGTATTGTAAATTTAGACACAGCATAACTTTCTTTGACACATGACATGACCACTGATGATGTTACTATTGGCAACAGGCTGATAGTGTGCAGATGCCATTATAAGCCTGTTGTCAATAGTAGCATCATCAAAATCTGCTAGTCGTATTTGGTAATGTCTGATACCAGGTTTCTACTTTGGCTGCATTACTTGGGCCAAAAATGTCCATATCACTCCTAAATACATGATAATAAGAAGTTATTATATGGCAATATCATAATCACATCCTGATTCAACATTAGACCTCATCTGCTCTGGAGGTGTCTGATATGGCATCCATACTACATGTACTACACCCTTGACAATATAGTTCGTTAATCTCTAACAGTATATGCAAAAACAAACATGTCTTTACTCATTCTTTACTAATGATATGATAGTCATTAAAAGGTCAGTGTTGTACATGTAGCATTGTTATATTAATAATGCATTAAAATGTACACATCATTTGCATTCTATCTGTGGCAGTTTAATCATTTTTAGAACTGCCTTACAAAACCTTACTTGTCTTAAATTTGGACATGCATGTCCCATCAAAGAAATTGGGGAGCATATAGACTTTTAGTCTATATAGTGTATAATTGCAACTTATACATTTGTTTGTCAGGTTTACTTTGAAGCTCTGTTTATGAAGATGACTTGACATCTTCATGAAACTTGGTACATGGTACTATGTTATAACTTATGAGATCTCCTCAATGGCAAAATTCTGTAGGGCTTAGCCCAATACTTCACTCTTGAGTGGAAAAGTTGGGTATATCCCAATATGTGCTAAGTTGGACATCAGTGTCCCCGAGACACAGTGTGTGTGTCCCAATATGTGCTAAGTTGGACATCATTGTCGTCGAGACACAGTGGGTGTGTCCCAATATGTGCTAAGTTGGACATAGTGTCCCCGAGACACAGTGGGTGTGTCCCAATATGTGCTCAGGTGGACATCATTGTCTTCAAGACACATTTGCTTGTTCTTAAATTTTAAAGGGGTTTGTGAAATTAACAGACATTTTAGGGAATTAGGATTATATTATTGTTGTTGGTCAGAGAATCCTCTGCCATCCAACACATTTTCAGTTTCATTGAATAAATTATTGTGCATGTATATGAATTTGTTACTTTTATGTCAAAACAAAAAAGAAAATAAATTTAAGCAGTTGTTATGTAAAATGTAAACATAATCGCAGGGATTTTTTAAAAATAAATATTGTATACATGTAGGTATTTAAAAGGTAAAAGGTCTACTAAGTACATGTTAAATTGAAGTTTACACATTTCTTTCAAATGAATACAAAGAGCAATCAAATCAACCTGAAACAGTCTATTACAAGATAAAATCCCTATTGTACAGAAAAATATTATGGTGTATGTGTATAAGACAGTTTTTTTTCTTTTTTCAATTAAAAAAAATGAAAAAATAATTAATCATGCACTTTTCAAATTCAACAACTGTAAATATGACAATTGAATGAGATGATTCTGTATAATATGAACATGAAAAGTAAGTTGATGTGGTTAATATATATTTAAACTGATCTTTTCAAAATGCATTGTCACTTGGTTCAGTTGGGGGTGGGGGATAAGATTGGTAGTTCTTGTGTTCTGTAGAGAATCTCCAGAAGTTTAAATCAAAACATACTAGTATAGACAAATTACAATTTCTTTAACCAAATAACCATCATAATTTGTATTTTTTTTTATAGCAACTTAAATTATGTCAAAAGATGTGTAGTGTACTAGTACTTCTGTCTGCAATTACACATATTCACATCGTCCAACTAACTTTAACCTTCTGCCACCATTTGAAGTTTGTGCTTATAGTAGTTTTCATAACACAGCTTCAATATTCTGGACTAAGTAAACAATACAGTTTTCATATTACACTGTAGGTCTTGTCATGGAAAATTGCACTACTTAATTAGTAGTCAGGGCTCACGCTGGGTCAAAATTATAGGGAGAAGTCACTTCTCTTTTGGGTGGCTGACAGGGAGAAGTGAGGATAGAACAGGGAGAAGTTGGTGGAAAACAGGGAGAAGTTGCAGTATATGTCGCGAAAGCGTCCTGTTTACTTGTTTTTTTTTTTTAAATTAGTGTTTGCATTTGCATTTTTATTATGTTTTTTTAGCAGTTTATTTATTGAGGATAAAGTAAGATTTGATTAACTATTCAGTATACTTATTTCACACATTTTCAAAAATACATGTATTAAACATAACAATAAAAATAGAATCAACTGTCACAAAACTGTTCATTAAAATAAATGTTTCTTTGTCATTGATACACAATTTGATTGATTTATAATGAAGTACTATTAGAACTAGAAGAAGAAAATTACATCATTGTGACACATAATATATTATTTAAAATTGTAAAATTCACTATTAAAAAGTATTTAAACATATTTAACTTAAATTTGTTTTAAGTAACTGCCAAAATACTATTTTTTCTACGTGTCTATCATTGCAAAACTCATTTCACCACTATCAGCGTAGTATATTTGCAATCTCCGGCACCAAATTCATATCCGCTCCGGAAATTTTCACAAATTCTTGTGCTCTGAACTGGTTTTCGGTTATATTGTAAACCTACGCTTAATATACCAAATAAAAGTTAAAAGGGTACCAGTTCAACTTTGGCGCGTAAACATAATAAACATGACGCGGTATCAAAAATATGAAGATTTCTTACCAAAATGGGAATAAAATTTGAAAGGCGACATTAGGCGATTCTACAAAATGAAAGGGCGACTTCACTTCGCTTTTGAAGATGATCGACGGCGAAGTGGGACCACGATAAGGCGACTTCTTCGCCCGAGTCGCCCTCCAACGCGAGCCCTGGTAGTAGCATTGTGTCTGAGACTAAGGTAACAATAAGTTCCTGGTATTTTCTTACCGTATAATACACAATAATAAATAGATTATTTTGAATTTTGATAGTAACTTGACTGCTGGACATGCATATATCTGACCTTTCACTTGATTGCTAGACATGTCTGACTGTAGGTCACTTGACTGCTAGACATGTCTGACTGCATGTCACTTGACTGCTAGACATGTCTGACTGTAGGTCACGTGACTGCTAGACATAAGATTAATTGACCTCTATAGACATGTCTGACCTAATTATAAGATTACTTGACTGCTAGACATTTCTTAGCTAAGCCTAAGATAACTAGGCATGTCTGACCTATGGTTATTTTATTTCTAGATATGTCTGACTTAAGATTACTTTACTACCAGGCATATCTAACCTTAGGTCATGACTAGACATGTCTGACCTTAGATTACTTGACTACTAGACATGTCTGACCTTAGATTACTTGAATACTAGACATGTCTGACCTTAGATTACTTGACGACTAGATATGTCTGACTTAAGATTACTTTACTACCAGGCATATCTAACCTTAGGTCATGACTAGACATGTCTGACCTTAGATTACTTGACTACTAGACATGTCTGACCTTAGATTACTTGAATACTAGACATGTCTGACCTTAGATTACTTGACTACTAGACATGTCTGACCTTAGATTACTTGACTACTAGATATGTCTGACTTAAGATTACTTTACTACCAGGCATATCTAACCTTAGGTCATGACTAAACATGTCTGACCTTAGATTACTTGACTACTAGACATGTCTGACCTTAGATTACTTGACTACTAGACATGTCTGACCTTAGATGGCATTAGTGATAGTAACACATGATTACAGATTTTGTGCATTAGAAATTTGTCATCTTGCTCAATTGCTTTTACTCTTCTTTTGTTGATTTATAATTGTAGATCTTTTGACGGGTTAACATGCAAGGCTAAAGGTATCTTCTGTTTGCTTAATGATGTAGCATTCACATGAGGGATAAATATGAGCCGACATTTGTATGAAAATCCACTTTCAGTTGCTGATGATGATTTATTTGGAGATGGTGGAAAAGATGAAAGTCGGAATTCTGCAATGGAAGTGGATGATGTTTTCCAGTCCATTGATCAAGCAGGAATGGTGCCACAATGTAATGATGAGGTCTTTTTAAGACGATCAACAGATCAGGTTGTTCCAGAGTCCAAAATTCATGAGGAAATTGGGTCTGAAACCAATGCAAGCTCTAGTGTTAATTTGAGAAGAGCACGGTATCGATCCTCTAAAGATTCGGGAAATTTTGAAGAAACTGGTATAAGAAGATCTTTAAGTTTACCAGATATTGTACCCAAAGAAGATGACAAAGCAACAGAAAGTTTGAAAAGTCGTCGTCAGAATTTATCAGACAACTCGCCAGATGTTGTAAGTTCTTCTGAGAACAAAATCGGTAATTCTGAAAATGATGTCACACCTGCAACTCCAGAAAATAGCTCTATATTGAGGCAACCAGAGACAAAGAGGAAAAAATTATCTAGATCTGTAAGCTTTCAAGAAAAAACAGAGGAAAATTTTCCTGACAATAAAACAAGTTTTAGTGAGATTGAAGAAGAACAAGATACTGTTAACCGCCGTAGACAGAATTTTCGCTCTAGTGGCTATGGAACAGGTGAAAGTGACAAAGGCTCAGTTCAGTCTCAGGCTAGCCAAGCATCGGTTTTTAGTGTAGAACATGAAAGTTTTGATGAATTAGATTCAAGCAGTAAAAGTGATTCTACGGTTTACAAAGTTAAGGAGCTCCAGAATGAGCAGGTATTGAGTCCCAGCGGCAGTGATTCATCAAATGAGAAACAGACTTTGACCGGTAAAAACAGAAGTGAACATGTTTGTAATATGATTCCACTTTTAAGTCCAATAAGTCAAACATCCATAGCAGAAGACAATCCTCCAGATCATGAACTGAAGAACAGTACGTCAGGCAGCAATTCATCCATACAAATTCATTTCAGCAGTCAAAATAATTCACCCTCTCAAACTCATTCAGTCGACAGCAATGTTTCAATACAATTATCACAACTGCCAAATTTTGAAGTTTTAATTGATCATGGTACATGTAGCATCACTTGTCGGTCATCCTCGGATTCCTCAGATTCCTCATTGACACATGTGCAGAAAAAATACTGCAATATACAGGGTGATATAGACAAAATATCTCCTCCACCATTTGCTACATGTCTGCCATTGTCACCACAGCTTACATCGGCAGACACAGGTTTACCCAGTAGTATATTTACGTCTGCTATAACAGATAATGACAAATTTGATTTCCTGAGTTACAAGGAGAACTTAACAAGAGAAATTCTGCAGCAGGAGGATATAACTGAAGCCCAGAAATTGGAACTGCTGGAAAGTCCTGTCACACCAAGTCCTAGAGACTATTTAGCTCGTAAGTACTTCATTACCATAATTTATCACCTATAAGTCTGTGTCGTTTTTCTATATAGGAATTCCCAAAAACCAACCAAAAAAGTAAATGTACCTGCTGAATAGATTTAACAGAAGCCCAGAAAATTGCATAAAATTCCTGTCTAGTCCAAGAGACTATTTATCTAGTACAAGTAAATAGTAATGCCATAGTTTCTTGCCTTTTAGAGCTATTTTCAGGTAGAATTATTGCGTTTCTTAGAAATGGGTATCATTCTATAGGAAATCCCTCATTTTGGGATCAAATTTGTTATCTCCATAAAATGTAGTTGAAATGATTAAACTGAAGCTCAGAATTTGGAATAGTTTACATTTAGTTACTGGAGTTTTAACAACATTATAAGAAAATGTGTACAAATATATAAGTTGGTATTAAATAAGCATATATCATGTATATGTTTTTCCTAAGTAAACACATGTATTTATCTAAAATTAGGTACCGGTATGTATTTCGTCAAAATCTGAAAAAATATCGATTGATACAACCTGTGTGATAAAAAACCTTGTATCATCTATATATGTGATTCAAGATGTACTTTTGTTGGAACTATATCTTGACGTCACAAAGAATGGTACCAGTATAACCAATGATTCGGTGAATGATTTTCATTCTATGAATGAAATATGACGTCATAATATGTGTGACAAATGCTTCGTTGAATGTTAAATTTAAAATTTTAAACATTCAGTTTTGTTCTGCTCTTTGTATACTTCTTAATTTAAGATAAACTTATTACATACATTTAAGTGTAGTACAACTACCTGTATCATGTCTAGACAGTTGCATACATTCGCATTACAACTCGACGCTGCACGTCTCGTAGTGATACAAATGTACACAACTGTCTCGACGTGATACAGGTAGTTGTACCTACACATAATGTATGTAATGTATATGTATATATTTTTCCTGAAGTATACATGTATTTCTGTTTTAGTTTTACAGCCGTTACGAATTACACAAGATGCAGTGGAGAAGTCCTCCAGATGTAGAGATGTCTTTTGTCCAATCAAAATTTGTTCTAAAGTGAGTTTTACTTAAAAGACAAATATCTTTTGCTGTCACCCTTTCTGAAAATTTCTATTTCAGGAATGTTTGTATGGGGAAAACGAGGGTGGGGGTGGGGCTGGGTGGAAGTCGCTTCTAATAAGTATTTTGATTTAAAATTGTATGCATGGTTGTGCCTTTTCTTCCCCATCATTTTTAGGTTTAGCCTACAGTGAAACTAACTATATATCCTTTTTGAACACTTTTTTTTAATAAAAAAATTGAATGAAGACGCTACATCTGAGAAACTGCTGGGAGATTTTGTGCTATTTTCTTATATGAGGACCTTGTTGGGAGAGTGCCTTGCTATATTAGGTCCTTGTGCCTTTCTATCTGAGAACCTTGTTAGGAGTGTGCCTTGCTATCTGAGGACCTTGTTGAGAGAGTGCCTTGCTATCTGAGGACCTTGTTGGGAGAATGCCTTGCTATATTAGGTCCTTGTGCCTTTCTATCTGAGAACCTTGTTGGGAGTGTGCCTTGCTATCTGAGGACCTTGTTGAGAGAGTGCCTTGCTATCTGAGGACCTTGTTGGGAGAATGCCTTGCTATATTAGGTCCTTGTGCCTTTCTATCTGAGAACCTTGTTGGGAGTGTGATTTACTATCTGGGGACCTTGTTTGGAGAGTGCCTTGCTATATGAGGATCTTGTTGAGAGAGTGCCTTGCTATATGAGGATCTTGTTTGGAGAGTGCCTTGCTGTATGAGGATCTTGTTGAGAGAGTGCCTTGCTATATGAGGATCTTGTTGAGAGAGTTTCTTGCTATCTGGGGACCTTGTTGGGAGAATGCCTTGCTATATTAGGTCCTTGTGCCTTTCTATCTGAGAACCTTGTTGGGAATGTGATTTACTATCTGGGGACCTTCCTTGTTTGGAGAGTGCCTTGCTATATGAGGATCTTGTTGAGAGAGTGCCTTGCTATATGAGGATCTTGTTTGGAGAGTGCCTTGCTATATGAGAATCTTGTTGAGAGAGTGCCTTGCTATATGAGGATCTTGTTGAGAGAGTTTCTTGCTATCTGGGGACCTTGTTGGGAGAATGCCTTGCTATATTAGGTCCTTGTGCCTTTCTATCTGAGAACCTTGTTGGGAATGTGATTTACTATCTGGGGACCTTGTTTGGAGAGTGCCTTGCTATATGAGGATCTTGTTGAGAGAGTGCCTTGCTATATGAGGATCTTGTTTGGAGAGTGCCTTGCTATATGAGGATCTTGTTGAGAGAGTGTCTTGCTATATGAGGACCTTGTTGAGAGAGTGTCTTGCTATCTGAGGACCTTGTTTGGAGAGTGCCTTGCTATCTGAAGACCTTGTTTGGAGAGTGCCTTGCTATCTGAGGACCTTGTTGAGAGAGTGCCTTGCTATCTGAGGACCTTGTTTGGAGAGTGCCTTGCTATCTGAGGACCTTGTTTGGAGAGTGCCTTGCTATCTGAGGACCTTGTTTGGAGAGTGCCTTGCTATCTGAGGACCTTGTTTGGAGAGTGCCTTGCTATCTGAGGACCTTGTTTGGAGAGTGCCTTGCTATCTGAGGACCTTGTTTGGAGAGTGCCTTGCTATCTGAGGACCTTGTTTGGAGAGTGCCTTGCTATCTGAGGACCTTGTTTGGAGAGTGCCTTGCTATCTGAGGACCTTGTTTGGAGAGTGCCTTGCTATCTGAGGACCTTGTTTGGAGAGTGCCTTGCTATCTGGGGACCTTGTTGAGAGAGTGCCTTGCTATATGAGGATCTTGTTTGGAGAGTACCTTTCTATCTGAGGACCTTGTTGAGAGAGTGCCTTTTGATCTGAGGACTTTATTGTGAGCGTGCCTTACTATCTAAAAACTTGTTAGGAGAGTGTATCTGTTTATATCAGGTATGATGGTAGCGAGAAATTTATTATAAGGGTAATGTACTTTCAGAGTTTTTAAATTGAAATTAAATCATCGTTACATTTAATCTAATTTTAGTTGGATTTTCTCGGTCACTAAATATATGTTATTTCAGTAACATTTAACTGTTTGTTGAGACACCAATTGCAATTTAATTATATATATAATCATTAAAAGAAATTTCAATCATTTCCCTTGTATTTTCAGTTTTGATATTTATGTGTCATGCACCAATAAGAACAACAAAACCTCTGAGTGCAATTAAATGTAAATTTAAATTTCTCATAAATATTTGTGCACTTAGAAATAAATTTATTGTCCATGCATCGTTGATTGATTAGAGTGGAATTATAAGTTGCACTAGATTTATCTGGATTTTTGACATATTACCTCACAGGATGTCTCTGATATAGTGTTTTGCCAGTTTTCTTTCTTTTTTTTAAGGTGTTTTGACCATTAAATTATTTATTTTGTAGCAGTTGTTTGTGCCAAATGACTTACTATGTGTTTGATTGATGTCTATTTAACATATTTTATAACTTAAGTACTTTGGTTTTGTGAACTCTCATCCCATGTTACACTACCAATGGATAAATATTGTATTTTAAATTTTGTATACACTAGCTGTTATAAATTTGATTCTGATATTTTAAACTAATTTTATATGAAGGAGATAAACTTCACATTTTAATCGACCACTAAGAGACAAAACAACTAATCACCAACAAGGAAATAAATAACAGGAAGGACAAATATGAGAGCATGAACTTTACAAACAATTAGTAGATTTCACCCTTGTTACTATTTATATTTGTCACAGTGTTTTGTTTTGTATGATGATTTTAATATATTGTTTTTTCTAAGATCTGTAGAAATGTTTACATTGATAATGAAAGCCATAGTTAATTACAGGATAAGAATTTATATCTACACTGTTTGTTGAAATATAAACATGTTTTGTAAGTAAAGTTAAATGCAGAAAGGCATTGAAAAGAGTAAGGACTCATCCATCACTTTAGCTTCCATTGAATTAAACCACCTTGCATGGTTACAAAGCAAAAAGCTATTCTGGTTCTTTTAATTAACAGTATTCAAATTATTATTCCCCCCCCCCCCTCTCCCCTTCCCCTTCCGAAGAAAAACATGACCAAAAAATGGGGGCGCTTCTCTGAAGACATGACTAAATGAGAAAATACATTTACTTTATTTTTACAGGTAAGAGAGGGTTTCATTGGATTAGACCACACCCTGGAAGGGCAGTGGCCTTATGGGAGTTCTTCAGATGTTAGTGATCTGTGTTGTAGTTTAGGGAAGCACTCAGCTGCGCCATGTGATGAACTGAAGTGTGCAGTCAAATGGTGTTTCTTTTTGTCTGCAGAGTAAGTATAAAGTTTATGGAAGCACTCGGCTGCGCCATGTGACGAACTGAAGTGTGCTGTCATATGGTGCTTCTTTTTGTCTGCAGAGTAAGTATACAGTTTAGGGAAGCACTCGGATGCACCATGTGACGAACTGAAGTGTGCTGTCAAATGGTGCTTCTTTTTGTCTGCAGAGTAAGTGTAAAGTTTAGGGAAGCACTCAGCTGTGCCATGTGACGAACTGAAGTGCGCTGTCAAATGGTGCTTCTTTTTGTCTGCAGAGTAAGTATAAAGTTTAGGGAAGCACTCGGCTGCGCCATGTGACGAACTGAAGTGCGCTGTCAAATGGTGCTTCTTTTTGTCTGCAGAGTAAGTATAAAGTTTAGGGAAGCACTCGGCTGCGCCATGTGACGAACTGAAGTGCGCTGTCAAATGGTGCTTCTTTTTGTCTGCAGAGTAAGTATAAAGTTTAGGGAAGCACTCGGATGCACCATGTGACGAACTGAAGTGTGCTGTCAAATGGTGCTTCTTTTTGTCTGCAGAGTAAGTATAAAGTTTAGGGAAGCACTCGGATGCACCATGTGACGAACTGAAGTGTGCTGTCAAATGGTGCTTCTTTTTGTCTGCAGAGTAAGTATAAAGTTTAGGGAAGCACTCGGATGCACCATGTGACGAACTGAAGTGTGCTGTCAAATGGTGCTTCTTTTTGTCTGCAGAGTAAGTATAAAGTTTAGGGAAGCACTCAGCTGTGCCATGTGACGAACTGAAGTGTGCTGTCAAATGGTGCTTCTTTTTGTCTGCAGAGTAAGTATAAAGTTTAGGGAAGCACTCGGCTGCGCCATGTGACGAACTGAAGTGTGCTGTCAAATGGTGCTTCTTTTTGTCTGCAGAGTAAGTATAAAGTTTAGGGAAGCACTCGGCTGCGCCATGTGACGAACTGAAGTGTGCTGTCAAATGGTGCTTCTTTTTGTCTGCAGAGTAAGTATAAAGTTTAGGGAAGCACTCAGCTGCGCCATGTGACGAACTGAAGTGTGCTGTCAAATGGTGCTTCTTTTTGTCTGCAGAGTAAGTATAAAGTTTAGGGAAGCACTCAGCTGTGCCATGTGACGTACTGAAGTGTGCTGTCAAATGGTGCTTCTTTTTGTCTGCAGAGTAAGTATAAAGTTTAGGGAAGCACTCGGCTGCGCCATGTGACGAACTGAAGTGTGCTGTCAAATGGTGCTTCTTTTTGTCTGCAGAGTAAGTATAAAGTTTAGGGAAGCACTCGGCTGCGCCATGTGACGAACTGAAGTGTGCTGTCAAATGGTGCTTCTTTTTGTCTGCAGAGTAAGTATAAAGTTTAGGGAAGCACTCGGCTGCGCCATGTGACGAACTGAAGTGTGCTGTCAAATGGTGCTTCTTTTTGTCTGCAGAGTAAGTATAAAGTTTAGGGAAGCACTCGGCTGCGCCATGTGACGAACTGAAGTGTGCTGTCAAATGGTGCTTCTTTTTGTCTGCAGAGTAAGTATAAAGTTTAGGGAAGCACTCGGCTGCGCCATGTGACGAACTGAAGTGTGCTGTCAAATGGTGCTTCTTTTTGTCTGCAGAGTAAGTATAAAGTTTAGGGAACTTTTTAGCCTAGTTGCACTCTACATGTATTTAGTTATATACCATTACAAACAGTTGGTTTGGACTATGGGTCATCATAGGTAGGTTAAGGGTTTAATCTATGTAATGGTGTTATTGAATAAAAAACTAACATTAATATTGCTTCTTCTGCATATTGTAAAATTTGATATCCAGAATAAATGATGCTAAAACTAATCAACCAATACAAATTGCAAACTTAACATTGTACGAAGTGTTGTTGTCACTCTTCCACTAGTGTTATTTATTTGTTAAGATTATCAATTGAAAATTGTTGTCTATAACATGCCAGTCACATTTTAATTTACAGGTTTCAGGATGTTCCTAGAGGAGAATTTGTTTACCAAGCCTTAAAGAGACACCATGATATGCCAGTGATGTCATCCACAGCATTCCCACCTAACTTAAAGGCATCAAAATTTTACAAGGTATAGTGATAACTTCAGGCATGGTTAGATGGACACTTATCATTTTACAAGAAAATTAATAAAAGCAATAGCTGAAATATAGCTCACTAGATGTTAAATAAACATTCAATCAATTAATCAAAACAGTTTTTGATTAAATCTTTTGATAAAAAGACGATCTCTTCCAAAAGATTTTCATGCTTTAGAAGAAAATGAACTGTAACGTTGTGTTGTCAGTTATACTGTAAAGGTTGG